>JARHVA010000616.1:2227500-2752500 GCA_037957365.1 Torreya grandis | reverse complement strand
CTTAGATATGCTTGAGCCAACTAGTGGCCATAATATTACCTACAAGGGGTAACTATGTTAAGCTTAGTGGTGTGAATTCTTAGGTGAAGGTTGGGTACCTTCATGTTAAATCTAAAACTCATTTAGGAAAAAATGAACTAAAACCAACCCAAATTTTATGTGTGATATGATCACCACATATATTTAGGTAGCTTGAAGAGTGGGGTTGGCATATAATACTTATGTAGATATGAATTTGACATAGAGGGGAGGTTAGTCTTGTATTAGTCTCATAAAACCAATGAAATGAACACACTAAGATCCTAACACCTCTAGCCTAGACACTAGGGAGAGCTTAGCAACAAAAACTAAATGAAAACACATCAAAAACATAAAAGACAAAACTCTTTTACCTTTCTTGAGAGCTCCAAATGGCTTTGTTGAATGGCTTGCTCAACTGGTGCATCAAGAAGTCTTTGAAAATGGAGGTTGCTTGGCTCCTTCTCTCCTTGGCACCTTGGATTTTGATGTTTATTTGCTTAATATTTGGGCATGGTAACCTTACTTGCTAAGCATTTAGGCATTATAATACTACATCAAAGAGCTTGTTGAAGATATTTATACAATAAATTTGCATCAAAATAGATTATGGTTTAATAGGCAAGGCCTTGTATTTATAACCTTAGGAATTAAATCTCACCTAAGGTGATTTAAGATTGAATTTAGGCTTGGAATGGGTTCAAATTAAACCTAGGTGAGTCAAATCTAACTCCATTTGAGTTAATAATTGTCAAGTAATTATGATTTGTAATTAATAGGCATGGCTCTCAAATTAGATATTTTAAGATATTTTAAAAGAGCTTGACAACTCATAAAGGTAATGCTAAAAAGCTTAGATATTTTAAATTTTTGAATTTCCTTTTTTAGATATTCATTAATTATAAGTGGATAATTCAACTAGGCATTTAATCTTGTTTAGCTTGTTAATTGATTTTGATTAGAATTTTAGCTCTTTCAATATTTAATTAAGTATGTAAGTTCCCCACTTAATAGGTCCATAGGCCAAATTGATAGTTGTGATGTCATAAGGTGATTAAAGATGAATATGTAGGAGGTTATTGTTGCATACGATAGAATACCCTAATTAGGGATATCTCAACATGATTTTAAGCTTTGATGAATGATGCACAATTAAATTTTTGATATTTAATGATTCATAAGATTAATTTATAATGGTATGTAGGAATTGGTTTGAAGTCCAGTCAGAAGCTAGCATGGCCAGTTTTAGATGTCTATAATTTACCCCTGTTTGGGATGATGTTGCAAGTTATAGGTATAGTAACATTTTAAATAATGAAATAGGTCATCAAGAAAAGAAGTAAATGATTGAATAAGAAGCTCCAAATAATGTTTGGGAAGCCTATAATTATGCCTCCTCAAGGGAGTGGCTGACACGTACTATTGATGGATGGTCCCTCGAAAGGAAGTAAAAAGAAAAATAAAATTAACCCATGGATGAGATTAATCCAATTGAGATAATTCTTGCATGTATTGATTTAAAAAGTAATGATTTACCCAAAGGTGGTTATAATTAGTAATAAATATTGAGACACTAATTTTCCCAAATGAGGTTATAATTAGTGGCACAAACACAGGCCCCAATAGGGTAGATGAGTTGAAATAATGATTTTTCCCATAGGTGGTTATAATGATTAAGATGAACTAGATTGAAAAATGATATTTGATTATGCCCTAGTAGGGTAGATTGGTAATCATAACTCAAGGATATAACCTTTCATATATATTAATTATGAATGGATGTAAATGTAGATGAGATTATCTAATGACTAAAGAAGCTATAAATAACTAGGCATACGAGGATGCACAAAGTGATGAAAGAGATGATTATAAGAATAAGAATTGATCAATGTGAATGTTTCACCTGTATCTATCAATGTAGAGATTCTCATCCTTATTAACATTGATACAACTAGAATGGTCAATGGGTTGATTTCATCAAGGAGGGTGAGAGGAGTTGCCAAGGTTACCAAGGATAAGTTTCTGCTACTTCATTACTTATAAGATTTCTTGAGCTAATTTTTATTGTAGCACATGAAAGTATGCATTATGATATAAAAAAACATGATAACGTAGTCAAACTATACATAAGGACTGACTCTCAATCCAATAAATAATTGAAAATAATGTTCTAATGATAAAAACCATGATGATAATGTTGACATATGAATATGGATAGACTTAAGAATAATGCACAAGGAATATTCTAATGAATGCATCTATACTGAGTCAAGGAACAACAAGGAAAGAAAACAAACAAGTAAATAAACAAACAACCAACTAAGAAACCAAACACACATAAATATTGGAAGTAAAAGCAATAGAGAGCATCATGTCATCAACTATGTCAATATCTATGCATGAAGGCTCAATGGAATGATAAATGGGTGGTACCCCCAAGCAAGGATACATGCAAAGGGAAGGTCACACCCCTAATGATAATGGAAGGTATTTGAATCAATAATGGATTTTCCATAGTAGGGAATATCAAGGATGATTGACTAGGTTTAAACAAGATACATGTTTTTGGATTTTGGAGGCTTAATATCTCTTTAGGAGATTCTAAGTCACTTTTTAATTTTTAGGATTTTGAAATGTTTCAAATTGTTTTGGAATTTTTGGGGTATCTTAACTCATTAGATATTGATAATATACCACTCACAAAATCATGATAGCATTGGCTTAAGTTGCTTATAAAATGGTGAGAAAATATGTAAAAGAGGGACTAAGCTGACCTCAACATGAATCGAGCGCTACCTACGTAGTCCTTTTAAGACCTCAAGTCATAGTAGTTCCACCCAAACAAAAGGTGGTGAGAACTGATTAGGTAACAATACATTTAAAAATTAAGGAAAATGGCAAGGAAAATTAGTATATTAATGACAAGGTGATGCAATAATGTATGGTAAAGGTATTGTTCCTAATTTTCCCATAGGCAGTCATAATTAGGACACAATGACATAGGTTAGTGGTACTAGTTTTCCCATAGGTAGTTATAATGAGAAACACAAGGTATAATAATTATTTGCCTATAGGAATTTATAATCAGTGGTACTAGTCAAATGTAAGTAAAAAATAACTTGCTAAATCCACTATCACACTACTTTCATAGACTATTATTTAAACTCAGAATTCTAAAACTACTAAAACTAGATCAGAATCCCCTTGCAGAAAGTGTGGGAAGAACAAAGAAACCAAGATCAAAAGGTGTAGGTATGGTAGGTCAAAACAAGATTCAGTTTAATAATGATGGGTATGGTGGGATGACATATGGTACAATACAAGGAAGATGGCAGAAGGGTAATTGGATATAATGGTAAGAGGGTTGTCTCCAAGTGACAAGGTAAGGTAAATGGCCATGTATAAAATAATGGTAAGAGGAATGTCAAATGAAAATGACAAGGTAAATGTCAAATGGAAAAGACAAGGTAAAATCTTTTTTTTTTCTTGTTGATGTGGAGATGCATGTCCTGATTAGCATATGATACAACTAGAAAAATCAATCATGGAAATTTCTAGCCTATGTCTCTTCAAAATAACTCCTCTATCAAGAACCTAATCCAAGAATATTATTGTGATCTTCATTGGTTGTTGATTTTATTTCTTCCAAACATCAAGACAAGATTTATTTGTAGCTTATACAAAGGAAAGTACATCCAAGGATGGTAAATACAAATAAATATTGGATGATAAGTCTGATTTGGCAATGTAAAGGTGGATGATAATGGTTAGGCAACATATGAAGATCATGATTTTTAGGCACACATAATGTTATTGATTCTAGATTCAACATAATTTTAGTTGTGGTGGGGCCAAAGAATTTTGAATATGCTCTCGATAGGATCAATAGATTTATCTATTATTTAGACCTAAGAGTAGCTACCATATGATTATGCTATAAATGGAAAGTCATATTGATGTCATATTTGATAATGTATTCATCAAATAATGAAGAACTATTATGCTCAACTATTGGTGCCTCAATGAGGTTTTCACCAATGAAGTTATCTTGATTGTCCCATAGCACCTCTGAAAAGGTTTCACTAAAGAACATTGAATTTTGACTTTGATTATATTTCAGCACCTTCAAAAAGGTTTCAATAGGATATTTTTATTCTTTTGCATGAATTTGGTCTTGGTCCCCCTAATATTCTACAATTGATATGTTGTTATGGATGCAATTCAACAAGGTATGATTCTGTCAGTCTCAATCAACACTGGTGGGAGGTGGAATGTCAATATAATGGCTATGTTGGTTGGTATCAATGGCATGTTGAATGGTAATGGAATGGGAAGAGGTTGAATAATTCTCATAGAAGATATTACGAGAGCTTATGTCAAAGCTGAAGTACTCATCCTCAAAAATTGTGAAAGGATCATAAATGTATTCAAATTGATTTGAAAGGAATGCATAACCAATGTTGTAACAACCATAATTGTATTTTGATTTTGAAGTTGATTCCAAATCAAAGGACTCTAAATCCATTATTGAGGCTGATGTTGATTCTACTTTTGATGTTAAATATGATGTCAATTTAAAATTAGAACCTAACTTCAATGTTGATTCTTCATCTAGTGTGGATGCTACTACAATGATGTCTTATTGAACATTTGGTATTGGATAATTAACATCTTGTGATGGCATAATGGGCTCCATAGAGACTAGTTTGTCAAAGTGAGATCTTTAATGAGGGGAAAAAGGTCAAGAGACAACTCCATGGAGACTAGCTTGTCAAAGGGAGGCTCTTTAAAAATAGGATAATGGTCAAGATAATGATTTACCAAAAGGCATTTATAATCATTAAGATGTGACTGAATAAATACTATCTTATTAGAATGAGACTCATCGATAATAGGTATAATATCAAAAGGTGATTCATCATAGGTTGATTTGTGAAAAATAAGTGTTTCAACAAAAACATCTTAAATTGGTTAGTTTTCTTGGCCTTGGTTTACAATTAGTTTTAAAATACCAATTTTGAACACATCTTGGTCTGTGAATGATTGACTTGATTAGAGAGGTATTTATTGACTCTATTGTGGCTCAAAAATTGGCATGGGTTTTAAGTGGGGGATGGTTGTTAATGGTTGATGAATTATCAATGGTTGGGTAATGATAGGCTTATGTATGATGGGCTTAACAAAAAGGCTGGTTATCAGCCTAGGATGGTAACTATGACCCATCAAGTTGTGATTGCACAACTTGGTTAGGTTAAAAAGGTATCATACTTGGAAGGGCCTAGAATGATAATGGTAAGGTGTTATAAATCTTAGTTTCTTGCATAATACAAAGGATGAGGTCTTGATATATAAATGCTAGGGTTTTGTGGATCTTGGTTACTTACACAATCTAAAATATAAGGTCTTAGTATAGAAATCGTAGGGCATTATGAATCATGGTTTCTATCCTGAGTCAAAGGATAAGGCCCTGGTATGGTAATCCTTAGATGTTGTGGAGTTTTGTAGCTCACATAATTTGAAGGAGGGTTAATAGTATAGGTGGGGGATCAAAATTATTTGATGGTTATTGGAGAAATGTTGTGGGTACTATAGTTTACACTTTGAACAAAGGAAAGATTAGGATAAATGGTGATAAGAGTCCATATGAATTATGTAATGGCAAACCTACTAGTGTTGAAAATTTTAAGGTATTTGGGAGTAAATGTTATATCAAGAGAGATGATGAGGTATTAGGTAAGTTTGACTTGAGTTCTGATGAAGGTATTTTCTTGGGATATTCATCAGTTAGTGTTGCCTAAAAATTCTATAACAAGAGGTTTTAAAAGATAATGGAAAGGACAAATGTGAAGGTTGATAAGACAAAGAAATCATATTCTCAGTCAAATAATGATGAAGGAGAAATATAGATAAATGAGGATGAAGAATAAATTGAAGATATAAAGGACTCAAAAGGTCCTTCTAGGAAAATTCAAAAGGATCATCTTAAATCTTAGATCATTGGTAACAAGAGTATAGGTATACAAATAAGAAGAATAATGGTGAGTAATGTTAATCAAGAGAATACTTCCTTACTATCTAAATTTAAATGTAAAAGCTATGTAGAATCAAGTGAAGATAGGTTTTGGATAGATTCCATGAATGATAAGTTAAATCAAATTGAGAAGAATGAGACTTGGGAGTTAGTACCTAGGCCTAAAAATAAAAATATCATTGGTACAAAATCAGTGTTCAAAAACAAGTTGAATGAGAATGGATAAGTCACAAGAAATAAGGCTAAAAAAGTATGCAAGGGATATTCTCAAGTATATGGAGTGGACTTTGAGTAAAATTTATAGGAGGGGATTAGGTGCCATGAGTGGTGAAATGGAAAACATCATATGTTAACCGGCCTAAAGAATTTATCACCACATATTACTCTTGAGGATCTTTTCTTTATTCCCCAAATTGAGTATTGTAAGGAGGATAAAGATCCATCTCATAAACAACATCATCCTAATAGGGGTCTTAAACAAAGTCATCATATTTGACCACATTATGATAATTTGGATTGTACATGGTTGCACTACAAGTGTAATGAGACATATCCCAGTCAATGATAAATGTTGCGTAAAAAGGCTTAGAGTTCTATAAACTCTAAAAAATAAGGTTCAAAGGATAAATGTTCCAAACATAGTCTAACTTGGTCTAAAAGTGGAGTTATATCTCCAAAATGGTATGTGCTAAAACTTGGTATAAAATAGTCTAACATCAAATGTCTTAAATAAATGGTCAAGTTGATAAATAAAAACCAACATGCCAAACTTAGGTACAAAGTGTTTTAAACAAGTCTAATCTAAGAAAACAAAAGTTTCTACGTCTTTCAGAGAAGGCACAAAATCTAGGCTCAAGACTTGCTTATGCTAGGTCTTTTAGAAAAGGAATAAAATATAGACTTTAAACAAAACAAGGTAAGATATTTAATCTAAAAAAATTGAAACACTTTTGGCATAAACTAGGCATTCAAATTTAAACATGAACTTGGTCAATTAGTATAAGGCATGAAACAATAGGTACTTGGAAGATAGACTATTTATACAAATCTAGGCACAAATAATAGTTTTCAAATTGAATAAAGAATTAAGCTAAGTTACACAACCCAAAAGAGAAAGATCAATGTCTAGGCCAAAATTACATAAGGCATAGGCATAAATCAATCAATGTTTAGATTTGAACTTGTCAAGGCTAATTTTGAACTCAATGTATAAAACTAAGCTTCTTAAATAAACAATAAGATAAACAAAGATGAATTACATAATGACACTAGATAAAGATCAAAAAGGCAAACATGACTTTGTTTTCAAAAATTTGAACATGGACACAAGGCAAAAAAGTATTTGAAATGATCCAAGTAGTGTAACAATGCTATCACACTCTAAATATATGATCAATGGTTTAGTTTCAAGACTGCAAGGCACAAGATTTGTAATGAATTGGGCAACATAATGATAACCTTTTTAATCATGTGAGACACAAAAACAAGATTTGTCAAAAGACTAAGGTAAAGGTATGGTGTCAAATGGGTAGCATAACGCCTCCTCAAGTAAAATACTGATGTATAAACAATACTCATTTTCAACATGGAAATATATACAAAATATATAGTTCAACTCAAGACTATGCAATAAAAGGATAAAATGACAAAAACACCTAAGTGTAATGTACTAAATGCTAAAATTGACAAGGTTCCATAATACTATCAAATTTTGTCAATATACTCGCTCTTGAGAGGATTTTAATTTTTAATCCAAAAAGTAAAAGCACATGAAAAGTAGGATTTTTAGGCCCCCTCTTTTCTCAATAGTTTGTACTACGACATGAAACTTTAGGCTACTTACCCTGCATCAACAATATGTCCTTGGTAAGTGGGGTTGCTATAAACTATCAATTTTCACTTATTTATATATGATCCCCAGTATGGTTAACACAAGAGATGCTCACATCAATTGGATCCACATCAATCAAATTATTGTGAAAAGTTATTATCTTTTTCATAACCACTACATCCTTTGCTTTCTCAATGTATTGTGATGTTCGAATTGATCATACATTTCAAGGGTAACACTTGCTAATAGAGGTAGTTTAGTTGATCAAACTACCATCCCAATGAGTCACTAGCTCAATTTATATACCTCACCATGGAATGGAGTTGAAATGATGTCAAGAGATGAATTATCGGGTCAACACTTCCATAAAAAACCCATGAAGAGGTGATGAAATCCCATTCATAAGCCAAAATACATGAAAAAAAGATAAATTAAAAGACTTTAAGGTCATTTTGGGGTCACCCAAACCATACGGATTTTGGGAGAACCTTAGCATATTTCTTTTCATGCTTTGGACTAAAGTGGAAAAGGCAAAGAATGAGCACTTTGGGTCACTTGAGTTACTTAAATGGGATGGGGGGAGAGCATATACACATCACTCATTTTTCTCAAACAAACAACTTATAACGAACAAACATAAAATAAATAAATTTTAGGATTATGTAACTAAGTGTAAAAGTTAATTTTAGTGCACCAAAACAAAATGAGTTGTGAAGTTTGGGCCATTTATCATTTGTTGGTTAATAAACTTTGCAACACTTTAAAAATAACCAAGGTATAAAAATAACTAAGTTCATTTTAAGCATCAAAAACAAAGTGTGAAAGACTTAATCATGTTCAATTTGGCTTTTTCCACCTTAGGACCTACAATTGTTTAGAGGGTTTGCCTGCTTAGATGTCAAAAAGTGAGTGAGAAAACAAAATTTTGAAATGAGCTCTTAGGTTTCCTATTTTTTATCTTAGAGAGATCGATATCAGTCTATGCAGGGATCGATGTTCATCTACAGAGATTGATGTCGATCTATCCACACAGTGACCAACGTCAGCTGATAGAGATCGACATCAGTTTCATATAAAAACACAAAAAAACACAATATGGTTTTCACAAAAATAGTGTTATTAAAATGGGCTTAAAACCAACAATTCTCACTAGATCCTATGAGGAAATGGTCAGATAAACAATATTTAGGTTTTTAGACACAAAATAAAAGCCAAAAAACTCAAGAAAAACCATTGTTAGTCATATTTTTGCCATGCCCTACTTTTCACATAGTGATCAATGTCAGTTTGGGAGAATTGACATCGGTCTCTGTCAAAATTTGAAATAAACTAGCTTTGGTTACCTACAAATTGTGTGTTGCCAAAAATAGAAATACGTGAAAAAAACTAAAAACTTGAATTTTAAAGATTGTTAATCATTTAATAGAAAACTAAAAGTTGTAGATTAATCTCCTTTATTATATGGGATGCTTGAGGTCCCGTCAGGCATGCCAACATGTGTAGCTAGGAATTTGACATAGAGGAAAGGTTAGTCTCATAAAACTAATGAAATGAACACACTAAGATCCTAACACCTCTAGCCTAGACACTAAGGAGAGCTTAGAAATAAAAGATAAATGAAAGTACAATAAAAACATAAAATACACAACTCTTTTACCTTCCTTAAGAGATCCAAATGGCTTTGTTGAATGGCTCACTTAGCTTGTGCATCAAGAAGTCTTTGACAATGGAGGTTTCTTGGCTCCTTCTTTCTTGACACCCTAGCTTGTGATGTTGTTTGGCTTAAGATTTGTGCATGATAACCTTACTTGCTAAGCATTTAGCTATTATAACACTACATCAAAGAGCTTGTTTAAGATATTTGTGCATAATAACTTTTCACCAAATAACTTATGGTTAAATAGGCAAGGCCTTGTATTTATAGCCTTAAGAATTAACTCTCACCCAAGGTGAGTTAAGGTTAGGTTTAGGCTTGGAATGGGTTAAAACTAAATCTAACTCTAGTTGAGTTAATAGTTATCAAGTAATTATAATTTGAATTTATTAGGAATGGTTCTCAAATTATATATTTTAAGATATTTTCAAATACCTTGACAACTCATAAAGGCAATGATGAAAGGCTTGGATATTTTGAATTTTTGAATTTCTTTCTTTAGATATCTATTAATTACAAATGGATAATTCAACTAGGAATTTTATCTTGTTTAGTTTGTTAATTGATTTTGATTAGAATTTTATATCTTTCAATATTTAATTAAGTGTGTAAGTGCCCCACTTAATAGGTCCACAGGCCAAATTGATAGTTTTGATGTTGTAAGGTGATTAGGGATGAATATGTGAGAGGTTATTGTTTCATATGATAAAATACCCCAATTAAGGCTATCTCAACATGATTATGAGCTTTGTTGAATGATGCATAAGCAAATTTGGGATGTTTTGTGATGTTTGGGCTTAATTTACAATGGTTGGTAGGAATCGATCTGAAGTTTGATTTGAAGCTAGTTGTGGCCAGTTTTAGGTGTCTATAGTACTAACCCCTAGGAATCCTCCTTAGTATAGAATTAAAAAATAAGTTTAGTGTGTTCTTAGAACACATACTTAAATAAATAACTCTTAGAATACTTTCCTTAGCATAGATTGTAGGGTGTTCTTCCTCACATGTATGTACCCTCTAATTTTATACTACATAGTTTGCTCAAATATATAATTTTTACTAGGAAGTGACCCTTGATGAATCTTTTGTAAGTGAGATTATTTTTATGTCTTAACCTTGGTCACCATTAAATACCTACACAAGAGGTAGAGCTTCTCCAAGAAACATATCATAATTAATGTTAATACTTTGGATTCATTAAACTAATAAAACATATGACTCTCATTTGTGTTCTTGCATGAGAGTGCTTGGGTAAGCACACACATTTATTTGTCTAGGTGTTTTATGTTGAGTGGACATTTTGAGTTTATGGTTTTGTCTAGAGATTATAAAAGCTCACCAAAGTGACATAATAGATCCATTATTGGATTAAAGTGTCAACTCAATTCCCATGATGACGTCTAATGTAGGAGGTCATCACACTTGTGTAAGAATAACTATATCAAATCTTGATTACATAGATTGGATATGTAGGCTACCCAATCTGTGGTTTGGGCATTAGGTCTAAGCTATTAGTCTAGGTTAGGGGTGTTTTTCATCTTCATTCATTTTAAGCTCGTATGTTGTTGGTTAAATTATCTATATATGTAAAGTATTAATTTAAATTTGATTTTTATCATCGTACAATTGTTTTAAACCTTTCTTAATTTATATTTGGTTATATGCCTTGTCTTTCATGCCTTGAGAGCACAGTTGAACAGGGTTTATTCAAGACTCTCCCTTAGTGAGCCTTAAAATGGTAACCTTATTTTAAGTGATTGTTATTTCATCTCACTTCATTTCCTTGAGTATGTTGATTATGTTATGTGTGAATAATATTATGATCCTTTAAATCAAGAAATTATAATTAAGTATTTTTTAATAACAATGACTTGTCCATCTTCATTAATAAGGATATCACTAATTTATTCTAGTATCACATTGATCTTAACATCTTACATTTGTATTATAATCTTAAAGATGCCTCATGGTATCAAGCAAATGTATTAAATAAATCATGTAATAATTATGTATGTCAAACTTTAATTATGCATAACCAAATCACAATAATTAAATATTAAGTTACCATAATGAATAAGTAAGTATCATTGAATTAATTTTTTTTAAAAAAATTAAATGGTTTTGGGACAAAAAAATTGGGCATGACATTCTGCAAAGCTTATGACCATGAATCTTCCATTTGAACCATGTCTAGCAACCTAGACTAAATTCTATCATCACCATCCATATACTCTTGTATGTATTGATATCTTGGTGATTTAAGACTAATGGGAAAACATGGTTGTTTTACATACACCAACATAAAAGGTGAAGCTTTTAGAGTCTATTTATGTATGTTTCTATCTACCCACAGTGCATATTTCAGCAATAGGTGTCATTCTTTTGGTTTGATTTCTATCAAATTCTTTATGGCATCCATCAAAATTTTTGTTGGTCAATTCATAAACTCCATTCCCTTGTGGGTAATAATTTGAAGATAATTTAATAACAATTTTATTGTCATAGACCCATTCAGTGAATTCAGTAGATTAGAAAGCTAGACTATTATCACATACTAAGAAAACTTACATTCTAAACCTGGTCAGAATGTTATCTTCAAGGAATCTGATCACATCTTGTGCTCATATATTATTTTTTTCCATAACTTCAATCCATATTATACAATAATTTATCATAATCAACACAAAATTATGTCCACATGATGAGTTAGGATTAATGACTCCTACAAAATCTAGACCCCAATGTGTAAAAGGCCACCCTTTAATCATAGGTTGTAGAGGCATAACAACATAAACTTCTCTTTTATCAAATACCTAATATTGGTGATAGTTTTTAACATGGATGTGGGCATATTTGAAAATGGTAGGCCACTAATAACCCATCCTCAGAATTTTTTGAGATGTAACATTCCTTGAAGGTTGTCCACTACCAATTTTTTGGTGAAGATTATCAACGATGTCTGCAACTTCACTAAAAAAAATCTCAAATAAAATTCTTCATAATTATTTTGATAAAACACTCATTTATTGATCATATAGTGTTTTGATTTGAACTTGAGTGCTCACTTTTCATCTCTATTTAATTCAGGAGGGCATGTTCTTGTAAGTAGATAGTGAATGATTTGGGCATACCAATCACCCCCAACTACTTAAGACTAGTTAATATGATTAATGGAGATGCATGGATATTTTTCATTAGTTAATTAATACCTTGTCCTCACACCATTTTGGTAGGCCTGATTTCCAATTTAAATTCCTATAACTTGGCCATCTGCTTGCACCTTCTTTCACCTAGTTCATTCTAACCAAATGTAAGTTTGACCATTGAGTCTGGAATAATGGCATATGTATTATTTTTCAAAAAATAATGTATGAATTTATTCATTGACTTGACCAAATCATAGATTTTTTTTGTCTATCATGGAATAATTTAGTTATGCATATTTTCAATTAGTACTCATAAAGACAATAGGATGTTCACTATCATCTAACTTTCACATGAGTATTACTACTATGCTATGCTTTGATGCAAATGAGTACATGAATAAATCCTTAGTGAAGTTAGGACTAATTAAAATTAGAGATTGGGTGATGAAACTCTTAATGTATTGAAATGCTCTTTCAGCTTCAACTATCCATTCCTCTTTGGAATCATGTTTCAACATTGTATTAAATTGTTTCACAATTTATGCAAATCCTTAAATAAATTTGTGAACAAAATTTATTTTTATAAAGAAGAAATTAAGCCTTTCTTTTCTGTTAGGACATGGAATTTTCAAGATAGCTTGAACTCTTTTAGGATTGATTGAAATTCCTTCCTTTGTGATAATATGGCCTAGTAGTTTACCTTTTGTGACCTCAAAAATGCTCTTCTTTGGATTCAGGGAGATCCCATACCTTCTACATCAGTCAAATACTCTTTGTAAGTGGGTTTCATGATATGTTCTATCTTCTATCTTTATAAAAGATAATTAGGTTATCTATGTATATAATGATTTACTTACCAATAAGTCTTTATAATATAAAATCCATGACACACTATAAAGTAACACCTGCATTAATCATTCCAAAAGGCATTCTTTTTTATAAAAAAGTTCCCTATTTAGTAGCAAAATCAATTTTCATGAAATAATAATTTTATACTAATACCTGATTGTACCCTTAGAAACTATCTAGAAATGACATGATTTTTGATCCAATAACTATATAAATTATAATTTTTTGAAGCTTTGTTAAGGTTCCTAAAATATTCATATATTCTAGTTTCACCATTTTAATTTTGTATAGGAACTAAATTGGCCACCCAAGTAGATTGTGTGATGGAAAATATAATTTTATAATTTAACAATTTTTGGATTTTTTATAAATAAGACACTCTAGAATGGGATTGATCAGTCTTTGTCTCTATTTAATGGGTTTGTTTTCTTCTTTCAGTGGTATGGTATGTGTGATAAATATGGGATCAATTTTTTTATATCTTCACAAGTCTAAGTAATCACATTTTTATATTCAATCAACAATGATTTTAGCTTATATTTTTCTTGTTTTGTAAAACTCAATCCAAAGTTAACTATTTGGGGATGTTCATATGTTCCTAAATTTAATTTAGAAAAATTAGATTCATTGGTTTTAAACTATTTTTATTTTTCAACTTGGAGATTGATGTCAAAGACCTATTCTAAAGAGACCATCCATTTGGGAATCTTGTTTTCTTTTAGTTAAAGTATGTCATCATTTTCTTGATATTATTTATTCATTGTGTCAAAATTATGTTAGTCATCTTTAAATACCTAAAAGTGGGAAACATTATCAGGAACCAAAGGACATGGCACTAATTCTACAAAAATATTATACATTTTTTATTTCTAAAATGGGGCTAAATTTGTTGTAGAGGTAGCTAGGGAATCTACCATCTGAGTTTACTCTCTCAGAATTGACTTTATATTAAAATCTTTAAATTATTCTATCATATTCCAAGTCTATGCTTAAATTTATTGAGATATGACATTTTACATTGATACCAACTCCTAACTTGGTTGAAAACTAGTTTTGAATCTCCAAACATTAACAACTACTTAACATTATGTTTTAATGTGAATTATAGCACCAAAATCAAGGGTTCATACTTTTCACAATTGTTAGTGCATATAAATTGTAATATGAAAGTAGAAAGGTACTACCTTCCATCGAGATTAATAAATTTTATGCCAATACTATAACCCTTCTTAGACTGAGCACCATTAAAAAACAAAGTCTACAATTACAAAGGACCTTCAAATTCTTATTCATGGTCCTCAGGATTAGTTTTAAAATTATAAACTACTACATGTGACAAAGCAAAATTTATTATTTCATTTTTATCATTGTATTTTAAGATTACATGCTTTAGTTTTAGTTCTCTATCAACTCTAATATGATTGGAGAATCCATTTCAAGGAAACCACATGTGTGAAAAAATTTATGGCCACGTATCCATTAAACATTTTTGACCAATCCTAGCTTAAGAGTAAACCATAAGCCTCAAGAATGTCAACTAAAAATATGTCAATATACTAATGGACACATGGTTTAGAGATAAGTTTCATGTAGACATTTAATGATTATACAACAACTAGAACTACAAATTTGTCTAACTATAAGATTATCCTTTTGGACTTATCTAGAGTCAACCCTAGTTTTTTACATATTTTAGTGGACATTAAGTTGGCCAAGGCACCTAAGTCAACTAAAAAATTATTCACATTCTTCCTAAATATTTTGATAGTTATTAACATAGGTAGAACCTTAGATTTATCTTTACACATGACCTTATTTTCATATACAACTTTTGATTCATTAACATATGGCTTACTAGTCAAAGTATCTAGAAAAAATTCTCTTTGTTATGTTATTTAGGCCAGATCATGAAGAGTGATGTTTTCTTTAATCTTCTTCATATCTTACACTATATTATATCCACTCTTATTGTGTGGATTAAATTGTTGTTTTTGATCATTTCCTTTAGGAGGAGGTGGATTATTATTAGCATTTGGATCAAGAGGAGTAATTGTGTTATTATTTGGAGATGTGGTAGATAATTGATTCTTGTTTCTTAGATTATAGTTGTTTATTTGAAATTGCTAAAAAATATGAATCTTGTGTATGTTGTCTTTTAGCTCATTTTCATCCTCAATAGGGAATGATAAATCATAAGTCCCAAATAACATGGTAGTATAGGAAGTGATGGGGGTACCAATTGTAGATGAATCAAGTTGATTTGGGACTAACTTATGTATTTCCATATTCTTTTAAAATATTTAAAATACAATATAGAATTCTATATAATCCATTTCACCATGCTAGCAAGTACTATGGATTCTACACTAACTAGGTAAGGATGCCACACAAATTTTCATCTAAGGAAATTTGTTGAATTGAAGATATGAATAATTTATTGACCTATTAAATGGTTTGTTATATCTCTTTAATGTAAAATTACTATTAGTTGTTTCTTGTATAGTGTTTCTTAGGCATTTTCACATAATTAACAAATAATTGCTAAGTTTTTATACCATGTGTTGGATGGCATATAATTCATTTTTAGTAGAATCAGAAGTTGTTCCCTATGTGGTAGAAGCATTAACTAGGAGTAAATATTGATTTTGATTCTGATGATTAGGCAGTGGTGTAGGTTGGTTTAAAAAGCCTAGAATCTGATTTGGTGCCACATGAGATAGAGGAAACTAAGTGAAAACTTGATTTTGATTTTTGGCCATGACATTATGATTAAAATTTAGAATGGGGTTCAAGGCCAATAAGTTTTGATTGATGTTAGGTAATGCCAAATATGATAATTAAGGATTCATACATCTTTCAATATTAATAACTTTAACACAAGTACTTGTCAAGTTATTGATATTCTGGGCTATGTGCAAGAATACTACAAACATAAAATCCATGGTGTTTTTGTACATTTATAGGGCTAGGGAAATAAAATGTCTATGTGAGGTATCTACATGGCTATACATATTTTGAAATATTGCATTGAAGGCCCTAATAGGTTCATTGAGTTCCCTTATCATACTAGAAAAACGTTGGTATATTAAAATGGGATTGGTAATTTGTCACAATTATGCCATAAATATTTCATGACATTGGTTCCACGTCATGATTTAATTTTTTGGAAGATTAAAGAACCAGTCACAGATATCATCTTTTAATGTGAACAAGAATAGTTTGCATGAAACATCTTCATAAACAAAAATTAACAAACCAAGATCAATTTTAAAAGCCTTAAAATGTTCCTCTATAGTCCATTTCCCAAAAATAGATAATGAAGGAAGGTAATTCTTTGGATTCCTAGGCAAGTCATGGATGACACTTGATATGGTGATGGTTGAACCAGATAATTAGGCCATAGTAAAATGCTGATGTTGGATCCTTTGGTTTGGTGAATCTGGCTAGGTGATAACTCTCTTATGGATGCCTCTATTTTATCTAGGTCTTAAATAATCTTGTAAATGTGTTAACAATAGTATACTAGAATTAGAATTGGCCCTTGTTAATTTTACTGGTGGATCCAATGTACACAAATTGAGTGAATCTTAACAATCAAATATTGTGGGCCTTCCTAGTAATAAATAAAACATGTTTATATGGGATTTATAAACATAAAAGGTTCTTATGGGAAGGTCCATAAAATTTTAGAATCGGTGAATGATTCACTCCAATGCATGAGTTATAGGTCTTGGGTTTATAAATAACCACATGGTGGAATAGTAATGAATGAAGTGTTTATCAATCATGGATGGTTTCAAATGTGATAGGTATTTGAATTCTACTTGAGGTAGATGGATGGATCTAACCTAAGGTGAACCTATACAAAAAAGGTAAAAATGAGTGAATATTAAGGAAAAAATAAAGGGATCTATGACTCAGTCTAGGACTAAACCCTTCCAAGTAAGCTCTTCCTATCCTAGGCTAGGAAAATGTCAAGGACTAATATCTAATGAAAATTTATGTCAACTTAGTATACACACACACAGAGTTAATCACCAAAAAAAATAGTTTAAAAATACTCATTGAATACAATAAAATATAAGGTTAGAACCATATTACATAGCATATCCTATGTCCCTAACTAGTAATATGTATTATCTATAATTAATGAGCACTCAAATTAACAATTTGTCTAATTTGAATAATTACAAACAAACATTCACACATCTTATTATAGATTATAATTAATGTAAATTCCTCATAAGACACAAATAATTTGGAAGAGATAACACTTTAACTTAAACTTATATAGCAATCAAAAAATTTCCTAGCCTATATTAATTGTAAAATTCTCCCCTGATTACAATGTATGAGAAACATGTATATATAATTATGGATGGCCATTGCCTCATCTTCAAAATATGATTACATATACAAAGAATAATAATAAGTCTTATTCTTAATTTAGTTTTCCAATTACAATTTTTTCTTACTCTTGAAGCAAAGATAAAAATACACTCTTGATAGGAATAAAACTCCAAAATTAGACCAGAATGTTAAAGTGGAATTGCCATTGGTATCTGAAACTGAATAGAACTGAAGTCAAGTTGATATATTTAGAATAGATGTTCCCAAATCAGGGTTTGATGTCATATTACTAATTTTAGATGAAATTTCCATTTTAGTAATAACTAAAGATACTATTATTTTTGGTACTAAAGTTGATCCCATGGAAACCTGGAAAAGAACTATAGTAGATGAGATAGTAGAATGTGTTATTCCAATAATTACCTGTGTTAAGGAAGAGGACACACATATTATGGTATGAACTTGTGAAGCTCTTGTAGCTAACTATTCCTAATCCATCTTATGGGCATTCACACATGCTATAAATTCTAATTCAATTTCCTCAAAATTGATAATGGGAAGTTTGAATAGGATACAAATCTTCTCCATTAACTTATTATGAGTAACCATTGAAATATCAAATATTTTTCTAATGCCTATGCCTGATCAATTTTATCCTTAGAAAATGTGATTAATTTAATAACTAATTCCCCTTTTCCATAAGTTGAATATTTAAATCTAGCTATGAAATGGTTAACATAATCTTGAAACAAAGTATTGAAAGATGTTATGTTAACTACTTAACACTATGGAGTATATATATAGGGGTTACATATATCTCCAAGTAGATCAGTGGCTTCAATTTCTTGATTGGTTAGTTTATTAACCACCTCTTTCATCATTTTATGTCATTCTATAATACCATATCTTATGTTTTTTTACATAATTCTATGTTAAGCTAATATTGGGGAGTGTTAAAAATATTAACTTTGCATATGACCTGTCCCTTACTACTTTAACTACAATATATAGCTTAACATATAATTTTTTCAAATCTTCATGGAAATATACCACCTTAGTCTAATGTGTTTGTGACTCTACCTTGCTTTTTTATTTGATTATATTAAATCATAAATCATGTGATCCAATTTTTGCACCTATACCAAAAAATATTTGTAGACTTCTATTTTGCGTTGAGACTCCATCCTTTGATTTACATGTTTGAGACCATAAAACATTTTATTAAATAACCATCCTATGACATCTACTATAGATTAAATATCTTATTCAAAATCCTCATGGTCATCAACATGAGTCTTTCTCTTCTTTGTTAAACTAAACAATTATTCCTCTCTTCCAATTCAATTTCCTTACTAGCACCATTCATTTTAGTTTTACTGATTCTATTCAGTTTATTAGTACTTTCATCAATTCTAAGTTGATATTTGGTGGTTCAATAAGAACCAAAAACTACTTGGATAATTTATTTATTCATAATTGTTGCATCCATGGTATGGTCAAGACTAGACCAATGTTTGAGATAGGTTCTTAGGATGAAGCATGAATGGATGGGATCATTGATGTTGTTCTCATGAGTGTGAGAGGAGTAGATGAGGGAAGTGTAGAAAATGAAAGGTTGACCATTTTCTCTTGAGATACATTAATCCTAGGTGGAGTATGAATAATGTATTTAAACACATTGGGTGATTCCTAAATAGTTGTGAAAATAGAAGACTCTGTATGAGAAACTAAAGGCTTGGATATTCCTATATGAGTGGATGAATGACTATGGAATGGGTCAAATAATGCATTAAAAACCATATATTCAAAATTTAATTCTTAGGAGTCAATGGGAAAAGGTCCTTATGGATATATTATATCCTCAAACTATGTAATTATACCCTAAATTAATTTTCTTGATACTTGAGGAAATAATATGGTAGTGTCAAGGACTATGTTAGTATCCAAGGGAGTGGTTGAAACACTAGCCAATGAATCACATGTAATGTTAACAATTATTATTACAAGAGTACTAAAAGTACTAAATAGAGGAACATAAATTCCCATAGATTTTAATGAACTTGTATGGTATTAAACAACAACAATAGTAGTAGAAGTTGTAGTAAGATCCAAAATAGGGGAAGCATAAACCACGATATGTGTAATAATTTATGACATTTTGATTTAATTATTAATTTAATTAGTGATTGATATGTCCACTAGAAGAGAATGTGATGGGGTAGATGGATCAACAACCTTTCCCACTACAACATCTTGATTTTGTGTCTCAATTGTGTCTATTTATGTTTTTTTAAAGAGAACTAGACTCAAAAACTTTAAATTGCACATAAAAAGGTGTCTTCTAAAAAACATCAAAATCCATAACAACTCCTTCCTTATTTATTGAAAGTTATTACTCTATGTCCATATCCATTAAATATTCTTTAGGAAAATTTTCCTCTTATGCTAAATCCAATGGTGTTTCTATAAGTGAAAGGCCTCTCTTTAATTAATACTATAGGAGGACTAAAATAAATAGGCAAAGTTCTTCTTTCTTGAATGTTTGGAGGTGGTCCTACTAAAGAAACCATTGAAGGAGCATGGATAAAATGGTTTTGTTGATGTAGTTGACTGATTTGGTTAGATTGTAGGAACATAAGTGATTGTAATTGGAAGAATCAAAGGGGTGTCCATATCCAAGAAGGAGCCCGTGATTGAGGAGACTTAGGAGGTGGAAGCCTTTTGAGTATCTTCATGGTGAATTTTTTATCAATATCTCCCATATGATATTATTTAGGATGTTTTGTAGGAATAAAATCACTTTCATTTATATGTGGATCATATTGAATATTCTAGGCTATCTCCATGATCATCCCAATTGAATGTATATTGACCCAAACTTCAGAATCATCCTCTTTATCCATAAAAATGTAATCATGGGAATAAGTCATAGGTCCATAGTTGGTATTGACCATTCCTCCATAATTATTTATGTGTTGTGATATCCTCCCATAAGGATCCTAGTATCTGAATTCAACTATTTTTTTTCTAAATTTTTTTATCTATGTTTAGAAGCACTAAATATTTGGATCTAATAGATGTATTGTTGCCTAACAATGATTATTAAGCATGTTTTTTGGAAAACCCTAAATTTAATTCTCTACATTCAACATCCATACTTATAGATAAATAAAAATCTCTCTCTTGTTCTGCTAACTTGTCTAGCTCATACCTAAGAAGGTAAAAAGTTGCAGCCAACATTCTCTCTACTCTAATAACAATATTATCTGGGTAATACTATTAATTACTTAGTGAATTTAATGAATTTTTAATTTATTTAGACAATCTAGACATAAGTTTACCATTAACTACCTTATACACTAGAGGGTAGAATATATCTAAAATTCTTTTCATGTGATCTCTAAATTGATGAATGTGAAATATATTAAAATCACCATAAATCCTATTACATTCATCCCTTGGTTTCCATTAATATTCCCTTTAGGGGTGATTGTAATATAGACATCATAGAAAAAATAATAAATCATGTAGAAATAACCATCTAGTCTGTTTTGGGGCATCCTCTGCTACTTTAAATAATAATTGATGACTTCCCCAATAGTAACAACTTTATTATCATCCAATATCATCTACAATAAAGGTACCCAAACATCATCTACATGTGTAATATATGGATATCCATGCATCCTATTCGTAAGGTCCATATCAATCCTAACTGCTAGCCTAAATTATATAATAGAAAGAGTTTTTATTTTCATGAAATTGTTAGTGTTATTTTCCCAAGCCTTGAGTGCATCTCTGACATTGTTTTATTTTATCTAGTTTAAGATAGTGTGAAAATCATACACCATGTCACTATCTGGGAACCCATAGTACTTTTCAAAGGCAACCCTATCTATGAATGATATATGATCCTTATTATTAATATTATGAAATATGTCATCAATACATGCTCCACTTGTAAATAAATTATGTATGACATCAATGTAGAGTTCTAGTTTTACAACCACTTTATGTAGTCCTCCAAATTTAATGGCCAAGAGATCACTGATGTATTTCCTATTAGATAATGGCAAGTTGATCTTCTCTTTGTATGGTTTAGTCCTTTCTACTTCTTCATACAAATTTAAATAATGGTGGATTTTTTTTGCCAAGGCACTATGATAAAAATTGTATCAGTGAATTCTACTTGTGTCCCAAAGCAAAAAATTGAAGGTGCATGGATATTCTCCTTGGGATCCATTTATCGTAGCCTGATGAACTTCAAATTCTAATTGTTAGTTTTGAACTACACAGTAACTAGAGAGCTCTAGATTTTTGTCAGCTTAGTATTTTATTCATAAATAATAGTTGAGTTGAATTGGTGGTGATGGATGAACTTATGAGAGCCAAATTCAATGCCATAATTTTTCATTCATGGGATTAATTACATATCAATGTTCTATGTCAACTATATTACCATTTAAATTTGATATATACTTTCATGGGATTTTGATTACCATGTGTCTTATTTTCACTTCTTTTGTCTATTTAATCACTTGTTTATTAATTTATATCTCTATATGGAATTTACTAGATTGATACTAGACTTAGGATCCCAATGTATCAAATATGAGACATGTCATGATGTTTTTTGATCTAGGCTAAAAAATCCTTTCAAGTGCTTGGATATTTTATTATATATGAAGGAGTGAGGTGATACCATGTGGGATGACATGTGGTGTATACACATAATATTTTCACATTTTTATTGATTATTGACACTTCATATCTTGGAGGAACCTAATGAGTCTCAATCTCTCTGAGTGCATGCCTAAAGGGGTACACCAAGAAATGGGTGGGTAGACCTTTGGTGATTCATAAGATTGTTGTTCCTTTTTAAACTTTTTATCTACAATCTTGCCTCTTAAAACCTTAAACCCTAAGCTTATTTCTTTCTTTATTATCTATTCACACCATTTTTCATGATTTATCCCTCATTTCTTACCTTATTTTCCTTTTGACTTTTTCAGTCAGCTAGGTCGACCTGGTTGACTTAGCTTATTCTGGGGATACTTTGCCTTTCCTTGTTTCCTTACATCTCGACCGACCTAGCATAAACTTCAGGCATTAGCTTGATAATGTGCTAGGTCAACCTAGTCAACCTAGTACAACTGGCATGTTCAAAAGTCTTTAGCCACTTTATACAAGGTCATTCCTTACCATTTTATAAGAGATTTGAAACAAGCGAATAAGTGTGAATGATCATTTGCTTATTGACCATTCTACTTGAGGAATAAAGCTTTAGGGTTTAATACTTTATTTTGGAGCTCTGATCTTTTCTTGTGGAGAAGTATTTTGGATGCTTAGGTAGGTCATGTAGCCTAGAGCTGATTTATCTTAGTTATCCTTACAAGCCACAACAATATCTTATGAAGCACCATTGGCCAAGGGAGAGGTTGAGACTCGACAAGTTCATCTTCAAAGGTAAGTATTCCTAACTTTATTTCTCCTTTGTAAGAGTAGATAAATAGATAATGTAGTATGTATTCTTCTATTCCATGTATTAGGATTTTGTATACATTGATGTAAGTATATGTCTCCTATACATGTTTAGTTTAGTAGTTATTTACTTTTTTTGTTCTAACCCTTACTTTGTGTCATAAGATTTGGTGAGCACTAGATTAATTTAATTTTCTTTTTATTAGATTAGTTTTCTTTCTTGTTTATTATCATAAGTGAATATAGAAATCATAAGAATCTTTTAGGGTTATTGTGCAATTTTGTTAGACTATAGGCTTTGGAACCCTACCTAGCATGATGTGTTGTGATAAATGATACAAGTGATCCCCTAATCAGGTCTAGCAGATCCTCATATTGGTCATGCTCTAGATTAACAAGTGTGTGCCCCAATCAAAAGTGTAGTGTGATATATCTTATTTGATCTAGGATTGATTCATGCACACCATGAAATTCAGATTACATACATTTTGGTGAACCCAACATGAATCAAACCCTTATAGGGGGTTTTCACTTATTTTATTCATTTTGTCATCATTTATATCATATGTTTTAACTTGTTAGCTTGATTATATTGACTCGCATATTTTTCTCTATGTAATAAGAGGCAACTGGATCAACCAACTCAGCTCATCATAGGTTTCTAATACTTTGCAAAAATTTTATTCAGCCTACTAGGTCGATTGGGTTGACCTAGCATAGTTTCAACCACTTTGTAGTAGGTTTCTATTCAAGATTCACAGTGTAGGTTCTAGATTCTAGAATTCTATATTTATAGTCTAGTCAACTAGGTCAACTAGCTTCACTTAGCACATTTCCAAACATCTAGTTCAATCTACTAGGTCAACTAGGTTGACTTAGCACACTTTTTCAACTATTGTAGTAGGTTCTTGTCTCACTTGGTCGACCAGCTTGACCCAATTCTATAGTTTGGGCCAATTCTCTCCAAGGTTATAGGTCAGTTACCTATTCTATTTTCATCTCCAAAGCACCAAGGTCAGTTTCTATTTCTCTATTTTTATTCTATTCTATACTTTTATTTTAAAATTGCAATCTATTTATATGTACCAATTGGATTGGCCAACACCAATACCATTGGTTGTGTATTTCATTTTAGTATCTACTCTTCTAAACTAGCTATATGAATATCTCATTTCATTTCTCATCTTATTATAAAACTTTTTTCTTTCCCTTTCTATTGTGCTACGTCGACTAGCTTGACCCTGCACTATCTCAAACCTTGTTTGTTGCCTCTGTCAACTGCACTAGGTCGACCTGGTCGACCTAGCAATTTTTTCATATCCTATGCACTACACTAGGTTGACCGAGTCAAACTATCACAATTTTTAGGCCTTTTCCCCTTTTTTTGTCAGCTTTTGTTCTTTATAATGGGTCAATTTTGTGGACCCTATCCATCTTTATTATCCCTATTATGCACTAGGTCAATTGAGTTGACTTTTCTTTATTTCTATCACTTTTTGAATCCTTTGTTTTATAAAATTAATTTCCTTCCTCTTTCATCATGGATTTATTTTTGGGTGACAACACTAAATCTCAAACAACAAGCATGCTGTAATTAACCAATCCTCATAGGGTCTCCCATAGACAAAGTAGAATTCCTTTTGCAAATGCTAGTAATGTCCATATTGCAACTCATACAATGGACTATGGGTTCCTCATGATACCTATTTAAAAAATAATCCTCATTTTATATTAGAGAAACAACCTGAGTTAGAGTATACTCCCAAAATGCTTTTCTTTATTAACTAATTTCCTCAACATAAAGGGAAAGATCCATCTACCATTTACAATCTCATGATTAGTGGTTAAGACAATAAACCTCATTCACCACATTCTACATTCTCAAATGGATTTGGTAGTACTAATTTATTTGCTTCACAACCTCTTCCTTTGATCATGACCTCTTATCATGCTTCTTCTTCTTCTTCTTTCCTTTTTTCTACCTCCATGCCTAGTATCTCAACTACCATGAATGGTTCTACATCTAATGAACCTCTCTGAAGATCCACTATCCTTAATCCTTTCAATAGTTCATTTTTTGTTACCCAAGGCCCTCATGCTTCTAGTGCTTCTTCCTCTCTTCCATTCACTAGTCCATCTTTTGCTACACAAGAAAGTTTTGCCACTAGTGCCTCTCATTCTCATCATTCATCTCAAGCTCTCAACAAAACCAATAGTGGTACCCAAACCAATAATACCAACACCAAATCTTCTAATAATGTTATTCAAACTAACAAACTTTTATTTTAAACTCTCAATCAAATGAATGCTTTCCAAGCCAATAACACAACTCAAATGATGAGAATGCAAAATCACCTTCTTCATTTTAAAAAAACAACCACAACCAATGGTTTGGGGCAGACATAACCAAAGTGTTCCTCCCCCTCCTCTTATATATTCTTAAGGAAATCATATTTCTCAGCCTCCTTTAATCAATAAAACTATCAAACATCTACAAAATGAACCTCTCACTACTAAAATTGCTAACATTGATATAAGAGGTATAACACCTACAATCTCTTAAAATGGATCAACTAATCCTTCTCTTCATCTTAAAACATTTGGGAATATTTATAAATATTTGGTTAAATTAAACACCTTTTCCTCTACCAAGATCCTTGCTAAGACCCTCATAGGTGATGCCTTGGATTGGTACAATCAACTTAGACCCCATTCCATTACTAGTTTGGAGGATTTAGTGAATGCTTTAGTTCAAGAATTCCAAACTAGTGATCTTCCTTTTGGCCCATTTCATCAATTGAAATCAAAGTGAAAATGAAACTGCCAAAGCATTTTTTAAATGATGGAAGACTTTATCAAAAAAATGTGAACACAACATGGCCAATGATAATCTTTTTCATCTCTTTATAAATGCTATTTATCCAAAATTACAATATCAAGTCTATACCTTTCCCCATGCACTTTGAAAGAATATATTGATCAAGCTAAATGACAAGATTTACCTATGTATCAATTCGAACCACCCCAACCTTCCATGAATTCTCGTATATTACTTAAAAACAAAAACTACAATGTTATCAATGATGGTGTTTTTGCTTCATATGATACCATTCACCATGTTCAAACTATTGTTCTTACCCCTTCTTCAGAACTAACTTCCTCTTCTCAATAATTTACTAATCCTCATTTCTCAACAAATAACATTAATGTTCATAAACCTCTTTCCTTAGCTGAATTGCTTAAATGTCTACCTAGGCCTCTTCCTCATTTAATTGACCCTACTCATCCTATGAAAAATTGGTATGATCCTAACAAGTTTTGTTGGTTTCATGCTAGTTGGGTCGTTCTCATGAGACATGTAGATAGCTTCATAATTTATCTATGGACTTTCTTCTTGGACCTAATTTTGTCTATGATTCTATAACGTGCCAATGTCAACAAGCTTGTGAGCATGCATTCAAAAAATACAAAACTCATGATAAATCTCAAGCCTTGAATCAAGTAAATACTCATTTAGCTATTTATAAGGATCCTTTACCTAATAATCAACCTAATCATCAACCAATTCAATAAAACCAAGGCAATCCCATCTCTTCCACAAATAATGTAGAAAGTCTTTCGAAACCAATTTCCAAAGAAAATGTGGTTAACATGACTAATATGTAAACAATAGTGTCTTTCATTGATTCTCAACCTATCTACACCTTGTCTCCTTCTCAAAAATATTATGTCATCTAAGATTCTTCTCCAACTCATTTAAATGAGTTGGGGCAAGAAGATCTTATAACCTTTGATGAAGATCCAACTTATGATTCTCCTTTGGATAATACATCCCATGCTATTTCTACCACTCTTCCATCATCTTCTCCTTCCAATGTTAATCAAAATTTTATTAACACCTCTTCTACTTCTCAAAATCAAGTTGAAATTATTAGTTAATCATCTCAACATGATTTACAACCTTATTCTAAACTTTCTCATTCTTATCAACATAAATTTCAATGCTCTTCGGCTCTTCCCTCTGAAGACCTCCTTAACCATTATGTGCCTATATATAATAATATTTGCATCTATGATTCATGATAAGATTCTACTTTATGTAGATGATCCTCCCCTTTTTATTATCATCTAAATTGATGATATCCAAGTTAAGTGTGCTTTTATTGATGAAGGTTTCAGCACTTATATTGCTTATCTTGATTTCATTAAAACCCTTGGATATTTTGAATGTAATATTAAGTCCACATATAACACCTACCAAGGATATGATAAAAGGAAAATGCCTCCTCTTAGGTGTGTATGGCTTCCCATTATTATCCTGCCTATCACCATTTGTGTGAAGGTGATTATCTTTAACTTTCCTCTTTATTATAACATCTTGTTTGGTAGGCCATGGACTCATCATATGCAAGCTATCACCTCTACCACATGCTAATACATTAAATTCCCTCATAATGGAGCAATTTATAGGATTCAAGGAGATACTAACCCTTGGAATTTTGAACAATTCCAAGATCGTGGTGTCTTTAAGATTCCAATTGTGGAGCCTTTACCTAGCATTCCATTTCATGAATCGAAGCATCTAGATTTTCCTATCAACTCAGCCATAGGTTATAATGGGCACCCCTAGCTTATTGGTAATATTCCTCCCAATCTTTTAGACTCTGATAATGATGAGACTAATGAGATTAATCTCAAGATAAAAACTATTAATCTCATGCCTCATCTCATCTCATAACTTTCTACTTCCTTTCAACCTTATTCTCACAAACCTCCTTATGATGGCATTCATATAGTCTTATCCAAGACTTGTCATTATATTCACCATGCTTTTTCTAATGACAAAGTTATTTTCACTTATGTCATCGATCTTCATTCACCTGATTATGATGATGGTTATTCCTTAGATGATTCTTTATTAGGTGGTCTTATCCAAGCCTATGATGCCAAGATTGTGCATTATCATTATTCTTTACTTGAGTATTTTCATGTATCCTCTCATGTTTTGAATTTTATATTTCCTTATTCTTTCATCTTTCCTCTTTATCACAAAGTGGATATGGCACCGACACCTCTAGTTTCTGAGGATCCCCTTAGGACTATGCTCATAGATCATGCTATGACTAGCCCTTACCATTTTTTTAGGTTTCATGATTCCCATCATTGGTTTACTCCTGAGGTTAGCCCTACCCTTCTTATACCTTTTATTGATCCTACTCTTCCCATAGTGGAACCTATGTTAAAACTAGTTATTATTGTTTTTTCCACTATTGGTGAGCCTACTCTTGCTTCTTTCACTAGTTCTCTTCCTAATAAGACTAGTTATATTCCTTCTTCATCATCACCTCCTCTTGGTGATGGTTTTATTCCTTTGCCTAAGAAGGATCCTTTGCCCACCAAATGGGTAAATGAGTCATCTCCTTCTTTTTATACACTTGTTACACCTTCTCCAATGAGTGTTCTACTTAAACACACTCAAAAGCATATCTATTGATTTCATGGGACATATACTCATTATTATATCCATTGTTGTAAGTTGGGATAATATATTAATACCTTGTGTCCTTCTTCCCCATCCATATACACTACCATACCTCCTCCCAAGCTTCTTCCTGACTATATACCTAAGTATGGCGAGAGATATTGTATATGGCACCAATAAGGCACACATCATACTAATTGTTGTCGTATCCTTCAACAACATCTTAAGGATCATATTATAGTTATCCCTAGACTAGTTATTATTCCTCCCATAGATCATTCTCATGATAGTTTTTCCTCTTAGTCTCCCATAGTTTCACCTCTTGTGTTTCCTTTTGTGCCTCCACCTGTGGTTCTTTCTCCACCCATGGACCCTCCATCACTAGTGGATCCTTCTCCATTGGTGATTCCTCCTTCTCCTGTAAATCCCATTCCCACACATTATTTTGATCATCTTTTGCCCAATTTCCATTCTCAACAAGATCCAATGAGTATTCCTACTTTTTCAATTGAGGAGATTAGAAAATAAGCATTTTCGTAGTGTTCAACAAAGATCAATGACACATTAGTAATAGTTCATATCCAACTTCATAGAGATTTATTTGATGTCTTGGATAATGTGTGTGGATAGAACTACCAATACTTATGAGCACATGCATGGTACATTTACATTTATATTTGGATTATTCATGTGTTCCATCTTTATTTCTTTTTCTATATCTGATTATATCATTTGACACTATGTCAAATTCTTGCTTATCTTATATCATTATCTTCTTTGTTGTACAATATTTTTTGTCAATTTTATATTCTATATTTTTCGTATATGTTTGTTATTCCTTACAATTGCTCTATATTTTTATTTTCTTCTTGTTACATCTCTTGGATATTTCTTTTGTGAGTTGCTTTGTAAGACTATAGATAAGACCTAATAGATCCTCATAAGATCACCATATTTAGCTTGTTATTGCCTTGTATCTTCATGATTGTTTATTTTCTTATCCTTGATTTTCACAAATAATTGTCATGGTGACTTGGTTATATTTAACCTATTCCCTTTGGTTATTATGTCCTTTTACCATGTGATCATTTAGCAAATAGTCTTTCTCATTACTATTTCCTTTAACCAGTTCATCTGTGGATCTCCATTTTCCTTTATTCCTTTTTTCACAAACTAAGCATATGCACAATTGAGATTTGAGATCACATATGTGTTCATTATCATCTTAGTCAGTCTTTTGTCTTTGGTTACTTAATTTCCTTTAGCCTTAGCCTATAGCTCATTTGTGTGTATTTTGAACTAAGAATTTGACTCAAGAGAGGATGGTTAGTATCATGTTAGTCCAAAATGAAATGAAAATGAGAGAAACACACTAACTAGCATAACATCTCTAGGCATAGACACTAGGGAGAGATTAGTTAACAAACATGAATAAAACACACAACTAAAATGCAAAAGAAACCCTATTTTACCTTCCTTGGATACTCCAAAATACTTGTTGTAGTGGGTTGTTCAAATTGTGCTCATGAAGTCTTCATCAAAGGAGGCTTTGCTACCTCTATCTCTCCTTGGCACCTTTGGATTTAACTTGGTTTGGAATCAATTTCGCATGGTAACACTAGTTGCAATGGTTTTTGGAATCATTTTTGCATTATAAATTTACATTATCAAGACTCAAAAATGATGTTCATAGCCTCTCTATTTGTAGATTTTTGAGAATGTTTAGAATCAACCTAAACTGTCCATCCTGAGATTGACATGTGTGGTTGAGGATTAATTCAATTTTTTTAATTAAGTTTATAATTATCCTCATCATGACATTGGAAGAAGGGGAAATTAAGAGGCATGAAGGGCATCATGAAAGGCATTAATGAGGTATGGAGGGCATGAATCCTGATATTTATGGCATGTATGGCCTAGGGATGTCTTCCCAAAAAATGAGGTCACTTGATGATTTAGATAATTAATATTCATTTAAAAAAATAAGTATTCAATAAGTTTCCATTGAATTCTTAATTAGGCCTTGATTTGGATTAATTATCTCTTAAGCATGATTAAGCATTTTGTGTTTAAATTACTCAAATTGATTAGAATGCCTTATTATTGGTCCAAAGTTTGATTGGATTAGAATTGGAAGTCAATGTCAGATGCATTAGAATCATATTCCCATTTAGGATGTTACCAAAAACAAATAATAAAGGTACATCTCTTGTGTAAGAGATTTGATAAGAAAGATCAATCCAGAGCATCTAGGTGCAAAATTGGCATTTTGACTCAAAATGATCTGATCAAAGTTCACTAGCCCATAAATTGAATTACCCCATTTAGGGATACCCTAGCCAAAATTGGCACTTGAATATGTCATCTTCACATCATTTAATGCATTTTAGTGTTTTTAGGCCAAATTGTGCATTTTGGGTGGAAATTGGCCAAAAACTTGATTGGAGGTTATTGGTGGCCAGATTTAGGTGTCTACAGTTTGCCTCTATTTAGGAAATTATTTCAAGCTATAATCATAGTAACATCTTCTCAAAGAATGAAAAGGTCCTATATGCCTACAACTGCAACACTAATAAACTAACTATATGATTCCCCCTCGAGGGAATAGTTGGCACAAGTAGGTTGGCAAATGGTCCCTCGAAAAGAAAGAAGCAAAATGAGGGGACAAAAGAAAGGAAAGATGATGGGGTGAAAACACAATGATATTGAAAAAGTAGTCAGTCATTGAAAATACAAGTGGGATGGTGTACAATGGTTTGCCCAAATGTGGTTATAAACATTATATCTTGATAGTGGCAACATGGTATGATAACACAATGATTTTCCTAAAGGTAGTTATAATCATTGAGAAGATAGAGCTACCCATATTAGGATAGAAAAACAAGATAATAACATGCCCGTATATGGGCAAAATAAGTAAAGTGGTGATAACATAATGATTTGCCCAAAGGTGGTTATAATTAGTGAGAAATATAGGTGGGACGGTGTGTAATGATTTTCCCATAGGTGGTTATAATCATTGGACCCAAACTATGGCAAACATGATAAAATTTTTTGAGCATGATGATAACTTAACACATAGGGTAATGATGAATTGGAATAACCTACTAGTAGGGAGATGCTCGTTCAAACTAATAAAGGCTGAAATTCTTTCATGTTTAATAACTCTGTTTGGGATATGATTAGGATGGAATCAAAATGTTAATGCCAAAGAGATGAAACCATTGATGAATAGTTTTCTTGAATCTTAGGTTTATTGTAGCACATGTCAGTAGGCATCATGGTATAACATTATGAGGAATTGGCTGAAATATGCATAACGACCGACTCCCATAATCCAATACTCAATAGAAAACAATGCACCAATGATAAAAACCATGATGACAATGCAAACAAATGAATATGGATGGATTCAAGTGTATGTGTGGGCAATAAATCACCTAATGAACACACATAAACTGAATCAAGACAATAGTGTTGAAAGTGAACAAATAGGTAGGCAAACAAACAAAATAAGCAAAAACAATCAAACAAACAATGCAATAGAAACCATACAAACATTTCCCCTAGAAAATAAACCTTATGAACATTACCCCTAGAAAATATGACAACTTAGAAAACAAACAAAATGAGGGAATAGAAGAAAAGGAAGTGGGTGGCCGAGCTATTTCCATATGCACTAGGAAAGTGGATGTTGTCTGCATACTTCCATAGATGTAATATCCAATAAAAAACTTTAGGCCAAATTTAGTTCTCCTAGGGAATGGGAAGAATGTGATAACTAAGGAAACAAATAGAATGGATATGATACAAGAATAGGAATGGTCTTGAAAAATGACAAGTGCATGAGAGAAAAAGGCTAGAAAGGATGGCAAAACTAAATGATAAGTGATTTGATTGTAACTTAGTAAGGGTTATCAGAATCCTTAAGGCAAAGAAGTGGTCAATGTTTTTGTTCTTTTCTAATGATTTTTCAAATGTTTTTAGAAATTTATAAAGTATCTCAACTTGATCAAGAATGATGAGACACTTAAATGGTTTAATCTCATAAAATGATGAGAGAATTTAAACTAAGGTTGCTCACAAAATAGTGAGAGCGTTCAAACTTAGGTTACTCATAAAATGGTGAGAGAATTCAAACTTAGATTGCTTATAAAATAGAAAGAGCATGGTGGAAAGGGTGACTAAGATAATTTTAAAAGTATCGAACACTACCTACATAGTCCAAGAGTAGACCTCAAATCACTATAGTTCTGCCCTACAATGGAGGAATTTGACTAGTGTAGCAGTTAATTCAAACAAAATAGGCATAGTTGGTTAAAAGGCAAAGTATGACATATGAAGTGGTAAGTTGGTACGTCAAGGCTTAATAAACAAATGTTTCCCCTAGTTTTCCCATAAGTGGTTATAACTAGAACATAATGACATGGATCAATGGTATTAATTTTCACAAAGGTGGTTATAATTAGTAACAAGATCAGGGATAAGAAAGGAATAACAAACGAAGGATGCAACTACTAAAACTTCTATCACACCACTCCAAAATATTATCTCTATTTGAAGTACTTGAACCAACTGATGAAGTTGATCAGATTCCTTGATGCTAAAAATGCATAATGAATGGTAAAAAACCAAGGGCAAATAGGCTAGGCTTTAGAATACACTGGGTTGATAGAATGGAAGCAGAAAGTGGATACGACTAAGAGGACATATAAAGATGATATTTTTACAAAGAATAATAGTGATAAAATGGCATAACTAAAATGGTCCTTAAAAATAATACACCTTAACACTCAATCATAGTACCACTTGAGAGGAATAATATTCATTAGCTCAAGAAGTTCATCTTCATCTGGTATGGCAAGTCTGTATGATCATAATCCATAATCTATAGTAATGATAAAAGGCCTTATCTAGTTTGGTTTGAATTTTCCTTTACACTTCTTTTCAACTATGGTATTATTTTGGTTTTATTTAAGAACAAGATCACCAAGTTCAAATGTTCTATAATTAACACACTGATTATAGTGGCCTTTGAGTCAATTTTGATATGCATGAAGATTATTGAGCACAGCTATGTGTTTTTCATCAAGTAGGTCTAGCTCTTGCAGGTGAGCTACTTGATAGTCATGATCATCCATGACATGCTTGAAAGAGATACACATTGAAGGAAACTCAACCTCAATAGAAAGGATGGGTTTAATACCATAAACAAGTGAGTATGGAGTGGATCCTATGGGGGTACGATGATTGGTATCATATGACCAAAGGGCAAGGAATATCTATAGGTGCCAATCATGACCAATATCATTGACAATCTTTTTGAGAATATTGACAATGGTTTTGTTTAATGTTTCAACTTGGCCATTACCTTGAGGGTAATATACTCTATAAAAATTTTGTGTGATGTTATATTCGGTACATAGCTAGTCTACATCCTTGTTCTTGAATTATCCTCCATTATCAAATATAATATCAGATGGGATACCATAGTGGCAAATGAGATGGTTGAAGATGAATTTGGAAATTTACTTTCCAATCACGTAAGTGAGGGGTATAGATTCAATCCACTTAGTGAAATACTCAATGGTGGTAAGGATATGTTTATGGTCATTAAATGAAGTGGGGTTGATCTTCCCAATGAGGTCAAGTCCCCATGTAGAAAATGGTCATGGTGTCAATATCAGTTTCAAAGTTTTGGCTAGGGCATAAATCATATTAGTATGCCATTGACATTTGTCACACTTCTTTACATATGTAGTGGCATCTACATCCATCATGGACCAATAATAACCAATACACCAGAGATTTTTGGATAAGATTTCCCCACTATAATGAGCTCCACATACCCCTTTGTGAAGTTTTCTTAATGCTAGTGTGGACTCTATCGAAGTTAAATAACGAATCAGAGTTCCATCAAAACTATGATTCTAAAGGGTGGATCCGAGTAGAGTATAATGAGTGGAATGATGAATGAAGGCTTTTGTTTATTTTTGAGATAGGTTAGGTGGTAGAACTTGGTCATGAAAGTGGTTATAAAGTTATAAATACCAAATAGAATTAGGACCAAAAGTGCCACAAATCATTGTAATGGTTGAAGTTTCATGAGTTGGTGCTAGCAAATTCTCAACAAGGAATTGATACTCTCTAGCTTTATCTATTTGTCAAATCAGAGAGCCAATAGTAACCATGGCATCTATAGTTCTATTACTATCCCTTGGTATGTGCTCAAACTAAATGTTGGCAATTTGTTGCTTAAGAGTGTCGAACATTGCTTTATATGGAACTAGCTTGTCATGTTTGGTATGAAAATGATCCATGACCTGATTGATGATTAACTAAGAATCACCACAAAATTTGAGATGAGATATGTTCCAATGTATTACTTATCAAAGTCTTGCAACAAGTGCTTCATACTCAGTCATGTTGTTTGTATAAGAAAAATTGATTATGAAGGATTTAAAGATTACATCCCCCTATGGTGTAATAAACAATAGGTCTACCCTTGATCTATGTGCAGTAAATGACCCATAAAAATATAACTTCCAGGGCTGCTCTTCAAGAGGTGTGCCAATGATGGTCATTATAGATTCATTAGGAAATTGAAATGTGAGAGGTGCTTCAGCAAGTTGATTTGTAAGAACTTGTCCCTTGATTGACATAATCTATGTCAAACTCACTGAGAAGCATGATCCATTTAGCCATTATACCTTGAAAATCTATTTTAGATAGTAGATACTTAAGTGGATCTACTTTTTAAATGACCATAGTCTTATTATTCAACATGTAATAGCATAGTTTCTGAGCTGCAAAGACCATGGCCAAACAAGCAATTTTAATAGGTGCATAGTTATGCTCATATGTGACGAAGGTATGGATTAGGTAGTATATGGAATGCTCTTTTTCATTGTCATCATGTTGAGCCAAGAGTTCCCCTAGAACATGATTGGTAGCTGATAGGTATAATAAGAATGGCTTTCCTAGCATAGGAGGTAATAAAACAAGTGGAATAACAAGATAGTCTTTAAATTGTTGAAAAGCTATTTGGCAGTGATCATCCTAGTGAAATGTAGCTCCCTTATTCAAAATGTGTGTAAATGGATGATACTTATCTATTAAATGAGAGATGAATCATCATATTGATTGGATATTACCTTGTAAACTATGAAGTTGCTTTAAATTGGTTGGTGGTAGCATCTAAGTTATAATATGCACTTTAGCTAGATCAACTTTAATACCTCTATGAGAAATTATGAAGCCAAGTAATTTTCCTAAGGTTATGCCAAACACACATTTCTTTGAATTGAGTTTGAATTTTTAATCTTGTAGTCTTTTAAATATCTTACACAACACTACTGGATGGTCGACCCTAGTTTTGGATTTTCCTAATATGTCATCGATATAGTCTTCAATAATATCATGCATCATATCATGGAATATGATAGTCATGGCCCTTTGATATGTAGCTCCAGCATTCTTAAAGCTAAATGGCATTACCTGATAATAAAATGTTCCCCATGGAGTGGTGAACACTATTTTATGTTGGTCTTCTGCTGCTATTTTAATCTGGTTGTATCTTGAAAAGCCATCCATGAGTGAAAGTATTTCATAACTTGCCATGGATTTGATGATCATGTTAATATTAGGTAATGGAAAATCATCTTTAGGAAAATATTTGTTGATGTCTCAAAAATTAGTATAAATTCTGATCCCTTCAAGCTTTTTACTAATAGGTACTACATTAGAGATCCATTCTGAGTAGTCAATGGATCAGATACATCCTGATTCTAAGAGTTTTTCCAACTCTTTCTTTACCAATACAGTAATGTGAAGATGTATGTTACATAGATTTTTATTTAACAATTTGTCATTAAGATTAACCACAAGGTGGTGCAAAACCAAGGCATGGTCCAAACCTATCATGTTAGAATATGCCCATGCAAAGATATCTACAAATTCTCTCAACAGAGCTATAAAGACTTTATGTTCCTTCTCAATGAGGGATGCGCCTAATTTTATCCATTTTGGGTTTGATGGAGTCTCAATGTTTACCGTTATTGTATATTCAACTAGAAGGGTCAAATCATCTTCTAAGATAGTAGGAAAAGAGTTGAACTATTGGACTATGTCAGGGTCCTCTATTAGGACTTGCTCTTCAACTTCTCCTAGGCATGATGAATTTGAGTTCCCTAATGGGAGATCTAGCCATGTGACAAAAATATTCAAAAATTCTTGAATAATTTGATCAAATACTTATTTTTATGAAAAACTAAACTTGGATCCATAGGCAAGTTCATCATTGGTGGTCTCTTAGTCTAAATTCAAAGAAGAATGAACATCCCCATATAATGGCACCTGAAATAGGTTTTCACCACTAGACTGGCCTTTATCTTTACTTTTTCTCTAGTCAAAAAGTACCTCAAAGAGGTTTTCACTTTGGGAACTCAATGTTTTACTTATTTTTTTGGCTAAGGATATTCACCTACTCTCCAAAATAGGCTATAGGATCCAATGTAATTAAGAATCCTGATTAGTGATCTCCCAATGAAACATTGTCTCTAAGGCCTAAGAAGTCACATAATGCCTCATCATTCTAAAAATCATCAATTGGTAGATTGGATTCTTGTTGGTCCCAATCTATCAGTTGGGGATAATATAATGGCAATTGGTTGTCATGAATGACTAGGGTAAGGGTACAAATGGAATTGTTATCAAACATGTTGGTTTTAGCTAGGTCATCAAAGGTGAGGCTGTGATCAAACTCTGCTTTGCTATCAACATCAGCATCACTAGTCACTGGTGATGGAGTTTGATTGAGATATATGGGAAGGTGGTTTAAATCCAAGTCCATAAGGTCTTTCATACTTAGTCATGGAAATTGGCTCGATGGTTCCTTGTTGATTTGGTCTAAGGCCTCTTCTTTCATAATTGTGATGCTCCATGATCCTATTGAGAATATGATACTTTGCACTTTTATAACAATTATCTTAGTCATCATTGTATAACCACGATTTGTCCCCTTCAAGAGGGTCAGGTTCTAGGCTAGATGCTGGTATAAATGTGATAGGTCCCTTATCTTTGTTCTTTTGTTACCAATGCATATATGGGGTGATTTTAGATCACACAAAAGTTTTTAGATTCTGAGGAAGATTGGAAATATGAAATGTGTCATGGGTCATATAATCTCATGGTCCATTATCTAAAATGGTAAAATGATTAGAAGCTTTAGGAGGTGGCATGTGGGAAAGGGAATCCAATGTATTAGTATCTATGCAATTATCTGATGAAGGATCAATAAGTATAGCCTTTCCTTTATCCTTCTTGAAACATGGATTCATACCATCCTGATAATTATAGATTTGAAATTTGGCCTCAAAATTTTTGGTGTTCATATGGGTGTAAATCTCATAGAATATTCACTTCCATCCCTGTGTGGGAAAACTTGATACATTGTTACAACGTTGATGGTATTGCATGAATCTCATATAACCAAGGCCTACCTAGAAGCATATTATATGACAACTCAAGATCAAGCACATGGAAAAGTGTATCATGGGCCAAAGGCCCAATGATAACTAGAAAGCTAATGGTGCCTTGTGATTCTCTTTCTTGATTATCATAGGCTTTGATGGTTATTGTTTATGGTTAGAGATATGCCATTATATACCAAAGAAGCTTGATGAGCTTTAGAGACACTATGTTAAGGTCTGATCCATTGTTTATAATGATATGTGTCACTTTATGATGCTTTATATAAATATTTATGTATAATGGGTTTTTATGGAGTGGGCCAACGGAAGACGTAAAGCTTTGGTTGAATGTGACTTGTTGGGCTCAAGCTAGGTGTCCAACCAAAGCTTGAAAATTATTAGGGGATATGTCACTAGCAATAGTGGATTGGGTTAAAAACTCACTCAAGATGTTCTTATGGATTAATGATGTTTTTAACAAATCTAAAATAGAAATTTTTGCTAGTGTCTTCTGTAATTATTTCACAATATCAAACTTCTTGTCTTGGTCAGTATTGAATGGTTTATTCTAAGGCTAAATAGTCAATTGGATAATAGGTAAAGTGGAAAATAGTTGTGGGCTTGGGATAGTAATCTTTGACCTCTGAGTCATGATTGCACAATTAGGATTAAATACTAGACCATTATTTCTAACAAATGTTGGGAATGGCATGAGACTAGACATGACAAGTCTCAGTTGTTGGTGCACTTGTATGTGGTCATGTGGCAAAGATAAGTTATTGATATAAGGTCCAAAAGGGGAAGTCCTAGTTTTATAGTTTGCCTATATACACTCCCAAATCAAAGAAGGATTATCCATGTAATTTGGTTGAATGTTGTTGTTTAGCAATGGTCTACGCTGATTAGTGCTTGGTATAGGATTAATGGAGATGGTATTAACATGACCCCTATAATATGGCCTATAACCCTATTGTAGTCATGTGCAACTACATGATAGGTTTGTTAGTTATTACCATTTTGACCTTGGTTTTGTCCATTATTTTTTCATTGTGGGTTATACAACTGATTTTGTTGATTCTTCTAGTTTGGCCTTTGATTTTGATAGTGTTGATTTTGTTGTTGAACTGGTAGTTGTTGTTATTGCTGACTATTTTACTACTGCTGATTTTTATGTCAAAGAAAGGGGTTTTGATAAATCCCAAGTGTTTTATTAGAAGTAGAAGCACCATTATCCAATGTTATCTCCCCATTTTCCAACATATTCTCAATTAAATACTTGATTTGGACACATCTTTGTAGATTATGCCTATTGACTTGATGATATTCATAGAATTCATTTTCAGGGTATTAAGCAGGATAAGGAATGCCTTGCAGATAATGCTTTGGTATAGGCCAACTAATTAGATTAGTGCCAACAAGCTTGTAAAATATAAACTCAATAGGTTATCCTAGTTCACTAAAGATACAATGTTCAGGCACGGTTCTCCTAGGAGGAGGGGTTTGTAATGGTAAAGGTTGTTATATTTAATGTGTAGGTCTTGCTTGTTGTGCTTGTAGCATTGGTTTTAGAGGTTGTTGGGTAAGAGTAAGCTAAAAAGGTGGTGTAGATGATGTTTACACCATTTGGACATGACAATATTTAGTTATTCCATTTCCCACAACATTCCTATTATGGTTGAATTGCTTTGATCTTTCTTGGTTATTGGCTTGTGTTGGTTACGATGCTTGTGCTTGAATGTGATGTTGATGTTGGCCATTTTCCTAATTAGTACCTTGATTTTTATTAGTTAAATTAAGCTTGATGAATCATTTATTAATGAGTACCCACTTGATCAATAAACCTTTATCAATGATCTCTTTGAAAGTATGCGCACATTGTAGTTCTAGATGATAAGCTATCTCACTATGCAAATTTTTAGTAAACACAACAATTAATTATTTATCTCATAAACTATGGGTGAAATAGCTTGTAAGGGCTCTCCATCACTGTAGATAACTTTCAAAACTCTCACCAACTTTTTACTTTACTTGTGTTAATTCCACTAATGAAATCTCATGCTCGATATTATAGGAAAAGAGCTACATAAACTTATCAAAAAGATCATCAAAATATGTCATTAAATTTTTGAGCAACTTTAAAAACCACTCCAATGCTTGTTCAACCAAGCTCCTTGGAAACACTAGTAAAAGGTATATGTTGCTATATGCCACTGGTTGCCATGCAATAAAAAATTCAATTAAATGGGTCTTAGGGTCACCTTTCCCTTTATATTTGTCAAATTTTGATGGTTCATATCTTGGATGAAATGGCATCTAAAAATACTCCATGTTAAATGGATAAGAACACACATTATCCAACTTAAAATTTTTAGTCTGTTTCCTAACCTAAATTATAATAATTGCATCCTTCATCTATTTTAATTTTTGGCATAGGAAACTAGAAGGAACATTAGTTTGAGAGAGAATATTGGTTTGGGTAGATGGTTGGGAGGTAACAAGTGGGACACTTTAACTAGGGTATGATGGAGATATCTATTGGGGTATATTGGTTTGGTTGGGGAATGGATCAGGAATATGCATACGTCGATTAAGATGTACTTGAAATTGTATATTTAGTTGTGTGATATTTTGGTTTGGGTTGGTGATAAAGGTTTGACTTGGAGGATTTTATGGTTGGTATGGAAGGATATAATTATATGTACCTTCTATGGTTGAAAAGGGACATGTTACCAACTAATCAAACCTTGCTATTGAGTGGCAACTTGTGGACCAAGACCCTATCTCTGAATTTGTGGCACATTTTAAACTAATGATTGTCTAGTAAGTACTTGAGAAATATGGGAGCCTCCTTGTTGAACAAATCCCTATGGGGAAGTGAAAATAGGTTGCATATTTAGCATCTGTCATTGACCAATATTTACATGTTGTTGACTAGTCATTGCTTGGTTTTGGATTGGCATATCAGTCTACAACTGAAGAGGTATTTTTGTCATTACCTGGTGAGGTGGAACATTAGTTACCCCTAATTGAGGTGGTAATTTATTTGTCCTCTATTGTGTTGGTACACTATATTGTGCCTACTTTTGTGGAAAACTACTTGTTACATGTTGAGGAGGAGTAGGATTCATCACATTCTATCATTAAGGTGTGACATTGGTTGTTGTTTAACTACCTGATCCCATACGTTATATACTTGAGGAAGCATCCAATTGAGGTTGGAATGTAGAAACTCCTACTCCCTAGTATGATGATCCACTCATGGTATTAACTACAAGCACATGTTGTTGGCTAGTTATTTTTGTGTTAGTACCACTTTGGTTGGAATTAGATGTTGCTTACACATTATCCACTTTATTTTTCTCATTATTCTGTGTAGAAGTAGAAGACACTTCTTCAATAATGGGCATATGTAGCAAGTTGTCTACCGAAGTGTTTTACATGAATGGGTTTGAACTCTAATTCTCTTGACCAGTTAACTCTATCAAAACTCCTATTGAAGGAATTAGGTCAATAAGAGGCTTACTCACCATGTTCATCTAATTGAAATTATGTGTTAGATTCAAGTAGGTTTGATATGCTATCTGTATTTGGTTAAAGTGGTCTTCCATGATGTTTTTACCTCTATTAGGCACATTAGGGTCCTGATATGTTGTTTGGACTAAAACCAAAGGATTGCTAGAAGAAGCTTATTGATCATAAATTATGTTGTGGGGCACTCTCACTAGGCTTGGTAAATTTTCATGGGAGAAGTCTGATGGAAACTTGGCCCCTACCTCTATGGCTCTAACCAAAATCTCATCTTTATTCTCTAACAAATGTCACTCAAAACAAAAATGGATCATACATGAACATTGTATTAGTAGAATATGATTATTGAATAATTGACTCATCTATTGTGGGTATTGTAGCTAGGTATTATGTGGTTTATTCTTGGTCTTGTTCTGAATAAGGTGGTGTATTAACCAAATAATTATCCAATGGATCTTGGCTTTGTGCCCCTAATTGAGTATTATAAGATGGATAAGAATCCATCTCATAAGTAATATTATTCATGTAGGGGTCTTGCACTATTTCTTCTTATGTAACTATATTACTAATCTCTGGATTGTACATGAGTCCACTATGAGTGTAGGAATACATGTTGGGATCCATAGTCAATGCTTTGTGATAAAAGGTTAAAGAGTTATACAAACTATAAAAAGGACAACATCTAAAATAAATGATGTTCTAACTTGGTTTAGATTCATCAAAAGGGATCAAAAGGTTTATGCAAAGATTTGTGAGGAAACAAGCTAGTGTAAAGTATCTAACATTTTATTGTTCACATAAATTTAAGAAAGTAGATAGACTAAAAATAAAAATGCCAAACTCTAAGGTTAAAGTATTTCAAATCAGTCTAATATAGGAATTTAAAAGTTGCTAGGTCTTTTGGCCAAACATGACATCAAAAGATATACTCAAACAAGGCATGTGCTAGGACTCTTGGCCAAACCATGTTAAAAGATAGACTTTGAAATATATGAAAGTTTTAATCTAATGGATTTGAAATGCTTATAACAAACTCTAGGCATTTGATTCTTGGACATGGACTTGATCAACTAGGTATAAGGTATGAAACAAAAGGCACTTTAGAAATATTTTATTTTCTCACAAATAATGTTATAAAACTTAGTTAGTTTGAAAAATAAGCTAAACAAAAGTGAACGGTATAACTATGCTAGATAAAAGATCATAAAAGTACACTCAAATTGGTCTAAAAATATAGGAACAAATTTGAACTCTATGAAAGAGGGTCTATGAAACAATATTTGAAATGTTTTAGGTAGTGTAATAATGCTACACAACCCAAAAGGTGTGACAAAAAAATTTGTTTGAAAAAACTCTCTAAGGCAAAGATAGTTTCCCATAATTTTTATAGCATAACACTACTTTTTTTGACTCAAAATGTTTTATGGTGCATAGACTCAAAGTGCAAGTGTTTAGCACAAAATGGCTTAAGTATATCAAGTGATGATAATGATTATGAGTCTTAAAAGACCTTCAACCCAATGTAAATTAAACCTAAGTTCCCTCAAGTTTAGTGCAAATGGCTAACCCAATTAACACATCAACCCTGTTAACTTATAAAGGTGCAATTTCAAATTTAAATTATAAGTGAAGGACTCAAACAACTTTGGTAAAGGTCTAGACTCAATTAGGCAGCATAACTATGCCAAAGTGGATGATATGACTCCCACGCCTTTGATGAACTTTTGAACAAGGTAAATTGATGATCTCATGTGGGCAAAATGACACCTCTTTGTTCAAAGGAAAATGAGGACCATGTGTTTTGGTTTGTATCATTGTTTGTACCAAGTTTTAACTTCAAACAAGACTTTAATCTAGAACAAAACTCAAATGATTAATCGCTCTTAGATTGTAAACTGATAAGGTTGCTTGGTATTATTAGAATCCATCTATATACATCATTTGAGAGGATTTTAAGTGTTCATCCAAAAGTAAATGTGCATTATATAGTAGGGTTTTTACACCCCACCTTCTCTCATATGACAATACTATGACATGGACCTTGAGGTGTACCTTGCACCAGTAATACTTCTAAGTCAAGTGGGGATTTGTCTAATATTCAAAAAGTTTTTGAATGTTCTATGGGAATAAATTTCACAATGACTATCACACCAAATAATTCAAATTAAAAGAATGGATTTTGGGTCTGTATCACTTGGCTTATTGCAAAAAGGTCTAGTCCTTTTTTCAACCACTACATCATGTTATTCGCTTAGTGTAGTGAGAAGTCCAAAGTGTCACTATGTCCCATGTGCAACTCCAATTAAGATCCAAATGAATTCAATACTGGGAGGTGAAACCCCAGGTCAAAGCTTTTCTAAATAACTCATGGGAGGTGATGAAGTCCCCCTCGCAAGCCAAGTTTGCATAAAAATAAAGAAAGCATGAAAATAGAAAGACTTTAGGGTCATTTTAAATGTCACCCAGACTTTAATGAGTTTTTGGGGAGTGATTTAGATTACATTATTTATAAGCCTTAGACTAGGATACTTGGAATAGGAATGGTACTTTTGATTCCAAGTGTTCCCTAAAGGGGACAAATGGAAGAGCATACACAACACCCCTCTTTTTTCCAAACAACAATTAGATCAAGAAACTATTGAAGATGTTAAGCACAGGATATACTGAGAGGGGGGGTGAATCAGTATATCATATATCTTATAAAAATTTCCCTTAATCAAATTCCACTTAACCAAACATTCAAGATATGCAATAAAACTAAAATAATAAACACCACACAAGATAGAGAGAGACACCAAATATAACGTGGAAACCCAATATGGGAAAAACCACAGAGAACAATCTCAAGTATATGAATGAGCACCAACTCAAAAAATATTTGCAAGCACCAAATTGTAGGAGCACCAACCCCTTTGTTGAGCACCAACACAACAAAAATTTGTGAGCACCAACCCATAAGAGCACCAATCCCTTTGTTGAACACCAACACAGCAACAATTCATGAGCACCAACCCACGGGAGCACCAACCCCTTTGCTGAGCACCAACATAGCAACAATTTGTGAGCACCAACCCATAGGAGCACCAACCCCTTTACTGAGGACCAACATAGCAACAATTCATGAGCACTAACCCACAAGAGCACCAACCCCTTTGTGTATACCACACAACTATCTCTCAATGTTTCTATCTCAACAAATGATAGTTCATTACAATATCTCTTTCCTCTCTCTCACCTTTGCTCTTCTAAGCTAGATATAACAAATACAAATCATATTCATCTCTCACAAATGTTCTTCTAAGCTAGATATTTCTATCTCAAATAAACTCTATCTCACATATTACAAATGGCTTCTCAAGCCTTTATTTATAGCTTTCCAAATGACCTTTGGCCTTCACCCTTTATGACCCTTCAATCCTTATGGAAAATGGCACCAAAATTGTATGACCCTTCATATCCTTGCCTTTGAAAAGTTATGTGGTGACCCTTCATGAGTAAAAGCATCCTTCCCTCTTTTGTCTTTACCTTGGTGACTTTTCGTATTCCTCAAAGTGTCCCTTCATGAGAAATTACACCCTTCCTCTTTTGTCTTCACTTGGTGACTCTTGGAATTCCCCAAGATGACTCTTCATGGGAAAATGCATCCCATTCTTCTTTTGTCTTTACCCCATGACTCTTTGACTTCTCCATGGGTCCTTATTTTGTCTTATATATAACCAAAAATATATTCGTTAATATTAAATAAATATTAACACACATTAGCTAAGATATATCTATTAAAAATATCATTAAATGCAATGGGGCCTTTTATCACCAATAATGCTAGACCTTTGACATCAATGACAATATTTCCAATAGAAGACAAAAATCTTGGAAAGATGAGTTCATTTGTAAGCCCAAATGAAAATGAGGTGGTGTTCATTTGACCCCTTGGTCTTAGTTATAACTTTGAAAACTAATACTAAAAACACTTATTTAAGCACCTTAAATGTTACTTTAAGCACCAAAATAATGTTCCTAATTCATTTTAAAGCATGTAAAAGGTGATCTAAACATGTTTTTAACAAATGTCAAGCTTGGTCCTATAACAAAAAAATTAGCATGTCCTTTATTCTTGAAGCTATTTTGGGTTTAAAACAATGAACTTCAAAAAAATAGCTCTTGGATTTGTGCTTTAAGAAAAACATAGTGACCAACGTCAGGTATATAACCGATGATAGTTACACTTACTAACCAATGATAGTTATCTAACTGACATTAGTTATAAAAATAGTGACTGATGATAGCTATCCAACTGATGATGCTTTTACTAACTGACATTGGTTACTGTGTAAACCCATGATAAATAAAAATGACAAAATAAAGTTAGAAAATCAAATTGCAAGAGTTTTAATAATTCAAATGAATATTTTAAAGTTGCATAATGATATTCTTCACGTGTGGGATGTGTTTGGTCCCACCAGGTGTGCCATTATGTGAACTATGAATTTGACTCAAGAGAGGATGGTTAGTATCGTGTTAGTCCAAAATGAAAACAAAATGAAAGAAACACACTAACTAGCATAACATCTCTAGGCCTAGACACTAGAGAGATCTTAGTTAACAAACATGAATAAAATATATAACTAAAATTCAAAATAAACCCTCTTTTAGCTTCCTTGGATGTTCCAAAATGCTTGTTGTAGTAGCTTGCTTGGCTTGTGCTTATGAAGTCTTTATCAAAGGAGGCTTGGTTATCTCCATCTCTACTTGGCACCTTTGGCTTTAGCTTGGCTTGGAATCAATTTGGAATGGTAACACTAGTTGTAATGGCTTTTGGAATCATTTGTTCATTATAACTTTGCATTATCAAGACTTAAAAATGATGTTCATGGCCTCTCTATTTATAGATTTTTGAGAATGTCTAGAATCAATCTGAACCATCCGTTATGAGATTGAGATGTGTGGTTGAGGATTAATTAAATTTTTGGAATTAAGTTTATAATCATCCTCATCATGACATTGGAATAAGGGTAAATTAAGAGGCATGGAGGGCATCATGGTAGGCATTGATGAGGCATGGAGGGCATGAATCCTGATATTTGTAGCATTTATGGCCTAGGGATGTCTTCCTAAGAAATGAGGTTACCTGATGATGTAGATATTAAATATTCATTTCCAAAAATAAGTATTCAACAAGTTTACTTCAAATTCTTAATTATGCCTTGATTTGGATTAATTAGCTCTTAAACATGATTAAGCACTTTGTGCACAAATTACTCAAATTGATCAGAATGCCTTGTTATTGGTCCAAAATCTGACTGGATTGGAATTGGAAGTCAATGTTAGATGTATTGGAATCATATTTCCATTTAGGATGTTACAAACAAAAAATAATGAAGGCACATGTCTTATGTAAGAGATTTGATAATAAAGATCAATCCAGAACACCTAGGTGCAAAATTGGCATTTTAACTTGAAATGATCTGATCAAAGTTAGCTAGCCTATAAATTGCATTGCCCCATTCAGGGCTACCCTGGCCAAAATCAGCACTTGAATATGTTAGATTCACATCATTTAATGAATTTTAGTGTTTTCAGGCCAAATTGTGTATTTTGGGTGGAAATTGGCCAAAATCCCAATTGGAGGTTATTGGTGGCCAGATTTTGGTGTCTACATGTATTACTATCTCTCTCATGCTTGGTCATTCCAAATACATATAGAGGAGGAATATAAAAAAAAGCCTTCAAAATAAAGTTAAAAACCAAATCATTTAAAAAAAAGGCAATGATATCAAAAGGCAAAAATATGCAATATTCTTAAAAGTCGAATCACACTAAAAGATGTGATTCAAGCACATCTCCCATCTCTCATCGAAGATCAAACTCCATAGTCAGCTTCACATAGAGCTGAAGTCCTTTGGGGTGTGGTAGGCTAGTAGATTAGAATAAGGGAATTCAAAAAAACATTCTAGTGCTAATACTTTCTCATGCAAGTACCCAATCTTTATAGTAGATTGACAACTCTGTAAGGGGTCTTGAGGGGTAGAGAACACATAATGGGGAGGTAGGTCCATTTTAATTTTCATTATACTAATCTACCTTCATGATCAGATCTTAGTAGCACACTTATCTACCTATAAAGCTTCATGTCTAAGGGAATAGGTTTCCTTTATACATAGATGACCACTAGTCACTTAATTTCTTCTCATGTTCTTAGTATGCAATTTATATCCTAAGGTATTCTCTTAAGATGCCTAAGTATTTGGTTTTTACACTCCCTTTTTCATTCCCTTTCCTCATATTTCCTCTTGAGAAATATTGTCTTGCTTTCTGATCACACCCCTTGGGTTTTTCTTTTGTGAGTTGCAGTATAAGACCACATATAGGACCCGATAATTCCTCATAAAATTACCATCCCTTTTGCATTTTAATCCAATATTATTATTTTTATTGCCAATATTGTTTTGGCATTATTTGGGTTTTTCATTTATGAGTGTTTTATCCTATTACCCTTATTCCCCATGTACTTGGTTATTCATGCTTATTCTACCCCATATGGTGTTCCCTTTATTGAGTTGTAGTGTTAAACTTTGGATAAGACCAAAACCTCCTCATAAAGTTTTCCAAAAATAAAGTCACCATAAAATTACATGTGTCAAGTTTGATATAAGATTCGATTGATTATGAAGTTACACGTCATTTGACATGCTTCTTAGCTTGAACTAGTATATTTTATGTTTACTTCATTTTTATTTTGCCTCTTATTTTCTTATTTTCTGAGTGTATGTAAGATTTTAACCATTTCTTAAATTTTGTCATACTTCCTAACTTGAATTAGTGTGTTAAATTTAAGACCAAATTTTCATTGACTTTTCATTTGTTTTTCTTACCTTGTGTGACCTTCTACATACGTTCCATTTTATTACTTTATTTTTCATACCTCCCAACATGATATAATATGATTTTACTTGTTTTAATTTGGTGAAAAAATCTCTCATCTTTGGTTTGAAACCAAATCCCCTTTTTATCATCCTGTTTTCCATTTCTTGGTTCTTTATACTTGGTCATTTCTCATGTTATTACACATTTCCTAGCCTAAATTAGCGAATAGTGCATTTTTGATTGATTATATTTTTTCAAGTCTTTTTGCCTATTTATTTTTAACCATGCAAGTGTTTATCATAATTCTAGAAAATAAACCACATCTCATATATTTCCTATAGCATATACAATAAAGCTAAATACATGTGATAGAAAGAAATATATCCAAAGCATCGACATACACAACCAACATAATGATACCAATATATCCATAGTGACCACATACACAATCACATCAATAAGCCAAAATTATATATATATATATATATATATATATATATATATATATATATATATATATATATATATATATCAAGAGTTTTGTATAACATATACAACCATAAGCAATGCTCCAAATCTAGGGTTGGGCTCCATCCTATCTATCTTGTGGCCTAGCCATGTTGCATGCTAAGGCTTTGATCTAATTCCTCTAAATAGTACACTATAATGAGGTAGTCTAAGATCTCAATCCATCTATATGTCCCTATAAATGTGATATCTACACCTGTGACTATAATAATTCAGTTTGGGTCACTACATATGCCTGCATTAGTTGGGTCTACATCACTGTATATGCCTGCATCATTTGTGTCACTATCTCTAGATGCATATCTCTCTCATCAACTAGGGCCTTCTAGTCCTACCTCTCTCTTTTACCCATCTCTACTAGTGGTTGTTTCCTCTCTCTACATTTGTATCTACCTCACAGCCTCACTCACTAGCCTAAACTAGCTCACTTGAACTAGGGTAGATGGTACACTCAGATCCTGTAATGTCATGGGGTTGTATGGCTATATCATCTCATCTAGTATATCATCTCATCTAGGACATCATGGAGAGATCCCCTAATCAAAGACCCCCATATCTCCTCCTCATCCTCAGGTCTACCTACAAAATCACACCAAATAAATATTAGATCACTATCATATATCATAATATCTATCTATCTATCTTTCAATTCAAAGCTTAAATAATAAGTTAATCATATTTTTATTACCTATCTATGTCTCAGCTACTATGGTCTCACCATCTATGTGACTTCCTAGCATAGTCTCCCCATCTGTGTGACCTCTTAGTACCTCCTTTTTAGGTCACCTCTTTAGCTTGAACTCAATTGTCATGACTTCTATCCATCTCAACCTGTACTTGAGTGGTATCTCACTCATCTATGTCTCCTCTGGCTCCTCTATTGACTCACCAAGGATGATGATGGTCTCTACTCTCTCTTTCTACCTCCATCAATGTTGTGTCTTTGATGGACATATCTCATCTTTCTATGGAGATGGTGGTGGTACATCTAGTATTACTACCTTTACCTCCTCCTACTCTACCCTTCATCCCACCCAATTATTCCATAGTCACTCTTGATGTGGCCATAATGTTGGCCTCACTATCAATGGTCTAAATCCCCTCTTCCCTTTTAGATCCATCAAATGTTGAGTCCACTACTTAGGCATGAGTTTTAATGTCATTGAATGAGGTAGAACCATTTGTCTTAGCACCCATGCCACTGAATGTGGCTCTCTCTACCATATATAGTGTTCTGTCACCTCTCTCCTCTCTAGCACTAGTACAACTAGGTGCTAGCTCTCTTAGGTAATCACCAACTACTCATATGGTCACCATACTATGTCAGTGCATCTCTCCATCTATAGTTTTGGCATGTAGGGTATAACCCACACTACCTGGTCCTCTCTCCATCTCCTCACTTGAGGCAACCTATCATCGATCACATGGGGAAACCTAGCTATCCCATACATAGGAAATCTCTCATATATCCATGCTATCAGTAGTATGACCAGTCCCATAGTCATCTGTCCTCTAATCAACATCTCATATAGATCATGTATGAGTTAGACCTAGATGATAGAGCCTATATTGTATAGCATCCCCTCTTCTAGCATCATCCTAATCAAAGCTACCACATATAGTGGTATCTTTCCATCTGACTTATGATAACACACCCACTATGTCATAAGGCCTATCACCACCTTCTAGAGATCTAGAATTTGTGATATATAGACATCATCAATGCTCACTCTCCACCTTGATAATATCATCTCTGAGCCTATAGCCCACATGGCTAAGTTTATCCTCTCCTCTCTACTATTTGGTATCCCTATGGTCAATAGTTTTCCTAACATAGGTATCCTAAGGATGGCATGGACATCCTCTAGTGTGATATCCACCTCTATCACATCCCCATCCACCTCCCATCTAAAAGTGTTAGTCAGTCATTCCCAACAACCAAGGAACATGACTAACATATCTATACTCAGGGGAATCCTACACATATATGTTATACCTCTTAGACCTATGGATATTAGCTTATCCCTATCTCTATTTGTCAATCTCTTTAACAAATCTGGTAGCCAAAAAATGTCCAACAATCTCTAGAACCATCATCATCTCTACAATCAAGAAACAACAAAAGATGTATTAGTTCCTCCATGTCATGTATAATCACAATACATTCTTTATAAATTCTATTTTTAATCATAAATAACTATAATTTATTCATTTTAATCTATTTTAGCCTATTTTGGTGTCCTTTGCCCTTATTTTGTCATTTCAAATCATTCCTCTCTTTCAACTTTTTGTACGTTTTTTCCTACTTTCTCTAGTTCCCTAGTCAACCTAGTTTGACCAATTTTTTTCTATTTTAATTCTATATTTCTCCACATTTCTTATTTTCTTTCTTATCCTCCTTTCTCTAGTGCTAATTTTACATTTGGGCCCTTTCAGACCAACTAGATACCCCACACTAGGTTTTTGGCTTCTAGAATGTGCTAGGTCAACCTATACCCTCTAGGTCAACCACATGGATTTCAACCTAATTTACTCTACTAGGTTGACCTAGTAGGTTTTAGTGTGTCGACCTAGCACATTTTCCTAAAAAATTGCCTTTTTTTGGCTTTTTCCCTAATTCCTTTCAACCCATTTCCTATCTTCCTATTTTCCTCATAATCTATTTTTGTGCATTTTTATCATATATAACTACCTAAAATTAAATTTTATCAAAATTCACTTAATTCATTTCAAATTTCAAAATCTGGTTTGAGATTCTTAGATGCATACCTAAAGTTCACCTTCTCTCACTCCTGGAACTCCCTCTCATTTAGCATGTCATTCCCTCACCATTCTAGCTTGTTTTCTCTCTAGAGCTCTTTTTCTCTTCTCTTACAATGCAAAATAACAAAATGAATTCTCTTTTTTATACTTAAAAACTAATTTTTAACAACTCAAATTCTATTATAATTTTCCTTTAGATTCCTTATTTTTCTCATATCTTTGTTTCTATTAATCCATTTTGAAAACCATAAAATGTTTTTGATTAATGATGACATAGAAATTCTTTTCCACTATTATATGCCTATATTCTATTTTTTTTAATTTTTGGCTATTTTTAACTAACTTCTATAGGTTTGCCTAGTGGGCTTTACATTGGACACCTTCACTTTCTTCCAATATTCTTATCTATCACTAAGGTAAGTTAAAGGTATGTGTTTTTCAAAATTTCCCTTTTATTTATCTTATTTGCTTCTTATTGTACTTTACTTATCATCAACGTTATGTGTCATCATGTTATATCGTGAAGCACCATCTCATGTTGGACTTATGTGACATGTGATGAGTTTCATCTGGGGCATATGTATACACATAATATTTTCACACTTTTATTAATTACTGACACTTTGTATCTTGTAGGAACCTACTGAGTCTCAATCTCTTTGAGTATATGCGTTAAGGGGTGCACTGAGAAAGGGGTGGGTAGACCTTTGATGCTTTGTGAGATTTTTGTTTCTTTTACCACTTGTTATCTACACTCTTACCTCCTAAAACCTTGGACCCTAAGCTTATTTCTCTCTTTCCTATCTATTCCTACCATTTGTCATGCTTTATCCCTCATTTCTTACCTTGTTTCCTTTTTGACCTGTTCAGTAAGCTAGGTCAACCTGGTCTACCTAACTTATTCTAGGGATACTTTGCCTTTCCTTGTTGCCTTGCATCTTGGATGACCTAGCATAAACTTTAGGAATTATCCTAATAATGTGATAGGTAACCTCAATCGACCTAGCATAGATGACATGTTTGAAAGTCTTTAGGGTGAGATAATAATATATATATACAAGGTCATTCTTTACCATTTCATAAGAGAGTTGAATCAAGCAAAAAAGTGCGAATGAAATTCTACTAATTGACCTTCTACTTCAGGAATAAAGATTTATGGTTCATTACTTTATTTTGGATCTCTACTATTGTCTTTTGGATGCTTAGGTAAGTCATGTAGCCTAGATTTGATTTATCTTGGTTTTCTTACAAGCCACAACATTCTCTTGCAAAGCACCGTTGGCCAAGGGAGAGGTTGAGACTCGACAGGTTCATATTCAAAGGTAAGTATTCCTAAATTTATTTTTCCCTTCTAAGAGTAGATAGATAATACCATATGTATTCTTCTCTTATATGTATTAGGATTCCATATAAATTGACATGAGTATATGCCTCTTATACATATTTAGTTTAGTTTTTATTTACTTGTTTTGTTCTAACCCCTACTTTGTGACACAAGATTTGGTGAGCACTAGATTAGTTTACTTTTTTTATTATTAAATTAGTTTACTTTCTTTTTTATTTTCATAATTGAATATAGAAACCATAGGACTCTTTTAGGGTTATTGTGCGATTGTGTTAGACTGTAGGCTTTGGAACCCCACCTAGCATGATGTATTGTGACAAATGATACAAATGATACCCTAATCAGGTCTAGCAGATCCTCATATTTATCATGCTCCCACTTAATAAGTGTATGCCTTAGTTAGAAGTGTAGGTGTGATATATATTATCTAATCTAAGATTGATTCATGTGCACCATGCAATTCTGATTGCATACATGTGGCATGTTTTATTGACAACTTGTGGTTGTTGACTATAAAAGTGGGACATGTGGCATCCTTTCACTTGATTGCTCATCTATCATTCTATCTATATATCTTAGTATAATGAGATGAGGACACTTGGCATGATATCATTTAGTCAGGTAGTCATGACATTTGGTAAACTAAACATGCATTGTGAAGCCCATAACATGGTAAGATGAGGCCACATGGCATGATATCACTACCTTGGTTAGCTACCATATTTTTAATTTTTAATTTTTGAGTATATTTAGAAATAAAAAGAGGAGGTGACATTGTTAAGATCTTTTTAAGTTGAGACTTCTGAGTAAATATAAAGTTGTTCACTTCAATGGATAATTACCGATATGTTGATAAGATAAGAGCATGATGTGTAGCAAAAAATCATTGAGTCAAGAGGTTTGGATGATTGAATAGTTATTTATTTTTAAAAAAATTATTTAATTGATATAATATCATATGGCACAATATCATTGAGTTATGATGGTTAAATTAATATTGACCTTAGCCAGCGTCATAAAAGATTACTGATATGCTGATAAAATGATGTGTGGTAAGATTTTGTTAAACTAGGGATTCTAATAGATAATATAAATGTGTAATGAAAGAGATTGAATCATCCCCAAATATTTAACATGTGAAGGACAACTATAAAATTAGTGATGCATTATAAATTAAACTAAATAACTTTAGACAAACTTTGATTAGATTTTTTTAGTCATGAAAAATAAAATCTTGAAATTTATCAAATACCCAAATCCAATGTTCATAAAATAATTCAATAATAACATAACATAGGCCAAAGTAAGCTTTGGTTTAAAGTTATCACATACTCTAATGGGACTTAATTTTAAACTTCTGAAAGTAAATGGATCCCTATTTGAAAATTTTAAAATGGGGTATGTTGGTCACAACAACCTTCATGTCTTGTGACATAATCATATTTTACCGAAAGATGGTTTTAGTTAATGTTAATGTAGTTTCATAAGATTTTCCTAGGGAGAGAATGTGAAAACATTATCTCAATTAAACCTCACTCACATGCATAAGAGAACTGAATTGACTATGATTTTGAGCATGCGAGATATGTAGCTGAAACTCCTTAACAATTTTCATAAGTTGGATAACCTTGCACACATATGCATTAATATTAGTTTTAAGGGTTAGGTGGAGTCAAAGAGAAAAAAATAAGTGAATTTTTTCTATCAATTTTTCACAATGATCACAAAAACTTACTTGACATTTGACACCACACCTACCTAAAAAAATATAGAATAAAAAAGAGAGTAGAGGATGGATTTGATGCATAAGTGCATATTCAATAGAAATAAATGAGTATACATCTAGTAGGTGATTAAATATAACCCATACACATTTGTCCTAACATCAAATTTAAAATAGTACAATCAAACATTTAGATTACACATTGAGTAATGCATTCACCTATAGATTAGAGATTTAGATTCAAACACTCATAACATAACTCAAGTGTAGTTTTGAGATTAGTTTTTCAAGCTCTAGATTAAATATTATCTTCCTTAAATATGGATATAGAGTGATATTCAAATGGTTAAAAATAACTTTGTTAAATATTTGATTCCAAAATAACCCTATTTATAACTCAATTGTGTTTGATCCCAACCTTATTTTCCATTTCATTATTCTTCCTAATTTTAGTTACATTTTTAATCTTTTTGTTCCTATTTTTAGTGTATTTTTTAAGTATGAATGTTGTTTCATATTGTTATACATTATTTATACCTTTTTCTCTCATTTATGTGTATGTTATTCATCCCTAAACCAAAAATAGTTAAAACATTTTGGTGATCCTTAACATTCTTTGAATACTTACACCTTCTAAGATTTTCACCTAGGGTTTGATGTTTCGATTTTATATTTGTCTTATTTTTATTTAGATATAACCCAAGCTTATATTTTTCATTCGAATTTCATATTTACATCCACTTTTCAAATTGATGTGAATCTAGGCATAACTAACATTCAACATAAGGTTTCATAACCCTTATCCCTTAGTGTTTGATTTTCCCTAAAAAAATTATTTGTCTTAGGATTTCATTACAACCCTATCTATTGATATTTTTGTGCCAAAAACCTCAAAACACCTTGTGCCTTATAAGATACCTATAAATATTTTGATAAAAAGTTTTAAAATGGCCTAAAACCCCTTTTCCAAGACCTAAGTAGAAACTGGAGATTTTTGTGCATTTTGTAACTTTGCAAAGTGCACCCAAACCTCCATTTTATTATTTATCTAAGACCTAGAGGGAATCAAAACTCGCATTACAATTTTTAACTTTTCAAAGTTGTAAAATATAATTCAGAATCTACTTTTTGCTTTTCAATAAGACCTAGTAGGAATTGGAACTTGCATTACAATTTACAAATTTGAAAATTTGCAAAGTGCAATGCAAACTCTACTTCCCACCTTTAACCAAGACCGAGCAAAGATCGTAATTATCACTACACTTTAAAACTTTTTAAAGTTGTAAAGTGTAAATGGGATTCCACTAGTTGCCTCTTAAACAAATTTTGCAATCACTCCCACCTCATCCCCTATATCCACTACCAACCCTTTAATCACCAACACCACCTGACAATACATGGCTATTAACTTAGTCATTATGATTGCAACCCCACTATCCATCACAACCACTAGGTCAGATACAACCCCATATTCATCTTCCATCACACTTCTCATTATTTCTACTCTAGCCATCCCCACTACATTGATTGATTATTTTGCTTCCTTAGATACCACCCTTCTATAAGTTCCCATGTTCCAACCACACATGACTATCTCTCTACTTATGTCACTTCTAGCTTCCACACCCCTTGTAATCACATCCACTCCACCCATCCAAGTATCCTTTCCTTATTCCACTCTTACGTCAACCCAAGCTCCCACCAAGGAGGTGGAAATGGATATGAACACTAAAATAACTATGGCTACTCAACCCAGTAATGGGGAAGAGGTAGCCACATCATTAACTAAGGACTCAATGACAATGTTAGTGGTAGATATAGTATTTATTATGATAACTACTAGTGAAACATCTTAAGTTTTAGACTCAGGTAATAGTGGCTATTGGAACAACACATGATTCATTGGTGGCCACTCCAAGTTAGATTGCACAATCAGTGTCCAAGAAGAGGAAATGGATGATATCTCTGAGCACTCTAAATTTTGGTCTATTAAAAGCATCCAAATGACCAAAGACAGGCCCCAAAACCATCTCCAAAATCTCATATGATGTAACATGGGAGAAATATGTGGAGATAGCGGCTCCCCCACCTGATAAACAAAAGGAAGATTTAGTGGTGGGGGATTATCAGTATCCAAAGTACACCTTGGTCATCTAACAAAAGAGGGACTGAAATATGATGTTCAAATAAGCATAAGTTCTCTCTTGGAGAAAATGGATAATGACAAGATCAGTAAGGACAAGCTAAAGAATAAGTTTGAGTGGTTGATGACTGATTTAAGGAAGGTTATAGACCCAATAGATCAAATTGAATCAGATCATCCAACTCAATCTCTCTCTCAGTTCCTTGATAAATAAATATTTGATGCAATGGCATAGATTGGTATGATGGATAGAGATACAAAAGACTGGGATGAAGAACCAATCACCAAAGGGAATAGAGTGATAGGGATGGCCATGGACTACTACAATAATTTGAAGGATGAACTTGCATTAGTAAAGGTAGATATAAGTAAATATGTAGAAGACGTTGAAAGGTTAAACCTCTACTTTCCCAAACTATAAGCCATTGAACAGATAGAGAGTGACACCATTATGTCTAAGAAGATAATTAAAAACCCTTTGGAGTATGATGTGATGGAGATGGTATCCAAATTTAGAATCAAGATACTCAATTAAAATATTGATAAGGCCAAGAGCACATGTGACAAGGCCACATATGTGATGTATGGCATTGAGGATTTAATTTGTAAATTATCAAGTGAGGTAGTGGATTACCAAAATAAACCTCTTCCTATTTAGGAGGTCTAAGATAAATTTAAAGAGGTGATTAAAAAGGAGTTAGCACATGATACAACTTTCAATTTGGATTCCATCCACTGGTTCATCAAGTATCACAATACACTTGATAAGATGGGAAATGATATCCAAGTCTACAAATCTTCTTCTAGAGAGTTATCTGAGATGTTTTTATAGAATGTGACATTATTAATCTTTACACAATTGGTCTTGATGAAGAGTGCCTCTAAGATATATTCGGTAGCTTTGATGCTTATATCAAGAAGATACAAGTGAAAAAGGATAAGGAATCTTCTGAAGTCACTATTGTGGATTGATTATTTAAATATTTGAAAAATGCATTCTATAAACTACAAATTTTGAAAGATACATTATAAAATTACAAGATGCAAATTTCAAATATCATTTTGACATCTTTTAACTTTAAGTTAAAAAAGAGCTACTATTAATTTTCAATTATCATTTTGTTAGTCTTTAGTTGAAAAAGTGCAACTTGCATTTTGTACTTTTCTTTTTCCCTTTTGTCAAGTTGAATGATTTTTTTTTTTTTTTTTTAAAAGTCTCAACTACAAATTGCAAGTTAGGTTTTGTAAGTTTGGTTTTAAAACATTTAAATATTTAAAAGCATTCATTTTTTGACCAAGTCATGAAGTTCTTTTTGGTGTCCCATTTCTTGGGAGAGATTTATTTAATAAAACTTAAGGAGATGGTTCAACTGAAAGACTCCAATGTATTTTTATCCTCTTTCAAAACTTGGAAAAGTGCCCAGATATTGAAGTCTTCTTCTTCCTTATACTCTACCAAATATTCCTTTTCAAGCTAAGAATGATGACATTTGTATGGAGACTCCCTAATTTTTTTCTCCAAAACTGAGTGTAAGGGGTTTTTACTTGTTTTCTCTCAAAAAAGGGATTTTTTAATATAAATATGGGTTTCCTATGTAGCCCATGGATATTTTTGTTGATAGATATATTTTTATGCTCTTGAGAAATTTAACTACATGTTGTAACTTGGATAATATTAATATACTAAAGTTTTGCCTTCCTTGTCTTGTGTTATATCTGTGTATGTATGGATTTTATTAAATTTATGAATGATCTAAGTCTTATTTAAGTTATATAGGAATCATTTATGTATTTATATTTCCATTTTGAAATATTATTAACAAAAAATCAAGAACTTTATTCCTTATTTGATAAAATATCCAATATTGCTTTTAATGTTATACTTGTGTAAGATTATGCTTCAATAAATTTCAGCAAATTAATTTTTCAACTATGTTCAATCAAATCAAACATTAATTTACACTATAATATTTTGGTGCATCACCATTTTATAGCTTTAACACTCATAAACTCTTTTCCTCACAATTTAAAATCCTAGTTAGGAACAAAATCACTAAGAAGCCAAATTTTAAAGTGAACTAGTCATGTATCACTTCCACTAAGCTTAGTGAAAGGAAACTGACATTCTCAAGAGGTTCACCTCAATTTGATAAGTTACCATAGATTGGAGGTGATACCATTGTTTCATTATATTTCCCACATATTGCAACTCATATAACATAAAATGTGTGCAAAATCTAATTGATAAAAGTTTTTGGCATGCCTAGTGGGACCCAAAGATCATAACTAAGAAATTGTTACTATTATCAAAAATCATTGTGTGAGCTTCATACACATTTTAAGATCAAATTAAGACTCTATTGGCTTAAAAATTTAGGAAATTTATGTTTCTTTATACCAAAGATACATACAAGATCATCTACTAAAAGTAAGAGGACTGACTTGCAAGAGTTATCTTTTCCATATAAAAAGAAATCAAGATCACTTTTACTTAACCCTAGAGTAAATCCTAAAAATCTATCTGCATCTCCAAAAAAAACCCACAGTTTTTTCATACCTCCCACTATGGCCTTGAGAAATTATATTTTTTACCATTCAATGGAGGCAACCCACTTATGTTGGCACAATATGATGATATACTCACCTTAGCTATGAAAATCCTTCCATATTTTACTAGTGAAACTTCTACCACACCCATTTAATACATTCAAGATGTTGCTAACATCTATTCGGTTCATAACATAACACAAAAAAATGTTTCTATCATACTTCTTGCCTCATCATTTAAGGGTAAATACTTATAGTGGTATAGGAGTTTGCTTCCCAATTCCATCCATGTTTAGGATGTACTAGGGTTTGCCCTATGCATATAGTTTGAGGATAAGAGTGACCACCTCTCACTACTTGAACAACTAACCACTATTAAATAGGATCCTCATGAATTCATGAGTGATTTTAATTTACACTTTCAAAAGATCTGGAATAGAATCCCAATATTGGTCAAGCCAAACCTAAACAATGATTTATTATACTATTTGAGAGTTTTCAATAGTGATATAGCTATCATGACCTAATAAATTGGTGGAACCACACTCCCTAATTCTTAAAAAATTATAATAAGAGCTGAAAGTTTCCTCATCCAACTAGGGAAAATTATTCCTCAGCCTCTAATGCCTTTATTCCCAAAATTACCTCCCACTCAACCTATTATAGCCTCGATTCCCACAACAAGAAATAAACCAACTTCACCTTCTATCCCTTATGATTATTTGTACAAAGTTAAGTTATTTCCTAAAATCTTTGGTAATGAACTAGTAGCCATAAAATGGAAACAATCCCAAAATTATAGGCCTTATCAACTAACTAACTAGGCATATTGGCCCAATAGGAAGCCATACCAAGGTAATTCATAACTCCAAAGATAAATCATGCAAGTAAAGCCCCAAAATATTTGTGCTCTAACTACCTCAATTAATTTTAAGGCCATCATTCCTATTCAGAATAACCTAGCTTAGGAATACGATTGGTGCTATCCTTGTGCCCAACTGCATAATAAACATGTTTGCCCTCATGGTGTCATCAATCAAGCCTTGATGGTACAAAGTGTATCAAATCCATAAGGTCAACAAGAAGAAGCTACTACTCAATAATAAGAGGTACAAGTGCCTACTCAAAATGAGACCACTCTTTTGAAGTATCAAAAAGAGGATTTTTATGGCTTAAAGTAGGAGGAAGCACTAACCATTGGTGGTAATTTAATGGAATCAAATACATGTTATAAGAAGAAGGCAATAAAAAGTGATCAAACCACCAAGGATTATTAGGATACAAATTATAAATTTTTACAAGAGGTTGTGAAGAGTAACACAACTCAAAATCCAGCCAATGTGCTAATGGGTCAACCAAATCCAAAAATGTTGATTCCAAATATTGTCAAAAAAGATGTAGCTCCCACAAAGGCACCAAAAAAATTTGGTAGCATTCCTTTCAGTATTGTAAAAAAAATGAAAGGGAATAACTTCAATGTTACCATGTGGGAAGCACTATCCATCCCAGCACAAAGGGACTTACTTCAAGAAGATCTAAAAAACTTTTAACTAACAAAGAAGGTCTCAGTTAAGGGACCTAATGATGTGGTCAGCATGTGTCAACCTAAAACAAAAATAAAAGAAATTAAAAATGGTAAGCCTCCCCATTTTTAAATTTCACTCATAGTTAAAAAAAATATTGTCCATAACTGTATGATAAAATCTAGGGCTAGCAACTCTATTATGCCCAAGAAAATAGTAGATGCATTGGGTATTAAGTACACACCTATCACAAAAGGCATGTTTTAATTTTATGGGACTATTATCCAAATAGTTAGGATAATTAAATGCCTAAAAATTACCATCCATGTATGTCAAATATTATTTATATCCTAAGACATATATTATTAACCTACCCCCTATTTTTCCATCTACCTTTCCTGAGACTTCACTAAAAAAATAGGAGGGTACCTATTTGTTGATTGGTCACATATGTTACTCAGGAAAAGATATGGGACTAAAGTGACAATAAGAGTTAAGCCAATTGATAAATACCATATTGAACCATGCACTTCTATCCCAATGGGTATGAATTACACATTAAAAGATGAAAAATAGGAGCTTGACCATGAATATGTAACACCTATGGAAAAAATCCCAAACACTCACCTTGATGAATGGGGATTAGCTCTCTGATTTGATCCTTATGATTATGTCAAAGAATCAGGGTTGGGTATGTATTTAATTCATGAAGATGATGAAATCATCCTAAATCTTTTGAAACCATCTAAGAATCACAAGGTAATGTGTAAACTATACTTTGATGGCTTAAGGAGAAGGAATGATGCAGGTGTTGATATTATTCTAATCTCTCCCCAAAAAGAGAGTTATTTTTATTCCTTTACACTTTAGTTCAACTAAAATAATATTATGGTGGAATATGAAGCTTTGATTCAAGGTCTCTAGTTGGACAAAGAAAGGGGGATTTAGTAATTACAAGTGTTTGGTGATAGTGAACTAATTATTCACTAGGTAAGATCAAAAAACACAACCAAGAACAACTTGTTGAGATCTTACACACATAGGGTTTGGGATTTATTTGAATATTTTATCACTTTAAACATTCAAGTGATAATAATAACACAAAAAAGGATGTTTATCACATAGACTCAGTAGGTTATCAATATAATCTACCTGAAGAAATTAAAAAATGACAATAGTCAACATGTAAAGATGATAGTAAGAGCATCCATCCCTAACAATGCAACCAACTGGAAAATTTTTGACAATGATGAAAAAATTGTTAATTTTCTATGAGATGAGGCTGAATTATTTGACAAAAATTAGTTTAAGGCTCCAAGAATAGTATGGGTAGCAAACAATTTACCTGAAAACTAACAAGTTGCCCATGGGTCTTGTTACTTTAGAAAGTATCTTCAACTCTGATGATTAGTTGAAGGGTGAGAAGAAAAATCTCAAAATCAAAGAAAAGGACTAAAATCCAGTAGTCATCTCATAAGGTAAGGATTTGAATATTTAAAAGGTATGTAACACCTCTGAAAAGTAATATTGTATTGAATTGTGTCAAGAATTTTATGATAAATTCACTTGGAGTTATAAATATCTAAAGGTTTTTTACCCTAGCCTAGCCCAACATACAATAGATTGGACCAAATACTAATCTTGTTAGATAAAGATAGAGGCTAATAAACCCAAAAATAGATCCTTTAATGAAGAGTGAACTGTCTAAGTTGATAGAAGCTAACATCATTTTCTCCATCAAACACTCAACCTAGGTTGCTAACTTGGTCCTTGTTAGGAAAAAGAATGATGAAATTAGGGTTTGTGTAGATTTATATTACCTAATTAAATCATCCTTGAAGGATAATTATCACCTTCCACTCATGGATCAAATCCTCTAAATAGTTGTTGGGTCTGAGAAGTTTTCCAATCTAGATGGTTATTCTAAAACCAAATCCTAGTCCAAGAATCTGACTAGTTTAAGACTACTTTCACTACCAAATGGGGCACATATACCTGTAAGAAGATGCCTTTTAGTCTGACCAACTCTATTTCTACCTTCCAAAGGGCCATGGATATGGATTTAAAGTGTTTGATCAATGAGATGGTCTTGGTGTATTTAGATGACATCTTGGTTTATTCAAAATATGTCAATGATCACCTAGATCACCTTAGAAAAGTTTTTGAAAGGTGTAGAGAGTTTGAAGTTTCCCTCAATATAAAAAAGTGTATATTTATAGAACATGAAGGGAAACTAATGGGACACATAGTCTCAAAATATGTTCTTGTAATAGACCCAAAGAGAATAAGTGTTATCTCTTCATTATCACTTCTAAGCCATAAAAATGGGTTACAGAGTTTCTTGGGGAAGATCAACTTTGTAATAAGGTTAATTATAAATTTTTCTACCATGGCCAAGCCTCTTACTACTATTCTTAAAAAAGGGGTCAATTTTAGCTGGTCAAGGGAAGGAAAGCATAACTTTAAATCCATTAAGCAAGCTATTTCCCAAGATCTAACTCTTGTAAATACTAATTATAATAATGACTTCATTCTCTATGATTTTGAAGGGGAATAAATCATATCAACTATTCTAACCCAATAGAACAAAGATCAGCTAGAGTATCCTATAGCCTTCTTCATTCAATCCTTAAAGGATTATGAGTAAAGGTACAATTTTGTTGAGAAGAAAGTGTATGTAGTAATCAAATCTCTCATAAAAGTTTAGACACATGTTCTCAAATGACAAGATTCATTTGATGTTTAGTCACCAGAGCGTAAAGGAATTCCTATTGAGCCAAGAGATAAATGAGAAGAGAGCAGGTTGGATCACAAAAGTCGTGAAATATGACATGATCATTAAAATAACTAAGATTGTAAGAGGTAAAGGCTTATGTGAGCAACTTGCTTCTGATATTAGAGATGCTGATGCAATACACATTCAATAGGTGTTTTAATCAATGAATCCTCATCTTCTCAATAGATGGATCAATAACATGACTACATTCCTACAAATTGGTGAATACCTACATAAGCTCCATCAATCCAAAAAGAGGTACTTCAGACTCCAATCTATTCCTTATGCTCTTGTTGATGGGATCATGTTTAGGAAATATATTAATGGAGTTATGTTAAGGTACATTGATCATGTTCAAATCCTTAAAGTTCTTTAAGATTTTCATGATGTCTCATCAGGTGGCCATTTCTATTCAAGGACCACTACCATGAAAATAATGAGGGCATGCTACTATTGGCCTGACCTATTTAAATATGCAAATATATGGGTGAAAAATTGTGAGAAGTGTGCCTAATTTTTAGGAAATCAAATATTATCCACTCTTCCGCTCCAACCAATCCAAGATGACCAACCATTTGCTTAGTGAGGATTATATTTTATTGGCATGATCAATCTGCCATCAAGTGTTAGCCATAAATGGGTCCTTACATTAACTAATTACTTTACTAGATGGACTGAAGCATTTGGATCAAAAGATGCCACATAAGCATCTATTTTAGAATTCATAGACAATATTGCCACTTTATTTGGTGTTTATTACACCATTATCTTAGACAATGCCAAAGATTTTATGGGCACTCAAGTGAGTGAATGGGTAGTGAAACATAATGTCTACCTAAATAATTTATCTAATTATTAACCACAAGGTAATGCCTTGGCATAACCTACCAACAAAAATCTCATAAGGATTATTAAAAGGATAATGGAAGATAACCAGAGGACCTAGCACACTAAGCTAAAGTCAGCAAATTGGGTTGATAGGATCACTCCCAAAAGGTCCATTGTTAATTCTCCATTTATGTTGGTATATATAAGGGAAGATAGAATTTTGATGTCAATAGAGTTGTCATATATGGAAATCACTCATCAATTTGAATTAACTGAAAATGATGCAATGACCAGGTGGCTAGAAAAACTCATGGAGTTGAAACAAGTCAAGCACTAGTTAATGCAAGTGTTGGAAGTAAGTGAGGCTCAATTAAAAAAGGACTTTTTAAAATAAATTATCTAATATGATATTAATTGAAGGAGACTTGGTCCTAAAATGGGATGCTAAAACAACCAAGCCAAAAAAGCATACAAAGTTTGATGAAATATAGAGTGGAACATACATCATAACCCAATGTAAAGGAGCCAATGCATTTCATCTATACAGGTTTGATGGATCGAAGTTACATGTCCCCATCAATGGGATATACCTCAAATCATGCTTCTGAGGTTGGAATTTTTTCTAAAAACTTTTTATATATTAAGATTAGTTATTTTCTTATAAATAAGTGCTTTCGCACACTCTACAACTCATTAAGAATTTTGTTTCCTTAGTTAGTTTTAGTTTTATTTTCCCTATTTTATTTCTTATTTAGGGAAAGTTATAGTTCATTTTATTCTCCATTTAGGATGTGTTAAAATTAAAAAATTAGTCCATGCCCAATGAACTATGTAGCTAATAGAAAAAAATTTATTAATAGGCAATCACCCTACAAAGATCGCCAAAAATATTGATATTTTTGTTCCAAAAACCTCAAAACACCTTGTGCCTTAGAGGAGACCTATATATTTTTTGATGAAAATTTAAAATGGCATAAAACCCTTTTTCCAAGACCCAAGAAGAAACCAAAGATTTATGTGCATTTTTCAACTTTGCAAAGTTGTAAAGTGCATCCAAACCTCCACTTTCCTGCTTACCTAAGACCTAGTGGGAATCAAAACTTGCATTACAATTTGTAACTTTGAAAATTTGTAAAATTTAATCTAGAATATACTTTATATTTTTCATTAAGACCTAATGGGAATCATAACTTGCATTACAATTTACAACTTTTCAAAGTTGTAAAGTGTAACATAGATTGTGTTTCCTACCTTTCACCAAGACTGAGTAGAGATCAAAATTATCAATACACTTTGTAACTTTGAAAAGTTTTAAAGTATAAATAGGATTCCAATAAATACCTCTTAAACAACTTCTAAAAACACTCCCACATCATACCCTATATCCACTACCACCCTATTAATCACCAACACCACCTAACAATACATTGATATTGACTCAGTCATTTTGACCATAACCCCACTATCCATCATATCCAATGGGTCGAATACAACCCCATATTCATATTCCATCACACTTCCCATTATTCTTAATCTATCCATTCCCACTACATTTATTGATTCTTTTTATTCCTTAAACACCACCCTTCCATAAATTTCCTTATTCCAACCACACATGCCTATCTCTCTATCTGTGTCACTTCTAGATTCCACACCCCTTGTAATCACATCCAATCCACCCATCCAATTATCCTTTCCTTTTTCCATTGTAACCTTAACCCATTCTCTAACCAAGGAGGTGGAAATAGAGATGCCCACTGACACAACTATGGCTACTCAACCCACCAATGGGGAAGAGGTAGCCAAATCATCAGTGGAGGACTCAACAATAATATCAGTGGTAGATATGACACTTGTTATAGTTACTACCAGTGACAAAACTTCAATTGAAGGCTCACATGTAATAGTGGCCATTGTAATATCACAATATTCACTGGTAGCTACTCCAAGTTGGCTACATAATCAGTGTCTAAGAAGAGGAATCAAAGGATATCTCCTAGCACTCTAGATTTTGGTCTATTGGAAGCATCTAAATGACCAAAGAGGGGCCCCAAAACTATCTCCAAAATCTCATATGATGTAACAAGGGAAAAATATGTGGAGATAGTAGTTCTCCCACCTGACCAACAAAATGAAGATTTAGTGGTGGGGGATTATCAACTATCCAATGTACACCTTGGTCATCCAATAAGAGAGGGATTGAAATATGATGTTCAGACAAGCATAAGTTCTCTCTTTGAAAAAATAGATAGTGACAAGGTCACTAAGTATGAGATAAATAATAAGGTTGAGTAGTTGATGACTGCTTTAAGTAAGTTTATAGACCTAAGAGATCAACTTGAATCAACTCAACCAACTCAATCTCTCTCTTAGTTCTCCAATAAATAAACATTTGATGCCATGATAGAGATTGGTATGATGGGCATAAATATAAAAGACTGGACTGAAGAAATAATCACCAAAGGGAATCGAGTGATAGGGATGGCCATGGAATACTACAAGACTTTGAAGGATGATCTTGCATCTCTAAAGGCATAGATAAGTAAATATGAAAAAGGGGTTAAAAGGATGAAACTCTAATTTCCTAAATTATAGGCCATTAACCTGATAGAGAGTGACACCATCATGTTTGAGAAGATAATAAAAAACCCTTCAAGCATGATAAGATGGAGAGGGCATCCAAATTTAGAATCAGAATACTCGGTGAAAATATTGATAAGGCTAAGAGCACATGTGACAAAGACACATATGTAATGTATGACATTGAGGATTAAATTTGTAAATTATCATGTGAGGTAGTGGATTACCAAGATAAACTTCTTCCTATTTAGGAGGTTTGGGATAGATTCAAAGAGATGATTAAAAAGGAGTTAGCACATGATACAACTTTCAATTTGGATTCCATCCACCGTTTCATCAAGTATTACAATATTCTTGATAAGATGGGAAAGGATATCTAAGTCCATAGATCTTCGAGAGAGAGTTATCTGAGATAACTATAGAAGTGACATTATTAATCTTTACACAATTAGTCATGATGAAGAGTGCCAATAATAGATATTCGACAACTTCAATGCTTATATAAAGAATATACAAGATAAAAAGGACAAGGAATCCTCAAAAGTCACTATTGTGGATTGAAAATTTAATTATTTAAAAAATGCATTTGGTAAAATACAAATTTTTAAGATACATTATAAAATTACAAGTTACAAATTGCAACTGTCATTTTGATAGCTTTTAACTTTAAGTTGAAAAATATCTATTTGTAATTTTCAATTATCATTTTGTTAGGCTTTAGTTGAAAAAGTACAACTTGTATTTTGCACTTTTCTCTTCCCTTTTATCAAGTTGAATGACTTAAAAGTTGTAAAAGTCTCAACCACAAATTGAAAGTTAGGTTTTTCAAGTTTGGTTTTAAAACATCCAAATATTTAAAAGAATTCAATTTTTGACCAAGTCATGAAGTTATTTTTGGCACCCCATTTCTTGGGAGAGATTTCTTCAACAAAACTCAAGGAGAGATGGTTCGATTGAAAGAATCTAATGGATTTTTATCCTCTTTCAACACTTGGTGAAGCATTTAATCATTCTAGAGTCTTCTTCTTCCTTCTACTCCACCAAAGATGCCTTTTCAAGATGGGAATGATGACATATATATGGAGACCCCCTAATTTTTTGCTTCAGAACTGTGTAAGGGTTTTTAACTTCCTCTCTCTCAAATAAGTGATTTTTTGTATAAATATGGGTTTCCTACGTAGACCATGGATATTTTTGTTGATAGGATTTTTTTCTCTTGAGAAATTTATCTACATGTTATAACCTAGAGAATATTAATAGACAGAAGTTTTGCCTTCCTTGTCTTATGTTATCTTTGTGTATGTGCAGATTTTATTAAAATTATGAATGACCCAAGTCTTATTTCAGTTATATAAGAATCATTTATGGTATTTATCTTTCCCTTTTGAAATATTATTGACAAAAAATCAATAACTTTTTTCCTTATTTGATAAAATACCCAATATTGCCTTTGATGTTATACTTGTGTAAGATTGTACTTTAAGAAATTTCAGCATATTAATTGCTCAACTATGTTAAATCAAAGAAAACATTAATTTAGACTATAACCCTTTGGTGCATCAGCATTTTCCAATTTTAATACTCCTAAACTCTTTTCTTCACAAGTTAAAACCCTAGGTAGGAACAAAATCACTAAGACGCTGAAGTTTGAAGTGAACTAGTCATGTATCATTTGTACTAAGCTTAGTGAAAGGAAGCTATCCTTCTTTGGAGGTTCACCTCAATTTTCAAAGGTCCCATAACTTAGAGGTGATCCCATTGTGTCATTATATTTTCCACGTACTAAAACTCATACAACACAAAATAGGTGTATAATCTAACTGATGACACTATCTTTTCTTTTGCCTTACCAATAGGCTTCCTTTGGCTAGAATCATGTCATATTTAAATAAATTTGACTCACTTTACCATGGTAGTTTATGCTTAAGATTAAGGTTCTTTTCTTGTCTCATGAGTGGATATTAATTTATGATTTCATTCATTTATGAAATGGCATGGGGTATTTAATTTTTACATGTTCATAAGATTCCTCATATGGTTTTGATACAAATATTTATCAATTTTTCTATTTTTCTTTCCTCACATTTATCATAAAACACTAGATTTCAGAATTAGACATTACATGGTTGTACTTGATAGCTTTGATTTCCCTCCTCTTAATGATAGAATTTATATTTTTAATTATAAATTAATAATTTAGAGGGTTAGGCCATGTAATGTCACCATCTCTCCCCATATATATTTTCAAGGTGGGGTTAACCAAAACACCTTTCCTCAAGCATTCAATCTCCCCCATTTCCTTCTAGGATTTAGATACAAGTACATAAACATTATGATCATGTGTAAAAACTTTAAAACACTCAAACCAATATTTCCATCTTATATCTACTCAAAGGATCAAGCAATTTTTAATACATATTACATGATGCCTTGCGCAACGCTGCTCTTCCAAGTGATATTCAACTAAGTTAATTTAATTGTATTTTTAACTCTTATAAATATTGTGAGAATATCAAATCTTTTTAATCAAAATAATTTCCTCCCAAAGAGATTATTTAACTAAACCTTTCCTTATACATTAAATTTAAAATCAACCATTTGAAAATCAAGAGGGTCCTCATAAATAATGGTTCATGATTGAATATATTTAGTGAGACATTCCTTAATAAATGTTGACCTGATCATAAGTATTTTAAACCTTTCGAATATGGTCATAAAAGGATTTAAAAAACAACCATGAAGCACCATAGGAACATTTACATTGACTAAATTTTTTGGGCCTAATACTTTATCTATGTCTTATCAAGTGATATCTTATTAAGTTAACTATAATAGTTTACTTGATAGGACATGGATTCATTATATGAATTTGGTTTATTCTACATTAAATTGATGCTTAAAATATTTCCATGAGTGTTTCATATATAAATTTTGATGCATAGGTATTATTGATCTTGTCCAATATGGATAGAAACACAATCTTACACACTCACCTCTTCAAATCACCCAGATTTGAAAGTTACTTGTCTTGTTTTGTCCTTACACCTTTGGTTTCAAAACTCTTTATCCCTTCCCTTCAATCCCTTTATTCCCTTAGTTTTATCTATTTCTGACCTATTCAAAAAAAAATTTAAACTAGACTATTCACTTCTTGTTCTGAGTCTCTAAACCTCTCTTTGACCTATTATCATTTCAAACAATCTCACCCTTCTCTCTTTCTTGTGAGTCTCACTTCATTTCACTCTTTACTTGATGAAAATTCATGGGTAACTTGCCTCTATACATGCTTCATGTTTTTTTTGGATTTACTAGGTTCTTGACACCAGTTTTCCATCCTATGAAGTCCTTTTACAAACTTATTTTCCATCTACAAGTCTTATCATTACAAATCTTTATAACATACACTAATCCTTCCCTTTGATAGGCTTTGTACTAGCCTTTTTTTACCTTTTGTTATAGTATGAACAGGTAAGAAATATTATTAAAAAACTAAGGCCATATTTAAATACCCTCTATCCATTTCTTTCAAACCACAAATTTTCTTAGATCAACTTACCCATTTAACCACTTTTCTAAGCCCTTATTAGTCTCTATTTACACCTATTAGGTCTCTTTGACCCCTATCTTACACTCAGTCCTGTCAAATCCATACACAGAGGTATGTGCAAAATCAAAACCTACGAAATCTCTTGAAGCACAATATACTCAAGATATTCACCAAATTTTACTAATTTTTTATGGTGGAAACTTCCAAAAATTAAGATCTCTCCTTGAAACCCTAAAAACAGGGTCTGTATAAGACTGTATAACTGGAGACGTTTAAATTTGAGGTATTAGGATTTCTAATAAATTTGAAATAAATATAATCATGAGTTTATCCCTTTACCATCTCTATACTCAAAGTTCCCAAGTGTTTTATTCTCCTTTTGAGACTTCTATAGGTTGACTTTTCATGTTTTGAATTGATTGTGTATACAAACACAATTTGCACATAAGATTTGAAAGTATTGCTTAGGGAAATACATTTTAAAAATATTTTAATAAATTTTAAATAACATTATATCATATTTTTAAATACTTACCACCTCTTTTAATGATCAAAACAACATTTCACTTGTTCTTTCAACTCACTTTGCTATCTTAGTTTTTTATCCACAAAATGTAAATAAAAATAGGGTCTGCTAACTAGTTCCCTCATGAAGGACTTTGTAAACAGTAAAACCAATTATTTAAAAAATATTAAAAACATGTAATAATTGTACCAAACTCATAAATTCTTCAAATACATTTCTTTATTATACCTTTCACCATTATTCTCTTATACATAGTTCTTGTCTTTACATATGCATATGTATACGTTCTGCAACTTTTGTTTTCAAGAACAAAAAAAAATCATTTATTTTATTTGGGTTCATATCCATTCCCCATTTAAATCCAACCCAATAAATTTACTTCTAAAAAATACATTTATTATTTCTTTTATATCTCATAAGTGATCTAACTAACTTTCAACTCCCTCATGTACATTGGGAGGATGCAAACTACCTTAACCTCTAACATGACTATCAAAATGACTAATCTCATGAGTCAGGTATGTGTTGAAAAATCCATGAACCCTTTATATAAACTAACCACACAAATTAAAACGTTTAAAATTTGTTAGACAAGATTTCTAACTCTAAAGTTAAACAAGAAGTTTGAAAATTCGAATAAGGAAATTGGCAGGAAAATGCCAAAGTGATCCTAATTCAAATTTGACAATAATATAACACCTAAGAATGACTCATAAAAACCTCTTATGACTATAATGACTTCAACATGACTCAAAACATGTAAAATATAATTTTTTTTTACAAAGGGTAGTGATGCTCCTGCATCATACTACCAAAGAGCAAAAGCAAACTTTCCATAAAAGTTATAACGGATATGATTTTTATGTTTAGTTCAACATAGCTCTTTCAAGTTAAATGATATTTCCTAGTATATACCAAGGTCTATTTGAAACATATATACCTTATTGACTCTTACTTAAACTTGTTATGGCTCTTCCTTTGTTGATCTCTCTCTTGCCATGGATCTTCAAACTGATCATGGGCAACTGCTACTTGTTATCTTTCCTCTAAATACCTACACATGAAGCAAACAAGTCAAAAAAAACCATTCCTTTCTTTCTCTCTTGGAGTTCACTTTGTTTCTCTTCCAATTTTATTGGCTATTTGGCTACCATCTCTTCTTCATCTTGACTCAAGATTGTCTTCAATGCAAAGTCAACTACATTGATGGTGTACTTATCTCCTATGAGACTCAAATTATCTAATTTTTGAATTATTTACTGCCACATATACTTCTATTCTTTAGTATACTCATCTATGTCACTTTTATATTCAATTGGTGATATATAAGACATCTCTACCTACTACAACTCAAAATTTACAAGCACTTCAACATGTGCTTCTTTATACTCTCTTGCTGCCACCTCATAGATTTATTCTTGCCTATCAATCACTTCATTTGGTGTTTATGTTTCTTCTTGTCCTTCCACAAGCACATTCATTAGCTTCAATTTACTCTCATACAACTCATCTTCATCAACTTTTAGATTACCATACTCAAAAAATAACATTGAAATGAATACCTTGTGACTGTTTGCTCTCCTCAAATCTTTCTTGACTGAAACCTACTTCCTTCTTGCTTGTCATGAGGCATGGTGTTATTTAAAACTCTCTCTCTCCTTTTTTAGTATATCATATAATTTTTTCACCATACTTAGCTATCTAATCAACTTATTCCTCAACCTTAGCATTTTTTTCATGCTTCCAATGTTCTTCATCTTCATTCAATTCTTTACCTATATACACACATTCCAAGAAATCATTAGTCATAATATTTTGATGTTTGCTTTCCCCTTTACTTATTATTCTAGGCTACCTTGTTATCATAATCATCATTTTTATTCTTATCTTCTCTATCAACTAATTGAGAGGATATCTCACTTTCCTCTTGATGTGTACCAAGAATCTTGGTCTCATCTCTTCTAAAAATTGATTTAACCTTGATAATACCATCTTCAGCTCAGCAATCTCCTTTTCTCTCTCTAGTTCTCTTTGCTTCACTTTTATATTCTTATGGCATTTTGAATTATTTAATCCCTTCATCTCTATTTTATTCTTTTCTCTCCTCACACTTTCTCTAGGTCTCACCTTGACATTTTCTCTTCTTCTTGACAAGCCTACCTACTTGTATCCTTTGAACTCACCTGGGTCTGTCACACTTGAATCTCTCTCTCTTAGAGTATCTTTATTTCTTGTCCTCACATGGTATTCTTCTCTCTATCTTAAGCTCTTATTTAACTTCCTTCTTAGAGCTCTCACTATCTCTTCACTTTCCAAGCCTCCTGGATTAAGGGATTTAGCCACATAGTTTCACTTTTTTGCCTCTCCTTCATTCCTGTAATATTCATTATAAATATCATAACAATATCAATGCAAACTTCTAAATAAATTTCAATACCTAACTAACATTTTAAAAATACAAAACATACCTCCTTATATAATGTACCATGCTCTGATACCAAATTATGTAGAGGTCTTACTGATCTTGTCTAGTATGGATAAAAACACGGTCTTACACACTCACCTCTGCAAATCACCCAGCTCTAAAAGTTACTTGTCTTGCTTTATCCTTACACCTTTGGTTTCAAAAATATTTATCCCTACCCTTCAATCACTTTGTTCCCTTAACTCTATCTCTTTCTGACCTATTCAAAAACTTATTTAAGATAGACTATTCACTTCTTGTTTTGATTTTATAAACCTCTCTTTAACCTATTGTCATTTCAAACAATGACACCCTTCTCTCTTTCTTGTGACTCTCACTTCATTTCACTCTTTACTTGATGAAAGTTCATGGGTAACTTGGCTTTATGCATTCTTCAATTTTCTTGGGATTTAATAGGTACTTCACATTATTTTTACACCCTATGAATTCCTCTTAAAAACTTATTTTCCATCTACAAGTCTTATCATTACAACTCTTTCTAACATATACTAATTCTTCCCTTTGATAGGCTTTCTACTAGCCTTTTTTTGACCTTTTATTATAGTACAAATAGGTATGAACTCTTATTGACAAACTAAGGCCAAATTTAATTACCCTCTATCCCTTTATTTCAAACCACACAGTTTCCTAGATCAACTTAACTATTTAACCACTTTTCTAATCCCTTATTGGTCTCTATTTAGGCCTATTAGGTCTCTTTGACCCCTATCTTACACTCAATCCTGTCAAAACCCTACACAGAGGTATGTGCAAACTCAAAACTTACAAAATATCTTGAATCAAATTATACTCAATCTATTCACCAATTTTTACTATTTTTTTAATAGTAAAAACTTCCAAAAATCAAGATCTCTCCTTGAAACCCTAGAATAGGGTATGTGTAAGACTATATAAGCCAAGAAGCTTAAATTTGAGGCATTATGCTTTATAAGCAATTTAAAATAACTCTAATAATTGGTTTAGGTCTGTACCATCTCTATACTCCTTTACCAAGTGTTTTAATCACCTTTTGAGACTTGTGTAGGTTGACTTATCATGAATTGACTGTGTATAAAGCCACGATTTGCACATAGGGTCTAAAAGTATTACTTAGGAAAATGCATTTTTAAAGTATTTTGAGAATATTTAAATTAAATTATATCATATTTATAAATACTTATAATCTCTTTTAATGATAAAAAAAATGTTTCACTTGTTTTTTCAACTCATTTGCTATCTCAGTTTTCTATCCACATAATGTAAATAAAAATAGGGTCTACTAACTAGTTCCCTCATGAAGGACTTTGTAAACAATCAAAAAATTCATTTAGAAATTTTTAAAAACATGTAATATGTGTACCAACCTCACAAATTATTAAAATACATTTATTTATTATACCTTTCACCATTATTCTCTTATACATAGTTTTTGTGTTTGCAAATGCACATCTATAGGGTCTACAACTTTTGTTTTCAAGAAAATAAAAAACATTCATTTATTTTATTGGGGTTCATCTCCATTCCCAATTTGAATCAAACCCCACAACTTGAATGTTAAAAAAAACATTTATAATTTATTTTATACCTCATAACTGATCTAACTAACTTTCAACTCCCTCATGTGCATTAGGAGGATACAAACTACCTTAACCTCTAACATGGCTATCAAAGTGACTAATATCATGAGTTAGGTATGTTTTGAAACATCTTTGGCCCATTTATATAACCTAACCACACAAATTACAACTTTAAAACTTATATATAAAATATTACCAACTCCAAAGTTTGACAAGAAATTTGAAAATTAAAATAAGGAAATTGGCAAGAAAATACCAAAATGATCCTATTTCAAATTTTACAACAATATAGCACCTAATAATTACTAATAAAAACATCCTATGAATATAAGGACTTACTCATGACTCAAAACATGTAAAATATACCAAAATTTACAAAGGTTAGTGATGCTCCTACATCATACTATAGAGGAGCAAAAGGAAACTTTCCATGAAAGTTATAACGGATATGAGTTTGATGTTCTATCCAACATCCCTCTTTCAAGTTCAATGACATGTCATTTTATATCCAAGGTATATTTGAAAAATTTAGACCTTATTAACTCTTAAAATTATTATGAATCCTCTTTTTTTTATCTCTCTCTTGCCATGGATATTCAAACTGATCATGGGTAGTTGCTACTTGTTCTCTTTCCTCCAAAGATCTGCACATGAAGAAAACAAGTCAAACACAACCATTACTTGATTTCTCTCTTGGATTTCACTTTTTTTCTCTTCTAATTATGTTGGATCTTTGGCTTCCATCTCTTCTTCATCTTGACTCAAGATTTCGTTTAATGCAAACTTAGCTACCATGATGGTGTCCTTATCTCCTATGAGACTCAAATTATCTGTTTCTTGCATTATTTTTTGCTACATATGCTTATTATCTACATTATACTCATCTATCTCACTTTTTTATTAAATTGGTGCTATACAAGAAACCTTTACCTAATATAACTCAAAATCTACAAGTACTTCAACATGTGCTTCTTCTTCATAATCTCTTGTGGTTGCCTCATAGATTTATTCCTACATGTCAAGCACTTCATTTGGTGCTAGTATTCATTTTTTTCCTTCCATTAACACATTAATTAGCTTCAATGTACTCTCATATAATTCATCTTCATCAAATTTTATATTAGAATACTCATTACAAATAACATTCAAATTAATACCTTCTGACTCTTTGCTCTCCTCAAACCTTTCTTGACCAAAACCTACTTCCTTCTTACTTGTCATGAGACATGGTGTTGGTGAAAACTCTTTTTCTCTCCTTATTATTCATATGATGGTTTTCCTTCTTTAGGATATCATATAATTATTTCACCATACTCAACTATCTAATTAGCTTGTTCTTCAACCTTAACATTATGTTCATGCTTCCAATGTTCTTCATATTTAGTCAATTATTCACATGTATACACACATTCAAAGAATTCATTAGTCATAATATTTTGAGGTTTGCTTGCCCATTTAATTTTTAATATACATTTCCTTGCTATCATCTTCATCATTTGTCTTCTTCTCTTCTCTATCAACTGCTTGAGAGGCCATCTCACTTTCCTCTTAATGTGTACCAAGAATATGGGTCTCATCTCTTCTAAGACTTGATATAACCTTACAATACCATCTTCATCTCAATAATATCATTTTCTCTCTTTAGTTTTCTTTAATTCACTTACATATTCTTATCACATTCATCATTATTTAATCCCTTCATATCTCTTTCACTCTTTTATCTCTTCACACTTTCTCTAGGTCTCACCTTGACATTTTCTCTTCTTGACAAGCCTACCTAGTTGTCTCCTTTGACCTCACCTGGGTCTCTCACACTTGACTCTCTCTCTTTCTTAGAGTCTCTTTCTTTCTTGTCCTCATATGGGAATCTTCTCTCTATCTTAAGCTCTTCTTGAACTTCCTTCTTGGAGTTCTCACTATCTCTCCACTTTACAAGCCTCTTGGCTTAAGGGATTTAGCCACACACTTTCACTTTTTTGCCTCTCCTTCATTCCTATAATCTTCATTATAAATCTCATAAAAATATCAAAGCAACCTTCCAAACAACTTTCAATACCCAACTAACATTTTCAAAATAAAAAAAACATACCTCCTTACATAATGTATCATGCTCTGATACCAAATTATATAGAGGTATTATTGATATTGTCCAGTATGGATAGAAACAAAATCTTACACACTCACCTCTACAAATGATCCAGCTTTAAAAGTTACTTGTCTTGCTTTATCCTTACACCTTTGGTTTCAAAACTCTTTATCCATTCCCTTCAATCACTTTGCTCCCTTAACTCTGTCTCTTTCTAACCTATTCAAAAAATTGTTTAAACCATATTATTCACTTTTGCCTCTCCTTCATTCCTGCAATCTTCATTAGCAATCTCATAACAATATCAAAGCAACCTTCCAAAAAAATTTCAATACCCAACTAACATTTTCAAAATAAAAAGCATACCTCCTTACATAATGTATCATGCTCTAATACCAAATTATGCAGAGGTATTATTGATTTTGTCTAGTATGGATAGAAACACAATCTTACACACTCACCTCTACAAATGATCTAGCTTTAAAAGTTACTTTTCTTGCTTTTTCCTTACACCTTTGGTTTCAAAACTCTTTACCCCTTCCCTTCAATCCCTTTGTTCCCTTAGTTCTGTCTATTTCTGACCTATTCAAAAAAAAATTAAAACTAGACTATTCACTTCTTGTTTTGAGTCTCTAAACCTCTCTTTGACCTATTTTCATTTCAAATAATCTCACCCTTCTCTCTTTCTTGTGAGTCTCACTTCATTTCACTCTTTACTTGATGAAAGTTCATGGGTAACATGGCTCATACATGCTTCAAGTTTTTTGGGCTTTACTAGGTTTTAACATCATTTTCCCACCCTATGAAGTCCTCTTAAAAACTTATTTTCCATCTACAAGGCTTATCATTACAACTCTTTATAATATACACTAATCCTTCCCTTTGATAGACTTTTTACTAGCCTTTTTTTGAGCTTTTATTATAGTATAAATAGGTATAGATTCTTATTGAAAAAATATGGCCATGTTTAAGTAACCTATATCCTTTTATTTAAAAATACACATTTTATTGGCTCAACTTAATCATTAACCACTTTTCTAAGCCCTTCTTGGTCTCTGTTTAGGCTTATTAGGTCTCTTTGACCCCTATTTTACACTCAGTCCTGTCAACAATGTACATAGAGGTACATGCAAACTTATAACCTATAAAATGTCTTGAATCACATTAGATTCAATCTATATACCAATTTTTAATATTTTTTTACAGTGAAAACTTCTAAAAATCAATATCTCTCCTTGAAACCCTAGAATAGGGTCTGTGTAAGATTGTATAACTTGAGAAGCTTAAATTTGAGGCATTAGGATTTATAAGCAATTTAAAATAACTCTAAATATTTTTTTAGGTATATACCATATCTATACTCCTTTCTCAAGTGTTTGATTCACCTTTTGAGACTTTTTTAGGTTGACTTATCATGTTTTAAATTGACTGTGTATACAAACAAAGTTTGCACATAAGGTTTGAAAGTATTGCTTAGGGAAATGCATTTTTAAATTATTTTGAGAAAATTTAAATAAAATTAGATCATATTTATAAAGACTTTCCATCTCTTGGAATGATCAAAACAACCTTTCACTTGTTCCTTCAACTCACTTTTCTATCTTGGTTTTCTATCCTCCATAGAATGTAAACAAAAACATGGTCTACTAACTAGTTCCCTCATGAAAGACTTTGTAAATAATCAAATCAATTCTTTAGAAAATATTAAAAAATTTTAATAAGTGTACCAACCACACAATTTATTGAAATTCATTTGTTTATTAAACCTTTCACCATTATTCTCTTATACACAATTCTTATCTTTGTATATGCATAGGTACATGGTATGTAAATTTTGTTTTCAAGATCAAAAAAACTCTTCATTTATTTTATTGGGGTTCATATCCATTTCCACTTCTAATCCAAACCCATAACTTGATTGATAAATAAGACATTTACAATTTATTTTATACCTTGTGACTGATCTAACTAACTTTCAACTCCCTCATGTATGTTAGGAGGATACAAACTACCTTAACCTCTAACATGACTAACAAAATGACTAATCTCATGAGTCAGGTATGTGTTGAAACACCCTTTACCCATTTATATAACCTAAACACACAAATTACAACATTCAAACTTCTTTAGATAATATTTCCAACTCTAAAGTTTGACAAGAAGTTTGAAAATTCAAATAAGGAAATTGGCAGGAAAATGCCAAAGTGATCCTAATTCAAATTTGATAACAATATAGAACCTAATAATGACCCCTATAAACCTCATATGACTATAATGACTTACTTATGACTCAAAACATGTAAAATAGACCAAAATTTACAAAGGGTAGTGATGCTCCTATATCACATGTCATGTGGACAATGTGCCTATCTGGTTTTGCAAAGTTGTCAACCCACATAAAAACTTGTAGCACAACTGTACAAATCACAATCAAAGATGATATGACCTAAAAAATTTATTCCCATGGAAATAATGGTGCTACACCATTGATATATAATATGTATTTGGATATATGTTCAACTCATGGCTAACACAACCTTTAATTAAGTCATATGATAATTTTTATAGCTCTAGATTGGTAGTAGGGTCAGCCTATGGTGTGTCCATAGCATAAATAGGGTATATATATATATATATATATATATATATATATATATATATATATATATATATATATATATATATATATATATATATATATATATATATATATATATATATATATATGAGGTATTGTTAGTATTTGATTATCATATTGTGAAGCATATTATTTTTTCAATATTATGTAGGTTTTCCCCTCATAGTGGCTCATCATTTATTCAAATATTATGCTCTTTTTCGATCATATTGTGACCTATTTATGTGATTCTTCTTTATTGATTTGGTAATTCCATTACAAGTGATATATAATCTTTAATTTGGGAAAAAACATGGTTAAATCCCTAATTTTTAAAATTCACCTATATCTCACAAACTATTTCAATTTTTTTATAATTTTTATAATAAAGTTGAAGAATATCTCAAGGAGGCTATAAAATTATTCTTAGATTTTTGTGATCTTGTTTGAATGATTTATTATATATTTTAGGTTTTTCATAAATTTTCTCTATAGGGCATAATTTTAGGATTTTATTTTGATTTATTTACGTTTTTAAAAATCTTGAAAAAATATACTAGGGTTTGCTCTTTGAATTTTTGTATTTAAGGCTAACCTAAATTAGAAACCATTTGGTCAAAGTTTTGTCAAAGGTGAAAATAACTTTTTTACCAGTAAGCCTCAACATGACATGATTGCAATGTGGAGGCCATGGTAAAAATTCATACACAATAGATAAATTTCATAACAAAGAGGAGATAGATTCATAATTTAGATCAAGTGGGACCTATAATAGAATGTCTTATTCATTAGATGAGAAAGTACATAATTTAGATGATAATATGCACAACATAGATTTGAATTGGAGAATTCACAAGGAAATGAAAGGAGATATGGAGAAAATGTGTAATGAAATGAAAGTTGATGTGGAAAATATGCATAATATAATGAAAGTGGAGATTATGTGTATTGACATGAAATGAGAATTGGATTCTCTAGTGACTTATGCCAATATGTTGTTTATCTCATACTTGACTCATGATGTATCAAATGGATAACCTAGTCTTGATATAAATACTATACAACCTGATCCCATTGATATCACTAATTTTGGGAATCATAACCTAATATTGAAGGTGGACATGTTTAAGTTTGATGGAAATGATTTGCTCAATCAGACCAACCAAATGGATTTTTAATATGTATTGATAATTTTGGTTGGAGCTTTATTTCATATCCCATTTGGGCATTCAGTGAATAATGTGTCCTACTATACTATTTAATGAACCATTTTTATAATTTTGGGCTTTTGATTTGATCAACATTTAATTTATGAACATGTATTTTAGTATTTAAGTTTATAGTATAGCTGGATATATTTCAATTTAATATTTGATTTGATCCATGTTTATCTCAAGTTGGTAATGTTGATGTCATTTTATAATCACAAGTGACAATCGAATGATAGATTTAGGTTTAGGCTTGGAAGACTTCATTATACTATCACAACAATTTTATATATGTAAACGAGAACAAGGTAAATAAAGATATCAAGTGAAAAATCTAAAATTTCACTTGTGTTGTCTTGTATTGTAATTATCCAATACTATGTGTAATCATCATTATTATTTATTCTAAGGCTGTCATTGGCTTGTAGCCAATTGTGCCCACTTTGTCTATGTTATTACTCATCAATGTTGGAAATATCTTTCAAGTTTCTAGGAATCATGATACTAAATCATTCTAAGATACATTTTGTTGATCACATTGTTTTAATTCAAAATCTTAAGTTTTATTACTGTCATATTACTTGGCAATAAACATGTCTTGCTAAGTTAGCCTTATTGAGGCCTTGACCACATAATATTTATGCAAAGTGATAGTCATTAAGTATTTGAAAGGACCCAATGATGGATTAATAACTATGTTCTAAATATATGGATTAAGGCATATGATAATTGGTTAACCTAAGTATTGATGACTTAGTGAAAAGATGATGTTAAAAAGTCATTATTAGACCATAATGCATTACTTAATTGACACGACCCTTGACCTTAGACTTATGGGATCTTCATTTTATTAGGGATACATGGATATCATTAGGTTTTAAGATCATTTCAAATCATTATGTTTGTTTTTAAATTGAAATTAGGGATTGAAAGGAGTATGGATGAGATATGTGGTTTGAATTGTATTTTTGGCTACAACCATGATGGAAGTGGAAGCCTATTTATGGGGAGCCATTCTTATGAGGCATTAATTCTATTGAAAGTGGCCATGGAGTTTGAGAGATTTATAAAATAGTTTTGGAAGTTATGTAAAAACATAGACATGATGAAGAGTAGATGTCTTGTGGGATAATAAAGAGGAGGAGGAAAGCAAACAGAAAACAAGGCCATTGAGCAAGTAAGTTCATCTTGTTTTTTTTTTTTTTTATAAATAATTCTATGCTTAGCTGTTATTGTTGTTTTGGTAGGAAATCCTATTAAATGAATGGATTGCATCAAGTGCCTACACCATTATTATAACTCTTTCATTAAAATTGTAAGCATTCTCCACATGACATAATTGCTATCACATTTTGGGATTTAAGCATGGTTATTGTTGAGTTGATGTTAAACCCTAGTGGGTGGGTTTTAGCCTAGTTCATATCAACCTTAGATGGTGTATATATGAATATAATGTTATTTATATTGTTAAGAATAATTTTTATTTGATTTAACATCCTATCTTGAGATTAATGTCCATTTGATTTAGCATCCTATCTTGTAAAATTTATGATTCCTAGTTTTGTTTTGTGTGTTTTTGACATTGTGGAAAAAACTTGAATTGGTGGATATTTTATCTCTTTCTAAATCCTTGTGTTCATTAAATTTCATAATCTTAGGCTTGTTTGGTAATCTATTCCAATCCTAAACTGATGGATGGGTGGGTAGGGATACCACCAGATGGATGGGCTTAACATTCACACTATTTTTAGTGTTTATGCTTAAATAGAACTTATGTAGTTGATGATCCATTTTAGTTTTAGAGAGGAATTTCTAGTCATGCCAATGATTCTTGATGTACTAAGATAACTTATAATTTTCTTGGGCATTAAAATGTAACTTGTAGGAATATTTAAAGAATGTTTGTGATGTATTATCTATCATAGAACAACAAAGAAGTTACAACTTATTTATGATTATATTAAATAATACAAAAATGAAACTTCTTGTATGTACTCAATGTTTTTACTTTAATGTTAAGTTTAAATTTTATTGTTTTATTTGAATATGAAGCTTATCTTGACTAATTTGTTATAGAATGCAAGATAAATACATTTTTATTGAGCTTTTATTATTCCTTTAAATCAATTCTTGACCTAGGTTGGTCATTAGTTGACATTTGATTCTTAATATGACTTTGACTATTCTTGGGAACCATTTGTCTTATTGCTATGTATATAAAATGAGGCTATTAATTTTTTCTTACTAGATCTATTGGAATATTTTCAAAATTATTTCAAAGTTTTAAGTTATTTAAGTAGTATTATGTTGAATGTTTTCAATTTGAGTAGATTTATCTCTTTATGGAATATACTTGGGAAGTCACTTAGTATGACTCTGTAGTAGGTAGAATATGAAATTAGATCTTGTTCAACTATTGAATGATTATCTTGTTTAACTTAAATTATGTAGTAAATATGAGAGTAATGAATAGGTATGAATTACTAAGTTGGAATGCCTATTTATAACAAGATAGAAATCTAGGCCAAAGTATAATATGGTTGTGGCCTGCAATGAACTCAAATTTGTATTCAATTTTAGTTTTAAAAGACTTTGTTAATGTTCTCCTTGCATATGAAATTATCTTATATTTAGTTTCAAAATACTTTATTAATGTAGATGGTATTTATTAATTATATAGTCTTGTAAACTTGGAAAATATATGATTTGATTGTTCTTCTCTATTTCATAACTTTTACACTTTCACAAATCTCACATATACTATATCTCTCTGCTTCATTACTTATTTATTAGTATGATTTATGTATTCTAATGACTCAAACCTTTTATCTTTCCCCAAATTCTATAAATATATTTATCTTCTATCTCTGTAAGTACTATACCTACACCTATTTTATAATTACTTGGACACTTATATTGATACAAGTGTCTTACCCTAATGCAAGTGTCCAATGCCCTAAAGTCATCCATTTTGCAAATAAAACATATCATAAAGGTTAGCCTAAGTGATTTAGTGAAATATATTCTCCAAGAGGATTGGTATAAATATAAGATCAACCCTCATTAATTCTTCACTTGGGAAAGACCTAGCATAGACCAAAAATAACTCAATCCAGCACTCAAGTGGGTAAAGCTTTCCTATTTTATCCTATTTACATATCAATCATAGGGACAACACATCTACATGTCTAAAGTAATAAAGGAACATCCCAAAATCTATATTTTCCAAGTTATAAGCTAGGTCACTATTGTAATTGTTTATCACACATTTCATGAGTCACACACAAGCCAACATGTAGGGGAGAACTACATAAGTATAAATCCATCTTCAGAGTATTGGCTATGTAGGAAACAATCATTGATAAATGAGTATCTGGGGTAGCTTGACACCATGTGCCCACTAACCCTTTTTTACCAAGGTCACTTTTTGGATGAAGAATGGAGCTTGGTAAAACTGTGAATTATATGAGATGGACACAAGTGTAAAGTGTATGATTTTGTCTTTTGTATAAATTTTGTAGGTATTTGGCCTTGTAAGCCTAATCAAGCAATATAAGAATGCGAAGAGTCTTTATTTTTATATCTTTAAAGGCTCGAATGTGAAGAGACAAAAATATTATAAAAGACTATAAATACAAATTTAATGTAATAGAATCTAGTTCAATGTGTTGATAGAGATTAATAGAATCGTTATATTATAATTTTCCTTATTTTATTTATGGTTTGTGCATAGTGAGTACTCTATTTTGCTTTAATCTATTATCTAATGTGATACTAGTTGGGTTTAGTTTATATTTTTATCTATTTCATCTTACTCTTCAGTCTATTCTTGTACATCATAGATGGCTTATAATACTGTCATCTCTTCTGCACCTATGGGTAATCTCCACTGTACAAAATATCCCTATAATTAACATGTTTTGGAATATTTTTAGGAACCTTTGATAATAATGGTATGGTGAGCTTGGAATCCTATTTGGATGAAATGTGCTAAAATGATTTCCATGGTAGAGAGATGTATAAAGATTGATAAATGATAGATTCTAGAATTTTGCAGAGGAAGAAGGATGGAGAGTTAGAAAAACTACATAAGAGATTATCAAAGAACACCTCTATGGCTAAATTTATGAAAATTTTTGGTGTAAATTGCCTATATTGTTAGATGCATGTATAGCTAGATTAGAATATTATTGATTTAGTCTGAGGAAAAAAGAATTACCTCTGCTAATCAAGATGTTGGTTGTGGAAAAGGCCACGGCTCCTACTCTAGCCAACATGGATTAGTCACTTTGGGCACTATGGGGGTATGTGCAAGAGAAAGTGGATGATGAAGAGTTGAGTAAAAGGAATTGAACTTGATCCTAGAAAATGGAAGGTGAAAAGACTCAAAGTTATAATAAAATTTTGGGACTCAAAAGGGAACTATGACAACAAAGAAGGTGGAATAAGACAAATGACCCTGATGTAACTACAAGTAGGACTAAGAGTAGAGAATAATTTGTTAGATCTAGAGACATATAAGGAAAATATCCTAGAGAAGATGTGTAAATTGATTTTAAAAAAAATAAGGGTATGCAAAATATGAAAAAGGGATTGATGAGCTAGATCATACTAGAAGTAGTGATGTTGATGTAGATCAGTTAAGAAGTAGAGGTAGATCACAGTTAAGGGAGGGGTTTTTAGTTGAAATTAGAAATGAAGTTCTAAAAGAAGTTAAAATTAAAGGTAATAATATTATAGGTTTAATTTCAAAGCTAAAAGAATTTATAAATAAATTTCATTAATTTCAAGGGTACCCATCCCCCAAGCCCACTTTATTTATATAAGGTATAAAAAGTATAGAGAAAGAAGATGATTCAAGTTGGTTTGATTCCTTTATCGATAAGTTTGGAAGGCTTAGTGTAGAAACCAAGCAAGCATTAGAAATAAAAAAATTACAAGAAGCAAGATTTCTTGTTAAACTTAAAAAGAGTAGTGTGAAGTAGCTTATAATTTTAGTAAACACTACACAGTCATTTAACAGTATAATAACCAGTGCACATACACCACTAGTCATAGTTGCTAATATCCAGATATCTATAGTAACAACTACTAGCCTACCAACTATGGTACTTCATGTATATATGTATTTACCTTTAATGTTGTATGATGGGTCTTCAGACCTTGAACAATACTTGGTAACTTGTGAAATGAAATGGGTCATAAAAGGGTAACATCGGATGATGTGAAGAAATGCAAACTAGTAGGGGCTTTAGGAGGATGCGATTTGGAGTTCATTTTCAAAATAAATTTAAATGCCATTGATTTCACAAAAGTTAAATATTTTATAGTATCAAAATTTAAGGTAAAATAATTTTCCATTCAAGTGATTCAAGACCTAAAGGAAATTTGATAAAAATCAAGAGAAATGGATAGAGAATATGATCATAGGTTCTCCGATGTGATGAAAAAAATTGATTTTATTTTAGAAAATAAAGATAAGGTTGTTTGGTTCATAGAGGGATTATGACCAAGAATAAGGTTTGATATTACACAAACCCAATTATACACCAATTTTGATGCTCATTCTACTGCCATAAGAGTTGAACAGATAGAAGATTATGTAGATCTTCCATTAGTGGGATCAAAAGTAGAATCTAAGTTAGATGCTTTTATGAGAAAGATTAATGAGATGAATGATAATGATAAGCCTAAATTAGGATTATGATACATCGAGTGTGGCCACAAGGGACATCATAAGAATTAATATCTAATAATTAAAACAAAATTTTATGAAATATATAGGGTAGTTGGACATCTTACGTCTAAGTGCCATCTTCTCCAACAATATATCCAAAAGTCACACATGTACTATATTATTTGTAAATATAAAAATCATAATGAGATAAGATACTGAGCCCTGTAGGAGTTAAATCAAGATATAATGAAGAATGTATTCACAAATGCAACCCAACAAATACCCACTACAAAGCAAGCAATTCTTAGACTAGATGTGGAGATGACAAATGTGACTCAAGGTAGTCTGAGATGGGTGCCTTCATCACCTAAATACAAAATTCCTTCATTACTATAGTAATATCCATAGGGTCTAACAATATTTAATAATATGTCATCTCCCTCATATCAATATTTTGGTTAGTATGTGCAACTTTGGAATAACACAAATCTTTAACAATAATAGGCAAACTGGATTCTAAGTTTCCCTCAACATCAGTATGGGGCATATGATGCATAGATTAATCAACAAGGAGGATATATTAGAGAAAAATCCCAAGAGTGGAGATATCAACAAAATATAGGAGGATATAGAGGGGGATATAGGGGAGGATATCATGGAGGATATCAAAGAAGTCGTAATAATGATAATTGATAAACTTGACCCCTTGTGTAATGTTACTTATGTGGAGCATATAATCATTATGTGAGGTAATGTCCCACCAATCCTTAAATACAATTTTATTATGTATATTTTAGGGTCAAATTTTAGCATCAAATACAATATTACCCTATTCTATAGAAACAAAGGAGAAGCTAGTGCACAATGTAAACATGATCAATACACATCTAAAAGAAAATGCATTTGTGCAAGCTGTCACAAGGTAATAGAGAGATGAACAAGGCTTAACTCATTTATAAATAACTCAGGATCATGGTATTATAAAATTTTAGTAGGATAAGTACCCTTATCCTATAATGGAAAAGAATTTAATGTATCAAAATGCACAAGTATTACAGGAAATACAACAAAAACTAGTCTCTGATGATGATAACACAACTATTGATGCTTAAATATATGGTAAAATGGTTAGGATAATGTGGAAAGAGGGATTTATGACCACTTTAATGGATCTTATGAAGTGACATAGTACACTATATAATGAGGATATATCCCAGAATATCACTTACCTCCTACATAATTTCTTAGAGTGTGAACAGTGAGGACAAATAAGGGATGATAAATTAGTTTGGTATGTCAAAACCAAGAAGCCTTGGGATGTGGATTCATGAATGGATATTTATTTATATGGATATGAAATCCTTAATATAGTATTTGAATTCAAAAGTATAGTCAATATGATTCCCCACTCAACATGAGAAGTCATTGGTCGACCAACTCTGAGTTATAGTTTAGTAACACTGAGCTTAGTGGATTATGGTAGAGTCAAACCCATTGGTCAGATAGAAGATGTTGAAATTAAAGTGGCTAATCTTAGCTTATAAGGGAATTTTGAGGTCATTGATATGAAGACAATAGAGACCCATTACCCTACCTTAATTGATAAACAAATGGGCCTACAATGGCCAAATGACTATTAACATTATGTGTAATCAGTTATAAGTGCATTAAAAAGATAAAATACTAGTTATACCTTTAAATAAATATAAACAAAATCCATATATCATTCCTAAAGAGCTAGAGTCTCCTTATGCTTATGATGACAATAGTTAGTTTAAAGTGGGTGAAGATAAAAGATAAAATGGGGTAAAATTTATAGAATCTCAAAAGTGGAAACCTAGTACTGTACAACAAGAACAATAACTGGTATTCAAACCTATTATAATAAAGTCCCTAGTTAGGTAGGTTCACATAGAAGATTGTGTTTCTCCTTTAGTTGGTTTGTCGATAATATCTAATGTAGAAATTTTATATAATAATAGTGCAACTATGATGAATTATATTGAACCAACCCTATAAGGTATTCTACCCTAGGATTTTTCATCATCCATAGGTGGTGACTCAGATGCACACACCTTGAATTGGTCTCATAGAGATCATGAGTTTTGACCTTTATGCATGGTATTCACTATATAATACCAAATACCTCAATATTTTGTAACAACAGATCTCAATCCATTCATATAGTGGCCTAAACACCATGTACTAGAGGTGGAACAAGTCAATACACTCAACTATGCACTGAAATGAACTACTATGACATAGTAGGCCATACACAAAAACTAAAAAATGCATTGGGATGATGCTTGTGAAATCTTGCATGCAAGGTTTCATCTACCAACTAGTGTTAAATTAGAATGGCCTTTCTTTAGATAGGGTCAATGCCCATAATTACACATCCATCAATGAGATGATATATGGACCACACAAGGAGTGTAACCATGATACTAGGAGCACATATTTAGTCATGCCCTAAAACCTCTTCCAATAGTTTAGTATATACATTAAGAGCATAAAAGGGAAATTTAACATTAGTCACAACTTTAGCAAGATTTCATTCAAACTTTTGTGTTTGAAGATGATAACCCACTAGTACATAATGCCTTGTAAAGAATTAACTTTTTTCTATGTCATGGACACACAAAATATTTAACAAATGTTTTTGAATCATCCTCTCATCAAGAAGTTGTGCAAGACTTGGATCTCACAATACACAATCACAAAGCTAACAAAAAAGAACAACTCATGGTTCAGTCATGTAATAGAATAAATAATGATCAATCAAAATCCAATGTCAATGGCAATGATGTAGATCTTAATCTAGAAGGATTCTTTGAGCCATAACATGAAGATGATCCAAAACCAGTGCAAAGCACAAAATAATTAGAAGAAGAAAAACTGCACAATATTAACATTTCACAATGTGAAGGCAAATGCATTCTATAATATATTTTGCCTAGTGGATCAGTGAAGATATATCAAAAACCATTATGAAAGATAAAAGGAAATACTAGGACAAAATTGGCCCCTAAGCTTGCAATAATGGGAGATTACTAGGGACAAGAGTAGATCTTTGAGGCCTTGTATTTGTTAAGAGATTATCAAGATGTGTTTTTAAACGAATTCTTAGAGGTAAAAGGCATCGATCCATCTTTGGAATAAATCCATATAAAATTAAAATAATGTGTGTGCCCTATCAAAAAGTGACCTTACATGATCAATCCTAATATGAAAACCAAAGTAAAGGCCAAACTTGATAAAATGCAAGAAGTTAAAATTATTTATCTAATTGAAAATGTAGAGTGGGTGAGTCCCATGGTTGTTCAATCTAAGAAAATAGGATAAATTTAGGTGTGTAGGGATTACTATGCACTCTATGATGTTTGTGTTAATGATCCATTTCCTATTCTTTTTACATATAAAGTAATATAATTTTTGGTTGGGAATGAAGTATAGTCCTTTACATATTGTTTCATTGGATATCACTAGATTTTAATTACTAAGAAGGATCAATCCAATACCACCTTCATTATAAAATGGGGATCATTTGCATAAAAGTTAATGCCATTTGGTTTAAATAATGCACCTATTGTATTTTTTATAACTATGGTAAATGCATTGAAATACTTCATTCATGATTTATTAGAATTATATTCATATGATTGGTATATCTTATCTTTATTTAAATAATAGTTGTCAAAACTAATATTTATGTTGGAGTGATGTTAGGCTTTGCACATCAATTTAAATTTAAAGAAGTAAGTATTCTTTACACCTTTTGGTCTCTTACTGGGCCATGTTGTGTGTAATGATGGAGTTTTGGTTGACCCCAATAAAATTATTTTTATAGTATGAATCACACTTTCTACAATCTCAACTCAAGTGCTCACCTTTATTGGTCATACCAAATATTATAAGAAGTTTATAAATGGGTATGCAACTATATCTATGTCCATGGAAAAGCTACTATGCAAGGATACCCAATTTGAATAGACACTAGAATTTCAAACAAAATTCATTAAGTTAAATAAGAGGTTGGTAACAATACCCATCTTATTATTTCATGACTAGAAGAAGCCATTACTCATATCTGTGGATGCTTCTGAAATTATAGTAAGTGTTATCTTAGTGAAGCCAGGCAAAGATGGGTTGGACCACCTGATACATTTTGCTATCAACAAACTATTAGATGTGTAAAATAATTACACAATCAAAGAGAAAGAATAACTAGCCATGGTGTTTGCATTGTAAAATTATAGGCATTACTTATTATCTACTCCTTTTGAGTTCTTCACAGATCACCAAGCATTGTGATACCTAGTTAATAAACTTATGCTAAGAAGACGTATATCAATATGGTTGATGCTCTTTTAGGAATTTAACTTGTGGATTAACGTTAATCCAAGATGAGAGAATGTGGGAATAGATCATCTCAACTAACTTCATAATGGGGAGGAAATAGAGGAACTCAAAGATGAATCCTCTATTATGCATTTATTTAAAACTTTTGTAGTTCCTGATAACATGGAGAACATTGTAAATTTCTTGGAACAAGGAATGTTTCATACACATTACATAGAGAAGGATAATAATTAAATGGTTTCCCAAACCATATGATATATCCTTATTAATATATTCTTGTATAATCTTGGCAAAGATGATGTATTGTGTAGGGTAGCTCTAGAGTATGAGCGACCTTAGCTTTTTTAGGAGGCTCATCAAGGGATTGCAAGAGGTCACTTCTTAAGAGAATCCATTACAAATAAAATACTTAAGAGTGGTTTGTGGTGGTATATGCTATTTCAATATGTGCATAGAGTTTCTAAACACTATGATGTCTATCAAATAATAGGCAAGAACAACCAATGATATGAAATTCCCTTGGTAACTATGATTTTGAATAACCTTTTGAGCAATGGGGAATTTATTTTATTATACCTATAACTCCTCAAAGTAAGCACAATTATTCCAAATACATTATCACTATGACTGACTATTTCATGAAATGGGTAGATGTTGTTGCCACTCTAAGCTGTAGTACGAAGGATGTTGCCAAGTTTTTATATGAAAACATCATCAAAAGGTTTAGATGTATAATTAATTTGGTAAGTGATAGAGGCATGGAATTTATCAATAATAATATCAAGACTCTCAGTGAAGAGTTCATGATATCACACCATAAAATCATGACTTACCACCTACAAGCCAATGGATAGGTAAAAATAGCCAATAAATATTTGGGCAAGATGTTAACAAAAATTTGCAATGTTCAAAGAGATGATTGAGAGGATTTAATTCCTATGATTCTATGGGCTTATCAAACAAAGTCAAAAATCATGGCATGATCCAAACTTCTGATCTAAATAATTTTACTCAAACCAAATAATATTGCTTTACAAGAGTATATTTAAAGAATTTAATAGAAAGTTACACATAACATGGAAATGACCATACATCATTCATTAAGTATCACCATAGGGTACCATAGTGCTAAAATATTTATAGGGAACCATATTACTAGGATGTATAAATGGCTATGGGATTAAGTCATATCATCTTTAATCTCTATCATTCTATTAAAAAAATTGAGTGGGTGATGAGAGGACCATGTAGTTAAGATTTAATTTGATGTCATGTGTTTTCTAATTTTTTCATAGGTTAGAATGTTTGTATAACATGTTCATTATTGTGTAACACATCAAAACCACCAAGAACTAGTTATCATTATAGGATGTAATCACATTCCAGAGATAGCTCATCGAAGATAGCTAGTTGTAACTACATTGAGATTGTAATTAAGTCTAGTAAGATAATGACAAGATATGTATGGTGATCAGAATGCCAATGGTTAGATTAGATAGTTAATGACGTGGTGTTTCAAAATATTACATTAGTTTTGAAGTAGATTTCATAATAAAAGGATAAGTGGATACATAAATCAAATTGATTAACTGAAAGGACAACTACTCACCTATAATAACTACCAAAGAAGTAAATTAAATATCCTAGACACCAAATTTCCCTGTCAAGGTGATTTCCAATAACAAATATTAATTTAAAAGGGAACATTCATGTGCACATAGTCAATGCATTCAAAGGAGGTGGTGACATGAAATTGGGTGCCAAAAAATATAAAAGAAAAGGGTATGGATAAAAATAAAACATTACAAACTTTAACTAAGAAGAGACTTCTTCGATTCGAATATCTAATCATGAATAGATTTCAAACCAGAGCATAATTACTCAAAGAAATCATTTAGCCTAGACTATTGATTAAGCCATGGACATAGATCATTTATTGATTATGCTATCAGATGCACAAAAAGAGAATTGGGAATTGGGATATGCCTATGATAGATTAGATACAATAATTTAAAACCATATAAATTTATACACACAATAGAAACTACTCTATTTTTCCAAGATGCTCAAGGGGTAAAATAAGTAGGAGCCTTAACACTATAACATCCACTTTGAGGACCCCAACACTAAATGATTACTTAAAATACCTAAATTTGGGTAGTTATATGAGGTTATGATCACTTTAGTGATCCAATATAATTAGGGAGATATCCATTTATCTCATGATGCTATAATCTAGATTTCTATGCACACCATGACACAAAAAACTGGTCTACCTAATCACAAAAAATATCTCATGCCTTATAAGTCTATGGTGGTACCAATCCATTTAGATATTAAATAAAAATACACCACTAGGGTAGGGTAAATAACTCATATTGATTTTATTGAGGATGCTTCAGTGTGCATCATGGTGCAATGTATCACCAAAAGATTCTGGCAAACCACAAAACAAACAAAATAAGATACCAAAGGTGTAATTGACATTGCCAATCACATGACAAAATTGTTGGATGATTTAAACTTGCTTGAGTTTTAGGTAGCCAAGCTTACCAAGAATATAGATAAGGTACTTGTAAGAATCACATAGACCTTTCAGTACTAGTTTTTGGGTCCTTTTACTATGTTTCACACAATGGAAGTTGCCACTAGAGCTAGTTAATGTAACTCCAAATTTTTGGCCTAGTAATCTTTTGAAAGTATTACATGGAATAAAATAATCCAATATTATGATAAATTGGGGTGATTTAACACATGGTGTATATAATCCCTAGCCTTTATATGATCACACCCTAAGATTCCATAAGATGTAATACAATATCTAGGACAACATACTTTAGTTACTAAATTACACAATGGCACATAGGTCAAGGTTCATGAGTTATCTATTTCAACTATTACTCTGATGTCATTTTTCATCTCAATGGTTGAAGTGAAGGCTAAAGTGTACCTCTAAAAGGCCCTAGTTGTGAGGTTGATACCTCAATTTCAAGTCATCCCTCTGTAGACACAATAACCATAAATAGGGAAAGTACCTTCAAAATAACCCACACATCCATAGACCTAATTGACATAGCCAATAGATTTAAAATATCTAATGAAACAAGAAAAAGGAAAGAGGAAAGCACTTACATGCAGAGTCTCACCACCTCTACCAAAGAAAAGAACCCAACAAACAAAGTCATGGCTTGAACATCTCATGTTTCCATGAATAGATGTTGAGTGTGACCTACCTGAGTTGGGGGTAGAAGAATGGGAAGTGATCCAATAGATACTAGAAGAAATCAAAATAAAGGTGTATGATGTAGATGAGGAGTTATTATTTTAGAAATTAGTACGTACTTTCTAAGTGTAAAATTAGGTAAGACAAGACCTTTGGGTTGATATTACTCAACCACCTTCTTCTATCATTTTGATATTGTAGGATAAGAAGTAGCTAGGTGTAAGTTAGAGGCATACATATTTTCAATAAAAACCATCCATAGGATCATCAGCTGCACAGGTGGTGTATTTATCTATAGAATGCAATCCTACACAAATCTTGTTGTGATGACCACACACACATCCATCTACTAAGCCATCATAAAAAGTGTGGGAAAGGATGTCTCTTTTATATAACCTATAGAATAAATTAGTGTGCAATAGTTTCATATAGCATAATAACAACCTCAACCATAGGGTGTGAAGAAACAAAAGAAGACTGTCAAGCCTCCAATAAAATCCAGGAAAAGAAGTTGGTACACAAAGGTCAACTAGGAAAAAAAATAATTTGAGCATACTAAAGATGACATTGAGCTCAAAGGGGATGAAGAACCCATGGATAAAACTATGACTGAGGAAGTAGATGAACAATAAACTACACAAGGTGTACGTAAACATGAGGAGGTGAAGGAGGAACAAAGGACCAAGGAAACACGCGAATAAGAAACAATACCAAAAATAACACAACAAGAAGCTATGTAGAGTTAGCAATAGAAGCAATACGATACAAATGTTGAGAAAAAACTAAAGATGAGGAAGTAGAGGCAACATAGAATTAAGTCAAAAAAGTGAAATCTATCAAAAATAAAACTAAAGAAGCAGAGGTTGAATGGAAAGAAGTTGAAGAAGTTGTATCCATAAAAAATAAAGATGAGGAAGTATAAGTCATGTGCAAGTAGGTTGAATGAGTGTAGGAAAATAAGAAACAACAAGAGGAAGATCAATAACAACAACAAAAGGTACAAGCTATACAACAAAAATAGGATCAAGAAAATCAAGCTAAGGGTGAAGATGAAGTCAAAGCAAAGGCTGAGGCAGATGCTAAAGCCAAAGTTAAGGCTGAGGTAGATGTTAAAGCCAAATCTAAGGTGGAGGAAGATGATAAAGCCAAAGCCAAAGTTGATGCTCAAGATAAGGCCAAAGAGGAAGCTAAAGTGCAAGCTAAAGTTGACACCAAATCTAAGGTGAAAGATATAACCTAGGCCAATGAGCTTAAGGATGCATAAGCAAAAGTAGAGGTAGTAAAAATAACTCACACTAAGGGCATTGAATAAGTAGTGCATATCTCTAGTCAATGGTTATGTGATGTCCCTACTACATCAATACGATGGACTACTTTCCTACTTCCACTAGCTTAATTCACACCTTCTCCTATGACATTTACAACCACATATATTACACTTTCCACCACTGTAATGTAAACATCATTGGACATGAGCTAGTTGTTGTTATCCAAATAGATTGAAGGAACATTTGCCTTTTAGGAATTCATTGTATAGAAGGCCTTAGATTTGGAGCAAGAAGTCCTGAGGCTGTGAGATAAAAAGATTGAAGCAAAAGAGAATCTAGAAAATGCAAGGTAATTTATCAATAATGCTTGTCCCACCTTATTTATGCAAGTACTAGGTGATCAAGTCATGTCAAAAGACAAACAATTCACTCCTTTATTGACATAACTCATAAAAAGTTAGGGAGCTACACAGAAAGCTTTGTTAAGATAAGGACAAGCACTTAGGATGGAAACAAAGGTCATATGTCAACTCCTTAATGAGTATGAGTAGGTCCTAGACACTATTGTGAATTAGGCCAAACAAATATCCCAAGATATAATAAACTATATACAAGATTTGAATCAATCCTTGGCTACTATGAAGCTTGAATTTGCCACTATCGACAAAGCTAAATCCATACTAAAGGATCAAATAGAAACTATAGAAAAAATGAGTATCACACTCAGATAATTATTAGATTATATGGATGTTGCTATATAGAAACTACAAGTATGGCATAATGAAATAATGCATAACACTTTTGCAATCATCCAAGCCTAGAAGATAGTAGACATATTGGATGAGCTCATCTTAGACATTCAACATAAATAATCTAATGCCAAGGTGTTGCTTACAATTACATATGATGAGGATCTACAAAACATGATGATGATCTAGGTATGATTGTGTATTTTGCTTGCCATGATATGTGAAGTACTCATCAACTAGAAAATGCTCAAGCAAGATCTTGATTAAGTTGATCTGACCATTTATTAAAAAATAGAGGAGCCCTAGTTCATTCCTCTACAAAACCTTTGACAAATCATATAGGAGAGGAAGATAGACACAAAGGCAAAGTATTTGTAACTACCTTTGGTAGTGGATATATCAAAAGCTAGTAGGTCAGTAGTTTCCTAACCACAACAACCTCTACATCTACCTAACCAAACACCCCATCAATTTTAGTAGTAAAGTTTTCACACTCCTTTTTTGTGACTTCCAACATACTATAATTTTTGTAAGATAGTCTAAAGTTTAGTAGTGGGGCTAGATGGTTAAAAACACATAAAGGGCAGCCACCTAGTTATGCTAGTCTATTAAAAACTTGAAAGGGTGGTAGGCTAGTATGCCACTTAGTTAAAAACTCGAAAGGGTGGATAATTAGTGTACAAAGGGTGAAAATTGGTAAACAAAACCTAGAGCAATAACTACAACTTTAGTTTATGACTTATTTTTTTAGTTCAGTTTAGATTAACTTGTGACTTTGTATTGGGATGAGATAAATATTTAAGTCTGGGAAAGTGTTAGATGAAGAATGGAGCTTGGTAAAATCATAAATTATATGAGATGGACACATGTGTAAAGTGTATGATTTTATCTTTTGTATAAATTTTGTATGTATTTAGCCTTGTAAGCCTAATCGAGTAATAGAAGAATGTGAAGAGTCTTTCTTTTTATATCTTGAAAGGTTGGAATGTGAAGAGACAATAAGGTTGTAAAAGACTATAAATAACACTTTGATGTAATATAATATGGTTCGATATGTTGATAAAGATTAATAGAATCATTTTTTTATCGTTTTACTTATCTTCTTTTATGTATGGTTTTTGTGCAGTGAGTACTCTATTTTGCTTTAATATGTTATCTAATGTGATACTAGTTATGGTTCAGTTTCTATTTATATTTATTTAATATTAATTTTTTGTCTATTATTATATATTTTAGATTCCTCATAATATTTTTATCTCTTATACATTTATGGGTACTCTCCACTACGCAAGTTATCCTTATAATTAGCATGTTTTGGAGTATTTACAGGAACCTCTGTTAACATCACTATGAAGATGAAGATCTAGGGTTTTATCATTTAACAAGGAGCTATAGTCCATGACCTAGATCTAAATGCACCAGAGTGAAGGTGACATAGAACCCATAAGCATCAAAATGGTTGCATCTAATTTTAGAAGGTATTCGATACTAGACACTTGCATCTTATCTAGATAATATCGTGGATGTAAATTTTCCAAGATGACACATGTGTTTGAGGTCATAGAGTCACTTAATTTAGAAATTGGTGACTGCTCCACAATATTATTCTAGTTTGTTTCCTACATGTTCTAGATCTAGATCTGTATTAGCATCATAACCCACTAAGTAGCATCATTGAAATATCTGACATAGTTATGTTTCCCTATTTTTAGCATATCTCAACATAATAACTTTAATGAAATTTAAAATTAATTGGCCTACTATATATCTATTTATAACCCTTGTGCTTATTCATTTTTATATTCTTAACACTATATATCCCATTAGGATACATATCCAATTTAGGGTTAAAATCTTGGTATAAATAAAATTCCTACATAAAGGCAAAGCATCCCTTCCCAAAGTTACTGATCACACTTATTCCTTTTCATCAAAGAAGGCATAACCACTCAAATTTGATTTCAATGATAGCCCACATAATATTTTAAATACATTAATAAACAAGAGGGTTAATCAAACTATGCCCTAATTACTATCACCCTCCTCATTGATTAGAAAAAAAATAAGGGTCAACCATTATTTACCTGTCATGGCATTAATGGGCATTGTTATAACAATTTATATGTGTTATAATAAAAACTAAAAGAACTTGCAAATAAAATAATTATCTCATTTTACAAAATCGATAATAATCTAACCAAGTCTTCATCTTTTTCTTTCAAATATATAAATGTTTTTAATATTGGTAAAGGTGGGTTTTATATGGGGGCCTTACCCCTTACAATGATGTAGAAAAAAGGTCTTAAGACCATATATGATAGTGCTATAGCCAGAAGATACAAAGAGTTGTAAATAGAAACAACAAGAAAAAAGTAGCAAAAAAAAAACATACTAAATTTTTGGGTCCATCCAATGTTTTTAGGCCTTAGACTAGTTCTAAGTGAGATTCTTCAGAGGAATATGGATTATGCTAGGATTGAACTCAATATTGTCATTAGCAATTCCATTCAGTTTAGTATGCTTTGAGTGGGATTCAATATTTTCTTTTTTTCCTTTGGCAAGAGAGTTTAAAGTTTCCATGCTTTGTAGAACTCTTCATCACTGTGATCCTATTATATTCAACCAAAGTACTAAGATTTTCATTTAAAGAGACATTTTTATTTTCTAAATTATGCAATATTTCCTTGATTTTGTGGAACTCAGAGCTAATTTCAATGAGATCATATTTGGCATAATATATTCCATAATTGAGAATTAAATTATTGAGTTCATCCTTAAATATTTTCTAGTCCTTCATACACCATCAAAAAATGGATTTGTTCAAATCAACCTCATCCTCGATCTTACTTAGTTTAGATTGATATTTTTGGTCTTCCAAAATCTCCTTGAATTTAGGTGGGGGATTAGAATGGATGGGGAAGGGGGTAGGACAATGGTGCAAGGTAGGATCATTCATAGTAGTAGGAGGGAGGATCTTCTTGAGCATGTGTAGAATGCTAGCAATGTCAGCCAATTTTTTATCATCCAGATTAGAGGAATTGGGACGGGGGGTGTGAATAGGGGTGGAGGGTGTAGGGGAATGTGGAGGGGAGTGATTATGAATGGGATAAAATATTTTGTAAATATTAAATATATGAATCCACAAAAATATCTAATACAAGATACAATAGTTTCAAAGGATTTTTTTAATGACAAACATCATGCTAATGATACAATTAATAGTTCTCAAATTAACAATATCAACAACGAACAAACATTAACACAAGAGGTTTCTAAGGTACAAAATTTACAAAATCCCACATGCCAACTAAGTTACCTACACACATATGGATTCCTAATTTAAAATAGTTACAAATTGAGAATAAAGAACTAAATATGCATAATGAACCAATTATTACACATAAAATCACTAAAATAACAACTGAATATCCCACATTCATTTTCCCTTCAAGTTGGTAATAAATTTAATTTTTAATGCTTAAAGTTTAACATAAAATAACATGAACTAGTTCTAAGTCTATCAATTCACATAATTCAAGCATACACAAATGAAATTGTCAAATATATATTAAAATCCCAAATTCTAAGCATTTTTCTAGCCTTGGCTTTATTTTCACTTCGGGGTACTTGCCCACTTGATTTTCAAACCAATTTGAAAAATTAAAAAAATATTACCTTATAATTATTTTAATGCCTATTCTTTATGGAAATTCACTTGCTTACTATTGCATATCTATCATACTTTGGCTTCCTTTGCACTTATATGATCACATCTCTCTACTCCTACATTATTCATGAGCACACACAGTCTCTTACCCATTGGGGGAATATACATCCTTATATATATAAATCATTTGTGTTACATTGTTTTGGCTCCTTTACCCGTGCATTGGGGGCACATTATTTACTTCCTTTCTTGCCACACTTTGCATTAGCACCTAGTTTCAATTTTTTTGAATCCCTCCCATCCCTTATATTTCACGAAGCCTTAATTCTTAGCACTTTTCAGATATTTCAAAACTCAAAAACATAATATATGTCAAAAATTTAAATAAAAATCAAAATATTTTCAAAAATTCAAAATCAAGGCCTACAAGCATTTTAAACAATTTTTGGTTTACTTATTTACATGTTATTTATTTCACGATTGGTAAATAATATATTTAAATTTTCAATACATAATGATTTTCATGAGGTATGTGAGTGTGATACAAGACATAATATTACATGGTTTTCAATGTTGGGCTTCCCTTATTACTCAACAATCTTAGTACCTTGGGGGCATATCTTAATTCTCTTTAAACAATCCAATGGGTTGTATCTATCCAGAAGCTCTTTACCATGTTGAACTATATATCAAACAAATGTTTTGATAATCACTCATAATTTACATTTATTACATGGATATGTTACTTGCTAATAATAAAATTTATACATATGTTGATGTAGACTAGTCTCATTTTCTAAATGCTCATTTTCAAATTCTCACTTTACTACATGATAAGTTAGGAATTTATTGTTTATTTTGTCTATATCCTAGCCTTGTGTTTTTATCCAACATTCACAAGTTCCTTGTATGTGACCTGTGGGCCTTATGTGTGACATTCTATCAAAATTATGTGAAATTACTTGTACGGTCATTAATTTTTACTATGGTGTCATGATTTATATCATGTATTGCTTCTATTTTTACTGTGTGTTATGATACATATCATACACATTATGTTATTCAATGTTATATGTCTCTAACACATGTTTCATATGTAATTCAATGTATATTCAATGCTATGATGCAATACATTTCAAATTTTCATATGCTACTACACGATTTATCTTTTACATATTTTACAATTATCTTTTGAGATTAGTAACTTGTAGGCTCTGTCCCTCACCTCAAAAGTGGGGCATCACAATGGGCTTGCCATGAGAAAAAAAATCATATTTATGATAGTATACAGTTTTCATAATACATCATGATTAAAAAAATTTAGATTATGGGGGTATGTGACATGAATATGCAATCATTCATATAGGGACTTCAATAAGAATTTACATATACTTAAGGCATATGCATGGACATATGCAAAGTAGTTACAAGTTATAGGTTTCAAATAATTACAAGTTCAATAGACATTCTATATCAATACAATACAAATACATGGGGCATGATAGTCATTCATGTTTCTACATTAAAATTTCAAATATCTCTTCTTCAAAGTTGAAAATTTTTAAAGGTAAAATGTTTCAAATTGAATCTAGATCCATCCATATTGGTTTGATTTGTCTCATTTTAAAACTAGGACACATTAAATTTTAGTGATACTCAACATCTATGGTTTCACTTTAGCAAGCCACATTTGGTGGTTCCACCCCTTCTTCCACCATGTTTGAGTCTAATTACACTCAAAAGTCTATGGTTGTAGAGTAGTGAGCCACATTTGGTGGTTCCATCCTTCAATTATTCTATAAGAGTAATCTATGAGAGTTGGAGTATATAATATTTCCAACTCAAGCAATTTCACCAATTTTTAAATTGAGACTTGATCATTCTCAATTGCCACAGGCTCAACATTTTTTTGAATGCCTCAACAAAGAGGCACACACTTCTCCACTTTCAAGTTATATGGAAATTAAATTGCACACTCTTATAGGTGTATTCATTTCTTGCTCTCTTTTTAAATTTAGAAATTCAAAGTTCATATTTTGAATTTTCAAATATGGACAATAACTACTTTTAGTGGCATTGAGGTTTTTCATTGAAGCATCTTGCATAATCAAACTTCACATAAAATAAAAAGTGTGTATACACACTTAGGTTTAAATCTCATTTAATCTTGTAATCTCACTTCATTTCATCACTAGAATAAATAGGGGTAAATTTTATACACTCAAATTTAATCATTAAGTGCTTAAAAATGTTTAATATTGACATCATTACATTGTTTAGCCTATTTTCCATTATGTTAACTTGTAATCTCTAAGAGTATTCATTATTATATTCATTCCCTTAAAAAAATTAAAAACATCATTCCATTATTCCTATTCTACTTACATATTCATGTCATCTAAATCCCAACAATCTTTATCATTTTTGGGATAATATCATGCTAAGCAAACAGGGTCACAACTCGACTATGTCTACTAATGCAGCCTTATCCCCCACACTCTAATAATAAATTTACAAATTTGAGACATTTCATCCCCTACCACACATTTATCAAGGTTAGTTAATGGATATATTCCAAATATTCCTTTATATAAGCACATAAAGACCTCTCAAGGCATCATCTAAGAATCACTTGGCAATTCTAGTGCATATTGAGCAAAAGGGCACTAATATTTCTAATTTGAATTTTGGTATATCCTAATAGCCATAGGTCAATCTTGAATCTATTGTATTACAGGTCAAGGGAACTCATTATCAAGCATTAAATTTAATCTATCTAGTTACATTCATAAATTGAATGATCAATATTTACACGCTCACCTTAAGAGGGAGAACTACATTGGCCTGAGCCCCTTGTGTGCTATGTAGGAAAAACTTAGATTACATAAGATTTTATGAATATAGATCTCATATTTCCCCTTCTGATTTCCCCTTTGAAATTAATATATAGTTGGTTTATTGTGTAGGAACTAGGGTTAGTATTTTTCAAGTCTTTGGTGTGACAAAATGATGCATTAGACAACCAATAAACCCTCTCATATAGATACAAATATCCATACAAAAAAAACCATTCACACAATCAACCATAATGTGGCTATAGTCAACAAATAAGGCTGTAGTGCAGCATGGTCCTCCTAGTGTGGCCTTGTCATGGTACATTTTTTAATTCTAATTTTAGTTTAGACATATTTTAGGGTTCATTACATTAAGTTATCATCAACAATCAACTTGCACAACCAACATAATTTTAGTTCAAATGGGTTTACATATCTGCTTATCAATTTAATATTTATAAATCATTTCAAATTCTATAAATTGTTATATCATACTTTTAGGTTTTTTATATTCTTTAACCTAAATCAAATTTTAATAGTTTATTTATTTATATAATTTAATTAGTAAATCAAATTAAATAGATAAAATATTAAGATAAAGTTGGATATTAATAGGAAGATGATCAAATAAGTGGCAACGAGACTAAATACACCATTTTCCCTTGAGAAAATGGCATGATTCAAAATTTAAAGACAAGTAAAATCTGTCTAGATGGATGAATGGTTTTACAAGACTAATCTACACTTTGAATTAAACCAATTTTCCTTATGAATATCACATGTCTAATCTATAGGGTTGAAAACTCCTTAAGTATTCATGTAGTTAAACCAAGACTCAAATTCAAATGGAGATAATTTATAGTAATCATGATAGCTTGGATCTATTTTATTTTTGAGTTATGTTAAAGTCTCCTCCAAAAACTCACTCAGTAAAGAGAGGGTTTTCTCCTATCCATTATCATAGTTGGGCTTGTTCATGGTGATTATTAGGATCATACATCAAGCAAAACAATTTTTTTAAGCAATGATAGTAATACAAATACAATTGTGGGAAGGAAATTCCCCTAGTTAATCATTGAGGTTGTTGATCCAAGAGGCTATACCAAGCACCATTCCACCACTACCATCATAATGAGAGGACAAAAAAAATGTCATATCTCTATATATTTTATAGAAGGAACATTTAATATTACCCCTCCAACCTTCACTTTTTGAATAAAAATAATATCCATTCGTAAAATATCAAGAGTATTTTTTATTTGAAACTTTACAAGAAAGGATTGACAAATAACTCATATTCTAATAAAATATTTTACATTTAATTAGGAAATATAAACCCATTCTTCTGGGTCTATAATCACGGCTACGAACTGGTTATTGAGAGGGAATAGTTGATCAATGTCTGAGTTAGAGGTGGAAACCCCACTACCCATTTTAAAACAAGATCTATTTTTAGTAGCTAGTTGGGGATCTTCTTACAATTCACAATTATCATAAGTAATTTGTATCCTAAATGGTGACTATTTGATAAATTTATTAGTAGTCATTGGGTTCCTTCATTTTTTTAATTATATACAAACCATCCTCTATAACAAAGTCCTTGAGCGAAGTGTCAGACTAAATGAGTTCAACATGTTCAAATGGGTCAATGCTAAACTATTGAGGGTGATAGATTGGGGTGAGGTAGTTTAAAAGTGGGGTTTGGATAATAATAATAATAATAATAATAATAATAATAATAATAATAATAATAATAATAATAATAATAATAATAATAATAATAATAATATTATCATCATGCCCAAGAGGATAATCAGTCGAAGTGGGAACCATGGCATTCTTTGAACAAGTTAAAGGATCGTTGTTGTGCACTAATTTAATCGAAAGATATGGTTGGGTCACATTGATTCTATTAAATTTAGAAATAGCTTCAATTATTTTATATTGGTCTTTATATTACTAATGATGATGGGATATATTAGGTTTTGGTTCATAAAATGATAATATCAAATGAGATTACCTTCTCCAAAATAACAAAAACATGCATTATGTTTACTAAAACACACCACATCTGTGAGACTTCAAAAATGGGTTGAGTAGATTTATAAAATAAATAAGGGGATATGTGAGTTCAATCTCTATGCATGCATGGGGCTGATTTATAGGATTATAAAAAGAAATTACACTGAATGGCTTTATTTAACTAACTAGCTATTTCCTTTAGGAAGGGTCAAAAGGTGAGGTTGATGAAAGGGAACTCAACCCACATAGGATACTAAAGTCGAGGGGTTCCTTTTATATGAAAGTAAAAATTACATGCTTGTAGGAAACATATTTGTCTATAAATTACCTAAGTTCCATACTATAAAATGCTTGTGCATTTTTAAGGTTCCTGAACATACATGAAACATACCCTTTTTATAACTCCCTCATTGATTCTAAAACCCACCCCTATTTTCCCAAATCATTTTAGCCTATTTATAAAAATCTTGTTTAGAGGTAACTCTACAAAGGAAAAAAAAAGACTAATAATTTCTTACCTGCAATCAACCATAACATCAAGAATTTTATCTTATTGTTGAAATTTGAGAGCCTTACCTATTTACATATGAGATGTTTTGTTAGGGGACCCCATGTTTGGATACCTTCTAAATGAGTTGGAACACTTACCATTATTATGAGCCTTAATTTGACTTACAAGTGCATCATGACTAGGATATGTTCCACTCTATGCAAGGGGATCTTCCATTAAAAGGGCATCACCCAACTCAAAGATTTTTATAGTTTATGATTTCTTTCAATACGTAGATGATGATTATGAGAATTCAAGTGGGAAACAACCTTACTATTTTCTATGACACTTTTTTCTACATCAAGTTTTAGTAAGTGTTTATAAAATAATAAGATCCCAACCTTCACATGTTTGAGTAGATTCATAGGCTTATTGAGAGGAGTTTTCATCAGTTTTTAGTGTAGCTCTATTATTCCTTAAGCATAATGTATATAATTTAAAATTCCAATCCTACTTTAAATAATCAAATTTATACTTTTTACTGAGTTCTACTTTCCCCACCCCCTGTAAGGGTATGAACCAATCTCATGATGTGCCCTAACAATCCCAACCAAGGAATCCAAACAAGAATCCAAAACCCTATCTATTTAGGGTGTGTCTCTTTACTCTCATGGATTTAAACCTATAGTATTTATAAATAAGATAAGGCCTTTTATTTCATTTTGAAGGTAATTTTACTTTTAAAACTCATGTGGATTAACTTTTAAAAAATATGTAAAAAAATTATTTAAGAAAAAAATTCATAAATATTTCATTGATCTTTTGTAAGTGAATGGTATATTATTTACATAGATATAAGGCTAAAATAAACTAAAAAATTAGTAATTTATTTATGGTATATTTAAATTGGCCTAATGGTAAAGTATTTGTGTTCTTGAAAGAGAGGTTAGAAGTTTAAATCTTATAGGGGGTAAATTATGTATGCCTCATATTTAAAGTATAATTAGGTGATTCCTCAATAATTGTAGTATGAGATGGTCTCATATATTGTAAATTACCTTTGAGATCATAAACAAGGTCCCTTCCTCCATAATTAGAGTATGAAGTAGTCTCATATGTTGTAAATTACCTTTGAGATTATAAAGAAGGTCCTTAATATTGGGGACCTTGAAAAGGAATTTTGTTTCCTTTTTTGACGAATGAGGTAGTATTATATGTTGTAAATTACTTTTGAAACCATAAAAAATGTCGTTAACATCATGGACATTAAAAATGAATTTCATTTCTTTTCTCATTATACCTTTCTCGATAATGATAAAATTAAAGATATCAAGGTAATACAAAATCAATAGAATTAGTAATGTCATTAATGAGCCTTTAATTCATATCTTTTTATACCAATAGATCATATTTTATATTGATTGCATGCAAATCTCCCTTAGCAATAGCAACAACTACCTTATTGAATTGACGTTTTACATAGTGTAATTTAATGGTAGTAAATTTTATTTTTATATCCTAGATTATTTGAACTAGATTAACTCAAAACAAATTTTAATCAAGTGGGTTGTAGTCCAACAGTGAGAATGATGGTGTAAAAGGTGTTGCCTATCCATCCACCAAGGTACAAATCCCAATAGATAACAAAAAAGTGATGAGGTTGAGATCATTTCTCGAGTGAATTTGGAGGAATGGATACCCCTCAATCCTTAGCACTAAGCTGAAAAAACATTATGCACACCTAATTTGTGTAAAAATATGGTTTCAATTTAAAAAATTAATTATAATATTGTTGAATTATATTTTTTTCTTGAATATTTGAGCAAGATGACTAAGCTAAGAGTATACCTATTGAATGGGGATGTGTGATCAAAAATTATATCATGTGCATTATACAAATAATTAGTTAAGTTAATAAAACATGTAATATACTAAGACCAAATAAAGATAGGTTTTGGTGAAGAGATAAAACATTGTAGGAAAAAGAAATTTAAAATTGTTTTAGTTATATGTTTGGATTTCCAAAAAAATTATATAATTTCAAAAAAAAATCAAATTTATATGTAAAATTTACAACTTCCAAAACTTGAGGATTTTTTGGTATTACAAAAATATTGGTTAAATTAGGTAGAAGTTACATAACCATCAATATGCTTTAAGTAGTAGGTTTTCAACCGTATAAAGAGATTCCTTTCCGTCTTGAATGGCATTTTCTCAATAATACAACTCATGAGAAGAGTAAATGATATAAATGGTTTCCCTTCAAATTCTTGACTTTTACGATTTTTTCGGGTCCCTTATAAGTTGAAAAAAGGCATGAAATGGAATGAATTTAAGGAAATTCATCTTATTGATCATATACTCATGCGTGTCTATCCTCTGATCTCAATAAGTATGAAGATAGAAATCATATTATCTTGTAGAATTCATTGGATTTTATACAAAACAATGAAGAAAAGATGCTTATGTTATCGAAAGATGTAAATATTATGATTCAACCATATCGAAAAAAGAATATATCAAAATTATTTGATAATCAAATCATTGTAAAAACTATATTTTAATTTTTTGTCTCATTATATTCTAAATATCCCAATACTAATCAAAATCGTGAAAAAGATGAATTTTAGTCTCATTATCTTTATAATATATAATATACTAAAAAGTTATAAAGATTCATATTCATTGTAAATTATTTACTTTGGCAAATTAACCATAAATATTTGCCAATATTATTTTATACTAAATATAATGGTTACAATAATTTTGAGGAATATCACCCTCTCATTTTTAAATCCAGCTTTACAAGCATTGCTAAATTTTAATTTTATATAAACGAACATGAAATATCATATTACGATGATTTGATCCAATGTCTATTTTATTTTTATAAATCCACTTTATTTTAAAGTTATGAGAAAGAAGTGTTTATCGTAATGTTATTTTTATATAAAATAATGAATAACCTATTGTAATAAATAGATATAATAATATAACTATGAAAATATAGAATTCAAAGCTACCTAATTGACTAATAATAATAAAAAAAAAAAATCAATAAATGAATTAGGTTATAAAAAATAAATACAAAGGATAAGGAACAATCACACCTTGTTATATTAAAAATATGAGAATCTAGATTTTAAGACTATAGAGCTAACTATGCATTCTTTTGAACTTTGATTTAACCCATGGATCCTCTTACTTGGATTTGACCTATGTAGACTCATATTGGGTAGATTCATGCCTTTGGGTCTATCTTTTCTATGTCAAGCCTATCTTATGCATAGTTTTAAACCCTAATTTTTTGTTACTAGTTCATCTTTTATTTTATGATCTTCGTGTATATGTGCTTTCCTAATTTATCAAGAAAAATATTTTTAATTGTTTATTCCTTCTCTTTGATTTAGCTTGGAACTCAAAAAAAGGGTTATGGATTTGGAAAACCACTGAATTGACATTAAAAATTATGTATTGTACATGTTAGAATCAAACATTCATATAGTTTTGAGTGAATGTAAATGGAATAACTCAAGCAAGGGTTTTACATCTCCTCTTTCATAAAAGTGATGATACATATACAAGAAAGATAAAACCTTAATTTGATTCAAATGGATGGTAAAATACCAATATTAACAACTTTGTCACAAGTGTATACACTATGACTCAATAAAATTTAACTTGAAGTAAGAGAAATAAATATATTTGATGCTTACCTTTGCTCTAGGTCTTGACCTTGAGTTTATTTTATTTTTCATTGGTCGCTCCTTTTTCTTTTCTAAATGATTTAGAATGACTTACATATTTAAGGTACTCTAAGACAAGTTAGACATAATAGATAAAATTTAAAATGATAAGGAGTAATTTTAAAGGTGATCGATTTTTAAAAAATAGTAAAAGGATCCACAAAGGTAAAAGGGGTAGACTTGCACAAGGCACTTGTTTGCCCAAGGTAGACTCACATAGGGTGTGAGTTTAACATACAATAAACACAAGCCTAAATCTTGATGAGAAACATGATAATAGATGAGATTTAGTCCAAAGATGCCAACAGATAAATTATGATAAGTACTAGAATTTCTATAAGGCTCAAAGACTAAATGGAGGCCAATGTGGAGTCAAAGAAGTTCATAAATAAACAAATGTATATAAGTATGTCAAATATGATAAATTAGAGATAAAATACCATGGAAAAGGGTCTTGTACTAAATTTAAATTTCTACAAAAATAAGATTAACAATTTCATTTTTCAGAAGTATAATAATAATTTTCTAAATAAAATAATACAAATAACTAAAGTAATAACCAAACATCAAATTAAAAATCTCTTTTGATATAAAATTTTAATGTAAAATATATATTATTGATACCTTTGTAAATATATTATTAGTGTCGAGATTCTTCCACTATTGCAAAGATATCATATTAGAAAATAAAACATAAATTTTAGTATAATTTTATGGGGAAACCTTCCAATTTAATACCTTTGATTCAACATTTTAATTGGTTGAATGAAGAGAGCATTCTAATATGTTGAAATTAATTTTGGTATGTAAGATCGAATATTCTCCATAGTATTAATAGTAGGCGGGACCACATTGTTGCAAAAGATAATAGATGTATGTATCTTGGTAAATTTATAGTCCATAGGCTTGGATTTTTTATGCCTTGAATTTAGTTGATCGATTATTAATGAAAAGAGGTTGTAATATATTAAAACCAAACAAAGATAGGTAAAATGTTGGAAAAAAAACCAAAAATGGTTTTAAATTATATATTCATATTTTTTAAAAAGAAGCTACAAAATTTCAAAAAATATTTGATTTTGATACTTTCAAAAATAATGTCTGATTTTAAATTTGTATGAGAAATTTATAACTTCTAAAAGTTGAGAAATTTTTGGTGTTACAAAACTGCCAGTTAAATTAGGTGGCATTTATGTAACAGTTAGTATGTTTGAAGAAATAGTTTTGAAACTTATATATAAATTTTCTCTTATTTTGAGTGACATTTTTCCAACAATAAAACTCACGAGAAGAGTAAATGACAAAGAAATGGTTTCTCTTCAATTTTTTAAATTTTTTGTTTCTTATTCAAACATAAAAAATGTATTTCATTAATGCTGAAGAAAGGTATGAAAGAATCAATTAAATTAAATTCATCTTATTATTCATATACTCATACATATCTATCCTTTAATTTTATTAAGTATGAAGATAAGAAATCATATCATTTTGTGAAATTTGATAGATTATCAACAAAACAATTAAAAATATATACTCACATTATCGAAAAATGCAAATACGACAGTCCAACCATATTAACTCAAAAAAATAGTAAACTCCTTCATAAATATATAATTATAAAAAACCATATTTTAATTTTTATAATAAAAAATAAACCACCCATATATTCTAAATATCCCAATAATAATCACAAGCAAGAAAATATGAATTGTAATCTCATGATATTTTTAACACATAATATGATATTCATTGGAAATTGTCTCTTGTAAACATTTTACTTTGGAAAAGTAACCATGAAAATATATAAATCTTTGGTGATTTTGTTTTCGATTAAGTAAAATGGTTCCAATAATTTTGAGGAACATTATCCTTTCGTTTCTAAATCTAACTTTAGAATCATCCCTTAACTATAGTTTTATTTAAGAGAATGGAAAATTTCTTATAGTACAATAATTTGATTCAATATTCATTTTTAATTTTATAAATTCACTTTGTTTTTAAGGTTATGGAAAAAAGTGTTTGTTGTGATTTTGATTATATATAAAATAGAGAATAAATTATTGTAATAATAAATATAATTATAAAGTTATAGAAATTGAATCTATTTAATTGATTAATAATAACAACAAATAATTAATATCTATTTTTTATAAATTTATTTTAGTTTAAGATTATGAAAAAGAAATATTTTTTATAAATTTATTTTAGTTTAAGATTATGAAAAAAAAGTGTTTGTTATGTTTGTATATATATATATAAAAGAATAAATTATTGTAATGAATAAATTTAATAATATAGTTATGAAATTATAGAAATCAAATATATCTAATTATTTAATAATAATAATAATAATAATAAAACAAAGTGATAAATGAATTAGGTTATGCAAAATAAATACAAAGAATAAGGAATGATTATATCTTGTTGTTATAATAAAAATATGAGAATTTAGATTAGAATAAGACTATAAAGGTTGACTATGTATTGTTATAAAATATTATTTCGCCTATTGATCTTCCTAAGTGGGTTAGACTTGGGTAAACTTGTGATGCATAAATTCACACCTCTAGGCCTATATTTGCTTTGTCAAATCTATCTTATGTAGGTTGGTGAACCTTGATTTTTTGTCATTGTTTTGGCTTATGTTTTTTTATCATCATGTACCTATGCTTTCATAATTTTCCATGTAAAATGTTTTGAATTAATTATTCCTTATATTTTATCTAACTTGGCACTCAAAATAATGGGTTATGAAGTCCGATAACCATCGAAGTATATTTCAAACTATGTATCCTACATGATGGAATCATATCTCCATGTAGTTTTGAGCGAGTATACATGGAATACCTCAAGCTAGGGTTTAAAATCTCATCTTCCATAAAAGTGATGATAGAGCTACATAAAATATAAAACCTTCATTTGATTCAAGGAAATAATGAGAGACCAAGATTCACAACTCTGTCACAAGTGTATAAGATAGGAATCAATGAAACTCAATTTGAAGTGGGAGGGAAAAAGATATTTGATGCTCAGATTTGCGCTATAATTTAACCTTGATTTTTTGTTGATGATCCCTCATTTTCTTTTCTAAATGGTTTAAAATGACCTTCATATATAAGGTACTTTAAGACAGACATGTTATCTGACATTTGAAATGATAAGCAACAAAGTTAAATGCACATATCAGTGGCAATGGGAAAAAAGTCTCACAAAGTTAAAAGGAAGATACTTGTGCAGGGCATGTATTTTCCCAAGGCAGACTCAAGTAGGTCATGAGTCTGACCTACAACAAATATAAGCATATACTTTGATGAGAAGCAAAATAATAGATGAAATTTAGTCCAAGGATGTCAATGTATAAGTTATTTTAAGGCTTAAGGGATAAATGGAGGCCAATTTGAGGTCGAAGAAGTCCAAGAAATACATAAGTATATCAAATATGATAAATTAGAAATTAGTTACTATAAAAAATTATCTTTTATCAAATTTAAGTGTGTATAAAAATACCTTTGACAAATTTATTTTCGATAAATATAATAATGATTTTTAAAATAAAATAATACAAATAACTGAAATAGTAATTAAGCATGAAAATAAAAAACACTTATAATAGTAAGTTTTAATTTAATAAAATTATTGTTGATACTTTATAAATATATAAATAATGTCAAGATTCTTCCAATTTTATAAAGATATCATATTTTAAAATATAATCAAAATTTTGATATAATATTATAGGAAAACCTTTAATATAAAACCTTTGATTTTACTTGATCTAAAGACAAAACCATTTAAAATAAACATTATAACTAGTTATATAAAAAGAGTATTTTAATTTTAAAAAAATCAATTTTAATATGCAAGATTGAATATTCTCCATAATTTTAATAATAAGTGAGATATCACATTATTGCAAAAGATTATATATATATATATATATATATATATATATATATATATATATATATATATATATATATATACTCTTATCATTTAATCTCATCCATTTGGTAAATTTATAATCCATAAGCTTTGGAGTTGTGATGCCTTAAAACAAACTTCTTTTTGTTTTTTGATATTTGAGTTAGAATTGAATGATGGAGAAGTGCAGAATAGAGGAAGAGGAGGAGATGTAGTGTCTTTGGACATAAATTATGCTAAATATTTTCTAATATATTTTTCTTATCAAGAATCCTATGACTTCATATTTAAATTGATATTTTGTCATAAATTTTTTTGGCTATTAAAGGATTGATGCTTCGAACCTTAGAATAGTGCCACTTAAATTTATCTTATATACACTAAGTTTTTTAAATCTTGAAATAATGTTATTTAAATTTATTTTTTATACATTAAGTTTTTAGGAGATCCTTGAATTACATTATTTGAAATTGAATGAAATTTTTTTAAACAAAATATATAAAAAAATAATCAGTATGTAATGTTTTAGTTTATTTGTAATTAAAACAGTGTAATATTTTTATATTGAAAATGGCCACTCTATCTATTAATTTATATAATTTTTTCATTCTAAGATGGATATCAATTAGTTGACAATCATCAAATTAAGATTTAAGAAGAAATCAATTGCAATCTAACTATCTATATCCTCCACAATTCTTAGATAGACAATGAAAAATATTAAGATCACTTTTTATAATTAAATATCGAAAAGGATAATATTTTAAAAACTTATATAAATCTCTCCATTAAATTTTTTGAAATCTAATTGAATTAAAATTTTAGATATTTAATGTACTAGATTTCTTTCTTAATAATAACAACTAATTACAATCTATCAAAAATTTCTTATTAATGAAATATAATTGAAATAACTATGACTATAAATAATAAATAAACTTTGGACTAATATGCCCTGAGCGCTAATATTTTTATATTTCTATTTTATTTTATTAAAAATATTAAAATATAAAATTAAGTTAAAAAAATAATATAACATAATTAAAATATCAAATTTTGTAAAATTATTTTTTCAAATATATTTAAATCATCTTAAAATAAAATCATCATCCTCTTTGTGTGGGCCCTAGATTTGTGTTATAAGATCTTAGATGGTTTCATCCATTTCAAATTAACTTATGAAATGGCCTTTCTCACATTGTTACAAGAGATCAATCGTGACACCAAACTTTTTAATTAACATTTTATCTTAAAAAAATATAATATTCACATTAACATTTTATTAATATAGGTTTTGTTAATCTAATTTTAATTGAGTAATATTTGGTATTATGGTTGAATTATAAGGTTAAATCATCAAACATGTAGATTGTTAAACTATTAAATGATTTTTAAATCATTAATCACTTAAAAGATGATTAAGTTATTATTTTAAAACATATTTATTTGTTATTCTTCATTTTATTAATTGAATGTTTGAATTTTTAATTTTAAGTGAGATTAAATAATATATTTATATCTTTTTAAATGAAAAACTTAATTTAATAATAAATATATAAAGTTAATTTCATTTTACAATATATTTATTTTTTACACACTATTTAATTTTTTGATTGACTCTTAGCATTTTAAATTTCAATTTGAGTGAGAAAATCGATTACCAATTTAGATATGGGTTTTTCCACTCTTTTCGCTCCTCTCATCCATGGCAGAAGTTCTTGTGTGTTTGATGATTCTAGACATAAGGTAATCACTACATAGAAGACTAGTGTTGTTTCCCTTCATGCTCATGGTAGAAACTCTCCTATGTCTAGTGATCTTGGGTAGAAGGCCATCATTATGTGGAAGACTAAAGTTACTTCCCTTCCTATTCTTAGCAAAAGATCCCCTGTCCCTGATGATTTTGGACAGAAGACCATCAGTGCACATAAGACTGACCTTGGTTCCCTTCACGCTCATGGTAGAAGCTCCCCTATGTCTGGCATTTCTAGGAAGACGGTCATCACTGAGTGAAAGACTGATGTAACTTCCCTTCTTGCTCATGGCAAAAACTCCCATATGTCTAGCGATTCTAGGTAGAAGGTTGTCACTATGTGGAATATGGATGTTGTGTATAAGACAAAACATATGTGGAATATTATTGTAGAAGGCACAAAGCACATAGTTTTTGAAATACTTTCCCTCGCCCCCCTCCCAGCCAAAGATGTCATGGAACTAGAAGCTCTAGTGGACCCTTGAAAGCATATATCCTTTGTTGAGGCAGTATATCATAAGATAGATCCAAAAATAGATCACATACCTCTCAAACTTACAGCTTCTGACCCTGTTGTGATCTTTGATGAGGAGAAGACCAAACAAGTGATCAGATCATAAGAATTCTTCTTAGCCAAAGGTCTCATCTATAGATTCATGGATTACTGGCCAAAACTTCAAGAGCTACATGCTTGGATCTTGAAGCATTGGCAAACCCTCCTAATAGGTACTCTTGATATTTACCCTTGTGTAAAAAGTTTATTTATTATTTTCTTTTGCAATATTGAAGACAAGGAATAAATTCAAAATAATTTATGGTGCTTGAATCACCACCCCCTAGTCATCAAACCATGGTCCCATACTTTTAATTCCCTCATAGAAACACTTAAAGTAAAACCCATTTGGGTTCACATGCCTCATCTTCCTCTTCAGTTTTGGACTGAATCTAGTCTAAAGGCTATTAGTAATTCACTAGGTGATTACCTGTAAATGCATCCATATATAGATCATTTTTATCACACTATTTTTGCCAAAATTTTGGTGAATATTGATACATCCAAGAATTTGTTTGAAAATATCACTTTACAAGTTGGGGACCACTTGTGGTCCCAACCCCTAGATTATGAAGGTTTACTATTTCATTGTCATAGTTATTTTAATATAGGCCATTTAACCAAAAATTATAGTTTCCTCATAAAAAATAAAGAATCCTCTTGGTGGAAAGGCTGTAACCTTGACCATCTATAGGTGGATGGTGAAGAAGATTCAGATGGTTTTGATAACAATTCTATGTCACCTTTGGAATATCTTGAAGTTTCAAATGGGGACTTAAAAAGTCCCCCTCAATCTAAAGATGTTCTACTAAAAGATCTAATCTCTCTAAGGAAATCCAAGAACACAAAAGTCCCCTCTACTCCAGTCTCCTCCTCTGATAAAAACCCATGGATAGAATTATCTAGGGAAAAAACATCTGAGGACCCAATAGCAGAAGACAAATCCTAGCCTTGTGTTATTGCAAAAGATAAGAAAGGATGGACAAAGGTTCATAAAAATTAAAAAAATACAAAAGTAGTGTTACAACCCTCTTGTATGACCCTCCACTTAGGGGGAATCTAAGAGAAAACTCCTTGATCAGAGAGATTGTGAATAAAACCACATAAGATAGTCACTAAATGCAGAAAGAAAGTAGAAGATCATTGAAAATATATAAAAAGTGGTTGGTCATAGCCACTATCTGGTTTATCTTGTTAGTTGTGTTTGGCATGTTGTTATGTTTGTCCCATTGCCACTAGTAGAGGTATCCCATTTGTGTGTTAACGATTCATCTTTATCTCATTTGTATTAAGTTTTGAGATCTTCAAAACCCATATCCTTTACCCTATCAAATAAAAATGTTCTTGATTGATATATTTAATATTTGTCAAAGAAAAATAATGAACTCATGATTAAAAATTGAGTTAAATTTAATTAAGGTTATTTGATACTAATGACTAATATTTATTATTAATCTTATTTTAATGACATGACAATGATAATTTAATTAATATAAAAATACAAAATAATGTATTTTATTGTTTCACATTGAATTGGATGGTTTATCAAATAATATGAAATTTATATAATATATAGAGTGTATTATGATGAATTGAATTTTATTATACACATGACAAATGGATCAATCAATCAATCAATCACATGTTCTTTATTAATTTTTCAATAGTATGATAACTTCTCATTAGGTGCCATAGCTAGAAGGGAGACTCCTCAATTTGACGTGGTTAACCTTGACTAGAATGAGGCATCTTGAATTTTTGTACCTCTATTGGACATGGGGTGGCTTAAATGGATGTGGGGTTTCACAACATTCCACATGACATGATGATCAAATGTAGGTTATTACAACGTTTCATATGTATTTTACAAATTTATGTAAAGATTTCATGACTAATTATACCTACCAGATAATATTTGAGACACGTGGAAGTATCTGCAGCTACTTGCATCTACATGCAAATGCTTGTATTTATTTTTAGATGAGATTTCACTTAAAAAGGCATAAGGTAATTATTTGAGTGTATAAACAAAAGCATATATATTTTACCTAGCAATAATTAGTAATTATATTCATTCTCTCATGAAGATTAAGAACAATGCATTCGTTGTGTGATTTTTTTAGATTTAATAACATTCAAATGTTTGATAACAACATAGTTAGAATATGAAACATGATATACAATACATTAGACATCTATAAAATTATGTTTAAGATAGAAAAATAATATGAATGATATAAATAGTAATTAAATATATAAAAAAATGTGTTATTTTAATAACATAAAACTTTGAAACAACTTATATGGAAAATAAATTAAACAATTTATGTGGAAAGTAAATATATATTTATTATATTTTGGACAAAACAATAAAGAATGGATTTCATGTTATCGATAGATACAAATATTAAGATCTAACCATATCGACCAAAGGATATATTAAACTCATTTGATCAATAAATATTTGCAAAAAAATCATATTTTAATTATCATAAAATGTGAAATAAATTTAATGTGGGTGATAATCAACCATATATTCTAAATTACCCAATACTAATCAAAAGCATGAAAAGGATGAATTGTAGTCTCACTATCTTTACAACATGTAATACATTAAAAATGTGCAAAGTATCTCCCAATAATATTCATAAAAAATTATCTCTTGTAACCATGAAAAAATGAAAATCTTTTGTGATATTGTTTTCCATCAAGTAAAATGGCTCAAACAATTTTGAGGAATATCACCCTCTCATTTCTAAATCCATTGTTACAAACATTCTTCAACTTTGATTTTATATTCAAGAATAATTTTTTTTGGTGATATAATAATTTTATACAATATTTATTTTTCTTTTACAAATCTATTTTGTTCAAAGATTATGAAAGGAAGTGTTTGTCTTAATCTTAATTTTATACAAAAATAAAATAAATAAATTATTGTAATGAATATATATAATAATATAGTTATGAAAGCATATAATTTAGGTCTACCCAATTAGTTAATAATAATAAAATAAAGTAATAAATGAATTAGATTATGCAAAGTAAGTATAAAACATAAGAAGTGATCACTTTGTTGTTACAATAAAAATATATAAATCTAGATCTTGAATGCGACTTTACAAGCTAATCATGTATTACTATGAACTCTTATTTGACCTATGGAACCTCCTAGACATAAGCACACTCTATACAAGTTCAACCTAGGTAGACTCATGCTAGACAGATTCACACCTCTAGGTTTGTCTCTAATTTCTCATGTCTAATACATTTTTAAGGTTGTGAAACCTAAGTTTTTACTACCAGTTTGCCTCCTATTTTATAATCTTCATGTACTTGAATTTTCTTAATATTTTAGACATAATGTTCTTAATTTATTATTCCTTCTCTTCAACCAAAATTTAGTATTTAAAATAAATAATGGGTTATGGAGTTACAAAATTACCAAAGTAACATTGAAAACTATGTATCCTGCATGTTTGAATTAGACCTCCATATAATTTTGAGTGAATATAAATAGAATAACTAAAATAAGGGTTTCAACCTCCTCTTTTACAAAATGATGATGTAGTGACATGCAATATAAAACTTTATTTGATACAAGAGAATGATGAGTTACTAAGAGAATGTTAATTATGTCATAAGTATGTAACATATGACTCAATGAAACTCAAATTGAAGTAGGAGGAATAAAAATATTTGATGTTTGACTTTGCTCTAAATATTGACCTTGATTTTATTATTCTTTTCAATGATCCCTACAATAGCTTTTCTAGATGATTTAGGATGACTTACATATATAGGGCACTCTAAAATAAATTTGGTGTGTTAGTCGACTTTTTAAATGATAAGGAACAAAGTTAAATGTGTAAGATTAGTGGTAAAGTGAAAAATGACCCACAAAGATAAAAGAGACAAACTTGTGTAGGGCATATGTCTACCCAGGGTAGACTTGTGTAGGGCATGAGTCTAATTTGGAATAAACACAGGCCTAAATCTTAAGATGAACATGATAATAGATGATATTTAGTCTAAATATACCAACAAATAGATCTTGATAAATGCTATGTGTTATTTTAAAACTCAAAGACTAAATGGAGACCAATGTAGGCTAGTAGAAGTTTTATATTTATGCAAGTATATAAAAATATATAAAATATAATTAATTAGAGATAAAACATTACGGAAAAAGGTCTTGTATTACATTTAAGTGTCTATAAGAAAAAAATTAACAAATTAGTTTTCCATAAATGTTGTCGTGATTTAGTAAATAAAATAATAAAAATAACTGAGATAGCAATTAAACATCAAAATAAGAGGTCATTGTATTCATAAAATTTAAGAAAAAAAAGTATTGTTGATACCTTTATACATATAATGATAGTGGAAATATATTATTTGAAAGTATAGTAAAATATTTGATATAATTTCATAGGGCAACCTTCTAAGCTAAGTCCTTTTCTTTTATTTATTTTAATGTCAACGCCTTCTAATTTAAGCATTGTAATTGGTTGCATGAGGCAAGTAATTTAATAAGATGAAATCATTTTTATGTATGCGAAATCAAATATTTTTCATAGATTTTTTAATTTATTTATTGAAGGGGAAGCATTCATATTTTGCAAAGTAATTTTTATATTTGTTGATATTTTTGCATGAATAAATCAACCTCTTTTAACATAGTGTTAAAGATTAAGGGGTGTCTATTTCATCAAATCCGCTTGGAATTTAAATGTATCCTCATCCCATTCTTATATTTATTAGTATTTTTGATTTTGTAAATAGTGTGACAACACACTTTTAGCATCATCTACACCATTGGACTACAACCCATTTAATATTTTCTCCATAATTTTAATAATAGATGAGATGTCATATTGTTACAAAATATAAAACATATATAAAAGACTTTCACATTTAATCTCATCCATTTGATCAAAATATAATCCATAAACCTAGAGATATTAATGCCCTTTTTAAAAAAAAATATATATTTAAACTAAAATTGATGGAAAAGTTTAATTAAACTCCCACTTCCAATCATCTCATCGAAAATTTCTTCTTCTAATAAAATTTGGTACATTTGATGTCCAACTTTACAAAATAAAAGAAATGATGGAGATGTAATATTGTTGAACACATTTTTTTCTACTCAAATATATTACCAAAGGTTTATGACTTGATACCACTTTAAATTGAGATTTGACATTAAAAAAACAGTTATTAATATATTGAAGCTTCAAACCTTGAAATAGTCTCACTTAAATCTCTCTCTTATATACCAAATCTTTAAGAAATGGATCTTTCTTGGAGTAATCTCACTTAAATCTATCTTTTATACACCAAATTTTTAAAAGATGGATATTTCAATTATATTAATTGAAAATAAAATAATTTATTCTCATAATTTATAAGGGAATTGTGAGTTCAATTTAAAAAAAAAAAAATTTATTTTTTTCATAAAATCATGGTAAATTAGTCTATCTATAATTAAAAATGATATAATATTTTTACAATTAAAATTGCCAAATTTTATTTATTAATTCATGGAAAAATTCTATTCAAAAAAAGATATCAATTAATTGATAATCATCAAATTAATATTTAAAAAGAAATATGCTCGGATCCAACTATCTATGTTTTACACTATTCTTAAATATATAACAAACATCATTAAAATCACCCTTTATAATCAAATATTGAAGTGGATGGTCCAATAAAAATTTATATAATTTTTTTATAAAATTCTTAAAATTTAATTAAAATAAAATTATAAATATTTATTATCAATTATAAATTATAACAAAAATATATTACCAATTATAATTTATTATCAATTATAAATTATAATTTTCTTCCCTGATTATGAATTATAACAAGTATTTGTAATCATTAAAAATATCTTACCAATAAAATAAAATTAAAATGATTAAAACTATTTTTTAAAAAAATTATTAAATTTAAACTAATTTATTTTAAGTACTAATATTCTTACATTTATTATCTAATTAAAAATACTCAACCACAAAATCAAATTAAAAATAATATAACATAATTTTGTTAACCTTTTTTTTTCAAAATTTTCCTCGCATGTAATCTCAAATAAACCTTTATAAAATCTTAGATGGTCAAACACAAACATATTTTATGCGTCTAAGATTGATCATGTTTTCATGATTTACCAATTTCAAAGTATGGGATTTTGGTTGATGCTTTTAAAGACTTTAAATGAAATGACATATTTTTCTCACATGGAATCTTATGTTTACACGACTATTAAAATAAATCAATCGTGACACCAAACTTATAATTATTTTGTCCTGTTCACATTTTATCACCTTTAAAATCATTTTATATTGATTCATATTGATGGATATTATTGTTTTCACCTTGAGGCATTAATTTGTATTGAAAATGGTTTCCAACAAAAAGCAATTTGAAATTGGTCAAAAAAATAGAATAGTTAGTTAAAGTCTCTCAATATTTTTATTATTTTTTTCGTGTGAATATTAAACAATAAATATTGTTTATAGCCCATGTTTAATGAAAAGCATTTCTTCTGATAAGAAAATTCGCAGGTTACTTGATGTTGTGGTTTTAATGCATATCATAAATAGTGAATAGAGGTCATTTGTACCATTGTTATTTATTGTGATAGCATGAAGGTAATGTTTTAATCACAATTTTATTTTATTTATAAATAGGACTTTGGTGTTTCTGTTCAGGACAGTAACGATGGCAGTGGCAGTGGTGTTTATGGCGTGGGCAGTGGAAGCTATGGCATCAATAGTGGAAGTTATAGTGGTGACAGACGCAACAGTAGTGGTTATAGTGACTACGAAGGTTACTTTAGGCAAATACATTATTATTATTATAAACCAACAAACAAGTACCAGCGACACACTATTAGGTTGGATAAAATTTCTCGCAACTGAGTGCATTCTCAGAGCTATCCCCTGACAGGGGAAAATGTTCGAAGCATGTTGAGCCTCAACAAAGAAGAATTCACTATTTTATTGTAGGCATGTTAATCTCTATGCCTTTTTCTTAAAACCAATAAAATTTGTTTCAAATATGGGCACGTAGTAGTTAATTTAAGATTTATGAGGTTTTCCAAATTTAGAATTAAATATTAAATTATTATATTTTTTATGGAATTTATTTGAATAATGTGAAAATCATGTTTTCTTGCCAGTGATTTAGGTGATTTTGTGTGGATTCAACAAATCCATAATAGGCATTTTAAAACTTTTGCTTTACATCTAATCAAATATATATTTAGAACATATGGATGAATTATTCTTCTGAGTAAGTGGTTATTTGAGAATAGCTTGTTTTTTCTTTGTAATATGAAATTGGCTCGCCCATGCTTGGGACTTCACACTCTTATAAATTTGATGGTGCCTAAACCCTAAAACAAGGCATTGCATTCTAGCAGGAATAATTATAATGTTGGTATTCATATTAAGTTGAGTATGTTATAAATAACGAACTAACCAACTTGGATAACCACAAAATTTTAACTACTCTGAGCATAGGCTTAAGATTCACATCTTTATGGAATTATTGGTGCTTTTACCACACTCTTCCATCTTGATAAGGATTTATTACTTTTACTCCATACATTCATGAGAAGGCAATTTAATAATCCAACAAGCTAGAGGCATAACTATGTAATAGTGTTAGGCATGTGCTTGGATTTGAAGACAAGTGTTACCTTCTTAATTGTGCAATGCAAAAAAAATAAAATTTATATGATATATAAAATCCATTTAGGATTATAAAATGCTACATGATATTAATTTGTTATCTAGAATACATTGATTAGTGTAAAATAGGAAATAGATAAAATAACACTGATATTTTATTTATGGAAAAAGAATTATAAATTCATAATATAAATTCAATCTGGAAATATGCCTTCAAACTTGTTAATGTAGGCCTGTTATTCTCTAATGGTTACATGGTAGATATGAGAATCATGGTAACCTAAGAAGATTGATTATTTATATGCCTTCCAGAGTTCTTCATGCTCTAATTTAATATAACCATTAGCAACCAGTGGGAAAACCTTTCATTATATGGTCCTTATCACCTTGAAAAATTTAGAGGATAAGATGAAAAGTTATTTTGCATTATAACTTTAGATAATACTATTGTGCCTTTTCCTTTCACTAGACTTGCAACAAATGAAGGTTCTTGGAGTAGATTACAACTATAGATAATACTATTGTGCCTTTTCCTTTCACTATACCTACAACAAATGAAGGTTCTATAAGTAGATTGTAAGGGCTTGACATTGCAAACTTTGCCAACAATGGCCCATGGAAAACATCTTGCAAAAGTATATGTGTCCCTACATATTTAGGTTATGGGTCAAAACATTGCATATAAGGTCAAAATATTTTCATTATGTTGGCAATGGGTTTTGAAATTAAAAAAATTTGTTAAAGTATACTAGTATTTTAATATTTTCCTAGTTATCGTTAATTTTTAAATATATTGTATAAGTTACGTCCAATAAAATCTTGTCAATTTTTCTTGAATTAAAATTTACCAATGTCTAGTGTCTTGAAACTATGTAGTTTTTAATAAGTTTTTATTTTTTTGGGTGCACACGGTGATCAATATGGTCTCTGTGACAATCTTCCTCACCCACTTTACTCAGCCCAATTCAAACATGTTCAAATTGGTTCCAAATGATTGACAAACAACACTCCATATAAATTGCTTGCACAATAATTAAATCTTTTTCTATAGTTTGATTGTAGGCTGTCAAATGATTATTGTTTTGCTAATTACTATTAAATAGTTATTAATATATTTAATAACTAGTGAATGAAAAGTTTTCCTAAGTTTAAATTTTAGTGGATGCTTTTACCAACATTAAAGCTACAAGAACATTTTGTCCTGCATATTTGGGTTGCCTATTTAAAAAATTTCAACTGCAGGGAACCCTTATCAATTTGACTATATTTGTGTTGTCATTTAAAATTCTTTCCTTTATCATCAATTTAACTATATTTGATTGATAGAAGTTTATCATTAAAAACTTCAAAAACCTTTATGCTTTCTCATCTTGATGCCCCATGGTATATCAAATCAATATGTCCTAAAATTGTTCCATGACACTTGTTTACATTTATTTAGATATGATCAAATAATATTGGTACTGCAATTGAATTATAAGGTTAGACCATTAAATATGTAGACTTTATAATCATTAGTCATCTAAAATAAACATTAATCATCTAAAAGATGATTAAGTTATTATTTTAAGTATATTCACTTGATATCTCTCTTTCTATTGAGTTGATGATAGAATTTTTTTTATTATAAGTGAGATTTGATAATATGTTTATGTCTTTAAATGTCAAATTCAATATTAAAATTGATTTATAAAGTGTAAATGATTTTCAAATGATTTATTTTGATATGCTATTCAATCAATTTGATTGATATATTAAAATTTTATTTAAGAAAAAGAATTAACTTGCGATTAAGATTTGAGTTAAGTTTTTATTGAATTAAGTTTATTTGATACCAATGACTAATATAATATTAATATTATTTTTAATGATTTGATAATGACAATTTAAATAATATAAAATTATTAAATAGTGTATTTATTATTTCAAATTAAATTAGATGATTTGTTAGTTAATATGAAATTCATATAATATCTAGAATGTATTACGGTGAATTGAATGCTCTTAGATCATGTCTAAGTACACATGACAATTTAATCAATTAATCGTGTGTTCATTAATTATTTGATGGTAAAACTTCCAATGAGATGCCACAACTAAAAGGGAGTCTCTTCAATTTGACATGGTTAACCTTAATTGAAATGAGGCACCTTGAATTTTCATACCTCAACTGGACATAGGGTGGCTCGATTAGATGTGGGACTCCAAAACATGCCACATGGAATGATGATCACTTGTAGGTTACCATGACTTTTTGTGAGAATTTCATGACTGATCATACCTACCAAATAGTACTGACATATGCCTAATAATAACCATAGCTACATGCATCTACATAAAAACACTTGCATTTACCCTTATTTGTTGCTACTTGTAATACTTGTAGCTACATGGATATGCCTAGATATACTACATGTACATGCAAATACTAAACATTAAATCTTATCATAAATTTTGATAATTAGGTTAATTTTAGACTCAATGATAATCATCAATCTTAAAGTGTAGCAATGTTGGTCGTTGATTTTTCAAGTGACTAAAAGGTGTGACCTTCAATGTAATAAGATTAAGAGTTATTGTTATTTAAATACATTCAAGGGTAAGTGCACAAATTTTGGGGACAAAAAGGGGCTTGTTCGTGGACATGTTTTTCTTGAAAATTGAAAAATCTCAACTTTTGTAGATTATTTGAGATGGCTACTCTCAAAATTTGAAGATATTATAAAAACATGAATTATAATATTTTGAGTCTAGTTTCTAAAACACTATTTTTTTCAAAAATGGTTAAGTATAATTAGGTCAAACATCTAAAATGTAAAGATAAAATCATATTTTTAAAATAAAATAGAGTAGATAGTCATTTGAACTATGCAAAATTTTTATAGCAAAGTTTTGTATTTTTTGAAATCTTTTTGTGAAAATTTAGATAAGATACTCTAGTTTGTGACTTATATTTTATTAAAAAAAATTAATGAATGTTTATTTTGTTAATTTTAAAAGTAAATGGATCTTGAAAACTGACAAAAAATGGATAGATGGTTGTATGACCTCCATAACTACCTTAAAAAATGAACTATTAGTTTTTTGAATGCATGTAGAATTAGGCCTAGTTTGTGACCATATATTTTTTTTTGCATTTGGGTAAAAAAAAACTTAAACATATATAGGCATGTATATTTTTGGCATGTAGTGGCCTAAAAAACCATAGTTAGAAATCAACATATATAGAAACCTTAAAATAATCCAAAATTAAAAAAATCATATATTTGGAAAGTGAAGAGCATGCTTCTCATCATGGTAATAATTTTATGATTTTTTCCTTTGAAATTTGAAGTGTATTTGATGATGGCAGTTTAATTTTGTTGTTTTTTTCTCAAAACTCTCAAATTTGGTTGTATTGACAGGTCCAATCCTTTGACTTGGGAATCCAAGCCAAAGGGCTTGGTTTTTTGAATTTAAAATAAACATAACACATACATGTTATAACATGTATTCATTATAGTGTGTACTCATTCATTTCACATTGTAGTAAAAAGCATAAAAGATTTATTGGAAGGGTTGCATGTTTTACTATGTGTAATATGAAAGCAAAACATATGCATTGTAGCATGTATGTGTTATCTTCACATTACACCAAAAAAAGATATAATATCTATTGGAAGGGGTAGATGGGTTACTAAAATAAGTTTACATTTATATTTTTACTTTTATATTCCTTATACTTTAAGTTTAATTTAGCAAATATAATAAATTAGGGTCACTATGCATCTAATAGAGTTGGTCTCACAACTACATGCCTTACAATGTGGAAGACAGTTTTTCAAAATCTAATATGGTCAGTATCTAAGCATTTTTAGGGTCTTAGTATTGAACCTATGGATTTTAGGGAATAAATTTTGTAATTGATGTCCATTTTTGATAAACATATAGTCATTTTTTAGGTTTTTGTGCCTCTTAGATTGTTTCTTAACATTTATAGGAGTCTTAGTTTGTCAAAATTGAAGTTTACAAACTAATAAATTTAAAATCAAGCCAAAGTGGTGTGATTGGGGTATCATAAGTCACATTTATGACCTACACACATCAAACGACCACTTTGTGTTAATTTAACTTGCTCATCATCTCTCCCTCATCCCTAATCACTTCCTCCTCATCCCTCATCACCCCTAAACACTCTCTCATCATTCCTAATTATCCCTAATAACTCCCTCATTGAACCTCACCATATCTCATCATATCTAACCATCGCTCATTATCCATAACCACTCCCTCATTGACCCTCACCATACTTAATCATCCCTAATCACTCCATTATCCATCATCATCCCTAATTAATCCCTTATTGACCCTCACCATCCTTCATCATCCATAATCACTCCATCATTATCCATTATAACTCCCTCCTCATCCCTAATAATCTCTAATCACTCCATCCTCATCACTCATTGTCCCTAATTACTCCCTCATTAACCCTCACCATCCCTAACCACTCCCTCATCATCCCTAATCACTCCTTCATTGACCCTCACCATTGTTCATCATCCTTAATCACTCATTCATCATGCCTCATCATCCCTAATCATTCCCCCTCATCCCTCATAATACCTAATCACTCCATCATTTACCCTCACCATCCCTCATCATCTCTAATCACTCCCTCATTGTCTTTAATCACTCCCTCATTGACCCTCACCATCCCTAATCATTCCCTCATAATCCATAATCACTCCCTTATTAACCCTCAACATCCCTAATCATTCCTAATCATTGATTGACTCATTAACCCTCATCATCCCTAATCACTCCTCATCTCTCATCATTCCTAATCACTCCCTAATTGACCCTCACCATCCCTTATCATCCTTATTCATTACTTTATTATCCCTAATTGACCGAGATGACTATCTCTAATTTAGTTGGAGTCTAATTTAATTTTTGAATGCCCATTTAATCCATATATAGTATCTATCTATCTAACCCAACCATGCCCATCTATCCAAACATGCTTATCTATCTGACTCTACCTATATCATTAGTCCTAGTCAGGCTAACTTGAACTAGATGGGTAGGGTAGTGTTCTGGTCTATCAACTATAATACTCTATAGGGGATAGTGTTGCATAACCTATATCCATATGGTTGGGCCATGTCTATAGATAGTGGTGATTAGGGTAATCGATATTATATTAGGGGAGGGGTAGGTGGTGATTAGGCCCTCATCCCCCAAGATAGATCCAAGTAAACTCAACTTTATATGCCCCTCTTTCCCTAAAAGGTAGAGGGGGCATGTCATTATGGCAGGCTCTTCCTCTTCCTCCTCTCCCCTTTGGGACCTTAAGGTATTACCTTCATTCTTTAGGTTAATGTACAAGGTTGATTAACCCATAGTTTCATCAGGTCTAGGGTTGATACCACTCCTTCAATACCATTTTCGGGTCAAAAACCTAGCCAAATATTAACCTAACACCTTTTTGGGTCTGATGTTAATAAATATTGATTAGGGTTTAAGGTTAGGTCTTAAAATCAAGGGATCAAGGAATCCTTAGGTATCTTCTCCAGGGGTCTCCATTTATGTCATAGAGTGGACCCTAAAATGCATACGATTGATATATTAGGAATATAGTCCTAGAATAAAAATTCCCTAATAGGGGAGGTAAATGTCATCAAGGACCTTTACTTTTATTATACCCATATATAGATAGGGGCACCTACACTCTTATGACTTATGGAATATAGATCTGCTTCAGTGATGTAGTCCATGTCAATATGTAGATGGGATGGTGATACCATGACATACTCTATGTAGATGTAGATGTAGTTATATGTAGTTGGTGATGCCAAATGGTGATGTCTAATATTGAAATGATGGTTCCATTTACATCTTTGTTCTATTTATTCAACTCTTTGTATCATCTAGAATTTGTTATCATGAGTTGAATATATGGGGATGATAAGATGATAAATTTTTTGAGGAACAAAGATTCACTCCATGTTTCCCATATATGAATTCATTTTGAGAAATAAGAATGAGATCCTTTTTTTAGGAAATAACAAAGAGAGATTATGCTCACTTCATTCTGCTCTCCATCGCTTCCTTCTGTCCCCCAAATATATAGTTTTTTGGCTCCCCTCTGTATATAGGGTCTAGTTTTTTTACCCACCTCTCTATATAGGGTCTATCTATTTGGCCTCCTCCTTTATCTATGGTCTATTTCTTTGGCCTCCCCTTAACCCTCCCCCTCCCCCTCCCCCTCCCTCTTCCCTTCTATATAGAACTAGGAACTGGGAACTATTTAATAAGAATGTTCACTCCCATAAATCAATCACTTGGCCACATTCGAAGGGACTGGCATTTGATCTTATTTGTCCATGGAGTAGTAAATTCTAATCAAGCATAAGGTGTTTTTTCTCTACCCTCCTCAATACCTCACCCTTTTGGTAGACTTAATTCTATTTTCTAGTTTACCTTGCCCTTTGGGCATCCCTTTTCACATAACATGATTGGACTAAATGCATATAGCTATAGTCGCACTATAGAATGGCTAGTGACATTGCTCTATGGGTAACCTAAATCTATGGGATGGGTAACATGAGTAAATTAACTATATACGTAACATTACTGTATGTGAGTGGAAACATGAGTAATTAGATATGATATATGCAAATTAATATGTGTGTGTGTGTAACATGAGTGTAGGGATCATTGTTTGACTTGATTTATTTTATTATTTAATTACATAAATCACCTCCTCAAGTGTTCAGGTCAGTTATCAATTGGGTTGTTCGAGCCCAACTATAAGCTCAAGCTCTATAGTGGAAGGGAAGGCCATTGGATAAGTGTTGACTAAGACTAGAGATGTGCTCGACATGACATCTATATATATATATATATATATATATATATATATAAGATCTAGTTGGGCTTCCCAAACCTATCCATAGTGGGCATGGGTTCAAGGTTCTGAAGGAGGTGGGGCCTTTCTCCCATCTATGGGAGCCATGGCCTCTTCCTCGGACCCAAATGACTAAGCATGTAGGATTTTTTTGCCTCCCTTATGTATTATATACTAACATATATCATGGTTTAAGCCCTAGGTCCCTCCATTCCTTTTGGATCTCTATATTAATTCCCCCAAGCTTCCAGAGGTCCTCTATCTATTTGTGATACGAGCCTCCTAGATAGGTAGATCTCTCTTTCTATTTAGATAATTATACACTATCTATATGTATGTATAGACATATATGTTGGGGGATAAATGAGAAGGCCTAAAGGAAAAGGCCTCTAGGTAGGGGGGGTTTGATTCATTTTATCCTATGCCTTCATTCTCAATCTATTATTTTTTAGGTGTGTTGCACTCCACTAGACCCATATATAGATTTTAATAATATAATTATGAAAGTAAAGAAATTAGATTTACTTAATTGGTTTATAATAATAGTTTAAAATAAAGTGATAAATGAATTAGTCTATGTAAAATAAGTATAAATAATAAGGGACAATCACACTTTCTTGTTATAACAGAAATATGAGAATTTAGATCTAGAATAAGACTATACAGGCTGATTGTGCATTGCTCTAAACTCTTATTTGACCTATCAATCCTCCTAGGTGGGTTAATCCTAGGTAAACTAGTGTTGGATAGATTCACACCTTCATGTCTATCTTTGTTTTGTCAAGTCTATCCTATGTGGGGTTATGAATGCTGATTTTTTGTCATTGGTTCACCTCATGTTTTTTAATCATCATGCACATATGTTTCTCTATTTTTTATGCAAAATGTTTTTAATTACTTATTCTTCATTTTTTATCTAACTTAGAACTCAAAAAATGGGTTATGGAGCCTCACAACCATCTAAATATGTTTTAAACTATGTATCCCACATACTAAAATAAAATCTCCATGTAGTTTTGAGTGAGTATAAATGGAATAGCTCAAGCTAGGGTTTTAACATCTTCTTCCCTAAAAGTGATGATAGAGATACATGAAAGCTAAAGCCTTCATTTGATTCAAGGGGATGATGAGAGACTAATATTAACAACTATGTCATGAGTATATAAGATAAGACTCAATGAAACTCAACTTGAAGTAGGAGGAATAAATATATTTAATGCTTAACTTTGTTCTTTGACTTGACCTTGATTGTTTTTTTGACGATCCCTCATTTTATTTTCCAAATGGTTTACAATGACTTGCATATATGGGGTATTTTAAGACAAGTTAGACACATTATTTGTCATTAAAATAATAAGGAGCAAAGTTCAAAGTGAAATACTAATGACAATGGGCAAAATAATTCACAAAAGTAAAAAGTACATACTTGCACAAGGCACACATTATTGTTGATAACTTATAAATATATTAATAATGTTGAGATTATTCTAATTTTATAAATATATGAAATTTAAAAATATACCCAAAATTTTGATATAAATTTACGATAATTTTTATACAACTTAAATATAACACTACATAATATAAACATTGTAATTAGTTGTATGAAAAGATCATTCAAATTTGACGACATCAATTTTGGTATGCAAGATCAAATATTCTCCATAACATTAATAGTAAGTGAGATATCCCATTATTGCAAAAGATGAAATAGCCTTACCATTTAACCTCATCCATTTAGTAAATTTATGGTCAATAGCCTTGGATTTGTGATGCTTTGAATCAATCTTCTTCTTTTAAATATGTGGACTAAAATTGAATGATGGAAGATGTCAAAATAGAGAAGAAGATGGAGATGTAGTATCTTAGAACATAGATTTATGAAAAATAGTTTCTAATATATTTTTTTTCTAAATATATTATATTTAAGTTGAGATTTTGATTTAAAAAACTGGTTATTAATGGATTGAAGCTTTAAATTTTGGAATAATGTCATTTAAATTAATTTATCATACACCAAGTCTTTAAGATAGGGATCCTTCAACTACATTAGTTGAAATTGAATGATTTATTCTTATAATTTATATGTAAAAAACTTATAATATTAATATGACTAATATATTAATTTATTTTAAACAAAATATTTGAGTAAATTATCAGACTGTGATGTATTAGTCCATCCATAACTAAAAATAATGTAATGTTTCTACATTGAAAATGGTCGTTCTCCATTTATTAATCCACGAAAATTTCCCATTTGAAAAAAGATATCAATTAGTTGACAATCATAAAATTAATATTTAATAAGAAATCAATTATGATTCAACTGTTTATATTCTCTACTATTCTTAAATAGATAATGAACAATATTAAGATAACCTTTTATAATCAAATCTTGAAATGGATAGTATTGTAAAAACTTGTGTAGATCTCTCTATAAAAGTTCTTGAAATATAATGGAATTAAGATTGTAGATATTTATTGTACCAAATTTATTCTCTAGTTGTGAATTATAACAACTAAGTACAATCTATCAGAAATATTTTATCAACAAAATATAATTAAAATGACTAAAACTATATAAAAAAAAATAGACAAACTTTAAACTAATATACCCTAAACATCAGTATTATTATATTTCCGTTTTAATTAAAAATATTAAAACATAAAAATGAATTGAAAAAATAAATATAACATAATCAAATTATCATATTTTATATAATTATTACTCATATATATTTAAATCATCTCAAAGTCTATAAAAGCATCTACCAAACTATGTTTGTCTTTGAACTTATGGTATATCAGAAAGACTTTAAATGATTGCTACTTTTCTCACATTGAATCTTATGTATAAAACTCTTACAAGAGATCAATCGTGACACCAAACTTACAATTCACATTTTATTTTAAAAAATTCTATGTTGATTAATATAAATTTTGTTACTTTAATTCTAATTGAATAATATTGGTATTAAGGTTAAATCATTAAATATTTGAATTTTTAAATTATTAGATTTTTAAATTATTAATAGATTTTTTATTATTAATCGCTCAAAAAATGATTACATTATTATTTTAGATATATTTATTTAATATTCTTTTTTTATTTATTGGATGATTGAATTTTTAATTTTAATTAGGTTTAAATAATATTTGTTATCTTTTTAAATGTCAAATTTAATGTTACAATAAATTTATAAAGTTAATTTCATTTTAAATATATTCATTTTTGACATTATCAAATAGAGTTGATTGATATATTCAATTTTTTTCAAAGAAAAGGAATTAATTCATGATTAAAAATTGAGTTATGTTTAAATTTTATTAAATTTATTTGATACTAATGGTTAAAATTTATTATTAATATTATTTTTAATGATTTTATAATGACAATTTAAATAATATTAAAATTTTCAATAATAGATTTTATCATTTCACATTGAATTGGATGATTTATCAAACAATATGAAAATTATATAATATATAGAGTGTATTATGATGAATTGAATTTTCTTATACACATAACAAATCAATAAATCAATCAATCACATGTTATTTATTAATTTGTCAATAGTACGATAACTTCCCATTAGGTGTCATGGTTAGAACGGAGGCTGCTCAATTTGGTATGGTTAACATTGACTAGAATGAGGAATATTGAATTGTTGTACCTCCATTGGACATGGAGTGGATCAAATAGATGTGGGGATTCACAACACGCCGCATAGCATGATGATCACATGTAGGTTGTTACAAATTCTCATAAGTATTTTACAAATTTATGTAAGGATTTTATGACTAATCATACGTACTAAATACTGTTTGGAGACACATGAAAGTACAAATACTTGCATTTATTATTAGTGGGGATTTCACTTAGAAAAGCATAAGTGAATTATTTGAGTGTATAAACATAAGTATAGAAATTTTACCTAATATTAATTAGTAATTAAATTCATTCTCTCATGAAGATTAAGGACAACATATTTATTGTGTTTTTTTTTAAAGATTTAATAACATTTAGATGTTCAATAACAACATGGTTGGAATATGAAACATGATATAGAATACATGAGATATCTATAAAAGTATGTACAAGATTGCTTAATAAAATAATGATATAAATAATAATAAAATATATATTATGTAAATAACATAAAATTTCAAATTTTCTTTTATAGAAAGTAAATTTATATTTATTAAATTTTGAACAAAACAATGAAGAATGGATGCTCATGTTATCGATAGATGCAAATATTTTTTTAGATATGGGTAAAGGTTGGTTTTTTGGTAGGGGTCCATACCCTATTACAAGAGGGTCAAAAGATAAGCGTAGAAAACTATTCTGAGATAGCGTAAACAACAAAATGAATAGAGTTATTACAAAAGAAGCCAAAAAGTAGTAGAAAAGAAGTGAAAGTAGCTCAAAAAACATAACACCTTAGTAGTTGTGAACCCTATTGAGGGTGTCCTTTATCTTTGTAATGTTGTTATGCATGTTCTGGAGCTTGTTAGTCATAGTATTATCAGTGACCTTTCCAATATGTTTTTGAATGCTACCTCTACCTCCCTTATCTAAAACAGAAGCAACATCACTAATAATAGTAGCCTAGGTACCGATGATCTCAACCATACCAGTAGTGATATTATCCAAATTAGTGAACTTATTATAAAGGATATTAACTTTCTCACTCAAATTGTGAATCTAAATCTAAGAATTTTTAATATTATCCTCATTATAATCCATCTTCTTTATCTTCTTTTTATAATTGTGATAGAGAATATTCATCTTCTTTCTCACATCATTGACCAAGATTTTGATATTGTCCATCTCCTTATGGAAAAAAATGAGGTTGGCCTGATCTAAAGGGGTACTCAAAGAAAGAAGGCTTTGGACTACATTAGCCTTGTCATAATCAATGTTGTTCCCCTATTTTGAGTGACTTTGAAGAACCATTTTATTGGGGTCCTTGTTCAGAATTTCAAAAATACCCCTAACCCTTTTATGCTTAGAGGAAGAAGGCAAGGGGTTCTCAGGTGGAGAGGTTAAGGAAGTATTTCTTCTTAGGGCTGAGTTTAAGAAGTGCAGATGCAATAGTAAAATAATGGCTTGGTGAGAGGGAGTGGCTAACTTCCCTGATTGCATTTTCTAACTAGATGTTTCAAGAGAAGTAAGCAGAAAGAATGATATTGACCAAAGGATATATTGAGCTCCTTTTATCAATGAATATTTTTAAAAACCATATTTTAAATATTATAAAATATGGGAGGGCTTTAACTTGAGTGATAATCAACCCTATATTCTAAATATCCCAATAATAATCACAAGTATATGAATTATAGTCTCACTATTTATATAACATATGATACACTAAAAATGTGTAAAATATCTCATAATAATATTCATTGGAAATTATCTCTTGTAACCATGAAAATATGAAAAAAATTCATGATATAGTTTTCTACCAAGTAAAATGGCTCAAATAATTTTGAGGAATATCACCCTCTCATTTCAAAATCCATTGTTACAAATATCTATCTTTAATTTTATATAAGAGAATGGAAAACATCTTTATATATATATATATATATAAAATTGATTTTAAGATTATAAAAGGAAGTATTTGTCTTAATCTTAGTTTTATAAAAAAATAAAAAATAAATTATTGTAATGAATAGATATAATAATATAATTATATAAATCAGAACTACCCAATTAATTAATAATAATAAGATAAAGTGATTAAAAAAAAGTTAAACTATGCAAAGTACAAAAGATAAGAAATAATCATTTTGTTGTTATAATAGAAATAAAAAAATCTATATCTTAAATGTGATTATATAAGTTAATTTTGTATTATTATAAACTTTGATTTTACCTATGGAACCTCCTAAATAGAACCAAACTCTATACATGTTTGACCTAGGCAGACTCATGCTGGACAGATTCACGCCTCTAGGTTTGTCTCTAATTTCTCATGTTTATCCTCTACAAGGTTGTGAAACCTAATTTTAGATAATTATTCACCTCTTATTTTCTAATCTTCATGTACCTAAACTTTTATAATTTTTTAGGCATAATGTTATTAATTTCTTATTCCTTCTCTTCAACCTAACTTAGCATTTAAAATAAACAATGGGTTATGTAGTTACGAAATTGCCAAATAAGGTTGTAAACTATGCATCCCACATGTTGGAATTAGAACTCTATATAATTTTGAGTGAGTGTAAACTGAATAGCTCGAACATGGGTTTTTAACCTCCTCTTTTATAAAAATGATGATGTATATATATGCATTCTAAAACCTTCATTTGATACAAGGGGATGATGAGATACCAAGATGAATGGCAATTATGTCACAAGTGTGTAAGATATGATTAAATGAAATTTAAATTGAAGTAGGAGGAATAAACATTTTTGATGTTTGGCTTTGCTCTAAGTGTTGACCTTGATTTTATTATTCTTTTCAATGATCCCTACATTAGTTTTTATAAATGATTTAGGATGATTTGCATATATAGGGTTCTCTAAGATAAATTTGGTGTGTTAGTCAAAATTTGAAATGATAAGAAACAAATTTAAATGTGTAAGATCAATGGAAAAGTGAAAATAACCCACAAAGGTAAAACAAACAAACTCGTGTAGGGCTTGGTCTACACATTGTAGACTCATGCAGAGCATGAGTCTGACCTAGAATAAACACAAGCCTATATCTTGATGAGGAGCATGATAATAGATGGTATTTAGTCCAAAGATACAAATGAATAGATCTCAATAAATTATAGGTTTTATTTTAAGATTCAAGGGTTAAATGGGGACTAATATGGGTTAGTATAAATCCTATAAATATATAAAATTATTTAAAATATAATAAATTAAAGATAAGGCATTATAGAAAAATGTATTGTATTAAATTTAAGTGTATATAATAATAAAATTAACAAGTTAGTTTTCCATAAATATTGTAATGATTTAATAAATAAAATAATAAAAATAATTAAAGTAGTAAGGAAGCATCAAAATAAGAAGTTCTTGTATTCTTAAGTTTTAAGATAAAAAAATTATTGATAATATATATATATATATATATATATATATATATATATATATATATATATATATATATATAACTTGGTAAAATATTATTTGAAAGTATAGTAAAATATTTGATATAATTTTATAGGGAACCTTCTAAGCCAAGACCTTATATTTTATTTGTCTTAAAGTCAATGCCTTCTAATTTAAGCATTGTAATTTGTTTCATGAGGTAAGTATTATAATAGGATGAAATCATTTTTTATATGTAAGTTCGAATATTCTTCATATATATATTTTTAATTTATTTATTGAAAAGGAAACATTCATATCTTTTAGAGTAATTTTTGTAGTTATTGATATTTTTTAATGAATAAATCGACCTTATTCAATATAGTGTTAACGATTAAGGAGTATCCATTCTGTCAAATTCATTTGAGACTTGAATGTATCCTTATTCATTTCTTATATTTAATAAGATTTGTAATTTCATAGATGATATGATAATACACTTTTATCATCATCTACACTATTGGACTATAACCTATTTTATATTTTATCCATATTTTTAATAATAGATGAGATATTACATTGTTATGAAATATAAGAGATATGGGTAAGTGCATGGAGTTGGGGGATAATTCTATGGACATTTTTGGTAATGTGATTGCATTATTTAAATTATGTCTTGGTAACTATTGAGCAATAAAATGATCATGTTATTAAATAACCTGATTACATTATTTAAACTAATAATGTGATCATGTTGTTATTGTTTTTAATAACATGATCATGTTAATAACACAATTGTGTTACCTGTGTAACCAAAAAAATAAAAACCAAAACTCGAATGCAAATTCCTCATTTTACATTCAATCTTTCTTTGTTTCCTATGTGTTTCCATTATGTGATCATGTTTTGGGTGAGATAGGTTAAACCTTTCCAAAATTTATCCCAAGAAGCTACTAATCAATGATGCCACCACATAAAAGAGGTAAGTGCTAAAAACTACGCTTGTTAACCCTAAATTTTAGTTATTTTCATTGTTTAATTGGTAATTTATTTGTTTTGAACATCCCATCCTATTAAGCTTCATGTTATTCTACCTAACCCTCCAAAAAACCCTCTTGTTCCTCCTCCTAACCCTCCACATAACCCTTCACACAACCATCTTGTTCCTCCTCCTAACCCTCCTACAATTCCACAAAATCCTCCAAGCAGTCAGGAAAGTCTAGTTGACCACATTATGAGAAATAAAATTGAAATTGAAGAATTAATTAGGAGAATGAGGGATCCCACTTCCATAAACACCCATGAAATATATTTATCCAATTCCCTAGAGACATTATTAGGTCAAATTGACTCTATAATGAGTCAAATTGATAGATGGGCTTCATATCGAGATAGTTATAGGGCTTATTATGCTGACAAATTTTTAGCACTTGAGGTCAAGAACAAATACATATCAAAAACCTCTATTTTCACCTTATTCATTGACCTAACCACCAATGCACCATTTTTTATAAATGCTAAACATTTTCCAATCCATCACTACCAACATAATTTAATCATCACCAATTTTTGGGATCAATGGTAGATGGTGTTTGATTATATATCATGTAACAACCATGAGGTCCCATTATATTTTTTGAGGAAGCTCTACCATGAGTTTTTCCTCAATTATATTCCAAACTATTTTTATTATAGTGGATTTTAGGGTCAAGGGAATGTATCTACACATGATAGACCAGGTGCACGTCATGTACCTAATCAGCCTATAAAGATCTATATCCAAAATCCACTTGAGTTCAAGATCCCCTCTATAGTTCATCAAGTCATGGAGATTGACACTCTACATGCACTTATTTCACTCATGGATACACTTATTCAACATTTAAGTAGGCTCTCACATACTGATGTAAGAGATACGCCACTTAGTATGCATACCCGATCCCACCCTTGTAGATCTTATGGAGCTATGTACTGGACCTTTTGATGATGATGGCACTATTGGTTTAGAGGGCTTGGATACTATGCTTATGAGTGGTGATTTTTTGGCATGCATATTAGGTGTGCAAACATCAACCACTACACAAATGCATGTATATTTTATATAAATGTCATGTTAAATTTAAGTTATATTTATAAATTTAATTTATTTAATAATTAATTTACATATAAATCAAATAATAAATATGCCATTTTTTATGTCACAGGAGGTGATGGTACCTTCATCATCATATTCAATATTTGTAGCATTTGATTTGATGCAACCATTATTTACATTTTTAGATCCAACTTCTAACCCATCCATTACTGCATCTATCTCTGTTAAGATGACACCTTTTACTTATGCAAAGGTAAAATTTTGAGTTAAGAGTATACTCTATGTACATTTAGTCTATGTATATTTGCCTTGTAAGTTTAAGTTAAATTTATCTATCAAGGATCTTGATGTAGATGTTCTAACAAGGTTCCCTAATATGAATGGAAACACACACTTACCTCTGCCAAATACCCAACTCTAATCTTTTCTTGTCCTTATTTGTCGTCTATCTTCAACCTCTTTATCTCTTTGATGACTTTGCATTTACTAGGTCTTTTTTATTCACGCTTACCTAATTAATGGCTCTTAATAATTCTTATATTAATTTAATCCTCCTTCTTTGATTGAAGTGATTGTACTAATCAAATACCTCTACAATATTTCCTTTTAACATCAACCTCCTTAGTTCACACTCTATCTTCATGTTCTCTCTCTTTATCCTTGCTCTGTTCTTGGCAATCTTCTTATGTGTTTTCATAGGTTTGCATACTAATTTTATTTTGTCCTTATAAAATAATCATAAGAACATATAATTACTCAATTAAATCTAATTTCATGCATCAACCATTCCACACAACCCCCAAGCTTCAACTCTTCACTTAACTCTTCTTTCCTCTTTGACACCTTCCTTCTACTAGCCCTTTTTTGAGGTAAACCTCCTTGTTATGAATAAAATACAAAGCTCCTAACAAAAATAAACCCACATTTAGATACCCATTTACATCACATATCTCCATAAAAACTTTCATAATTTAAATCTCTTTGGAGAACACCTAACTCAATACCCCTCAGGACTATATAGGTCTCCTAGGCTTAATTCAAGCAACTGACTATGAAACCGTACCATATAGAATCAAATAAAATTTAAACCTTCAAAATAATATTATTAATATATAAATATACCTTTCCACAAATTTTAATGACTTTTCATTAGTTAAATCATTTGTTATTTCATTTTCCAATTTCAAACCCTAACTTGTGTTGTCTTAGTCCTGTACTTACCTGAGAGGACAATACATGAGCTAGAATGAACTTTTGACCCTTTTAAAATATTATAAGTATTGAAATAGTTCTTATCTTACCTGAAACATCTTATAACACTATTAATTTTCCTTTCTCATTATTGAATCACTCCCAACATGTAGTTTTATAAAATTATGTACCCCTCCAACATGACTATGTTAACAAATAGGACAGAATAAACCCTCAAAACCCTTTACCTTAATTTGAGATAAATTAAAAGAATAAAAAAAATGTAAAATAAATATCCCACAACATTAAAAATACCTTAAATCCTCAACTCTATTTCCAAGAACTCTATATGGTATTTCTTTATGACTATGCAAACTCAAAATTGTTACTAATTGGACTGTATATAGTATTCTAATGTATTTTGAATTTTATCAATAAAATTGAGTATTTTAATGTGTTTAAATTAATTTATTAGATATCATCTATCCCTTACTCATATTTCAATCATTTTTTATGACACTTTAAACTAACTATGTTCTCCTCTTTTTGACTGTGCCTGAAGATAGAGTATTGAAACTTGGGTTTCACCACTTTGAACCTGTAGACTACTAACTAAAATATTATTTGAATATATATATATATATATATATATATATATATATATATATATATATATATATATATATATATATATATATATATATATATATATATATAAACCATAAGATTGATCATAAAACAATAGACACTTATTTAAATTTCAATCTATCCAGATAAGCTTTATAGTAAGGACAAAGTTCTTGATATGTCTCTTATTCCTTTTCTCTCCCTAACTCTACCTTCTTGAAGTGCTACTATTATTTCCACATCCTACTCTTCCACTCACTTACTACATGTATTAAAATTTTTATATTACCTTCAACATGAAAAATACTTACTATTCTTGGCCATTTCACATTGCATGGAAGTTACGCTTCCATGATTCTTGGTTTACATTGTCTTTTCACGATATGCACATTGATATAACTTACCATATATATATATATATATATATATATATATATATATATATATATATATATATATATATATATATATATATATATACACACACACACACACACACACACACACACACACACACACACACACACACACACACATTGAGAAAAAAATTCCATATATATCTTTAATACTTTATAAAAAATTAAGTAAGACCTTATTTACATGAACAATTGATGGCTCAACTAGACACTCCTCCATCACTATGAGCTGAGACAAACATAGGCATTGATGTTGAAATGTTATCTACATAGGCACTGACAGAGGTATATATTAACTTGTAATTTTAAATTATAAAAATAGACTTATTTTAATAATTTTACTACATACTTGGGGTAAATATAGCTTATGTGAATGTACTGTGTATGTAGATTTATCCTATGGCATCTGATAGTCCCAATCACATGATTAGTAGGGAAAATTCTCATGTTTTCCCCCTATTTTATATGCCTATTCAAATAACTAAGCCTACCACTGATTTGTTTGAGAACCAAAAATAAATTGAGCAGGACCATGAGCTTGCAGTAAGTGTATGCTTAAATTATTTTTTATTGTAGTTTAAAATTATTTTCTTAACAATTAGTCAAATGTATTTTATGTTGATTTTGTGATAACACTTGTATTTGAATAGGCTCAACTACAAATGAGCTATGAGTGTAGGACCCATAGTCAGACCTTGGATCAATCCAAGGTATTAGAGGGATATCCATCTACCAATAGGGTATCCCAGGGAGAGTCTTCTTCGAGGAAGGAAAATAGAGGGAGGCTATTTGATGAATAATATGTCTTACATGAGATGTGCTTTTTTGTATGCCTATATGGTAATTTATGCATTTTTGGCATTGTGTATGCGTATCTGACATTCAACCAACATTACATACTATGTTGGTAGATGTAATTTTTTGTATGCCTATCATGGCAATCTATGTATTATTAACATTGTACACATATCCTATCATGAAAATCTATCTAATTTATATTCAATTTTAATTTAAAATATTATTTTATATGTTATTTTGATCTTCCAAACTATTATCTAGTGGATCTCATATTTAATTTTTTGCACAAATGAGGATTAAAAAATTGTTCTTTTTCAATGCTATAAATCTTGGATCTCCCATATTTTTTTAAATTAAAGTTTTTATTTGATTGTGTGTAATGGAAATGACTAATGACACTCTTATCTATTTTGCATTTATCATCACCCATTTATAACTTTTCAATCGATCATTAACACAATTTGATTTCACTTAAAACCCAACCCAATCATGTTCAAACTTGTATAATGAAAAGACATAAAATCATTCACAAATCCCTACAAATTTCTCACTTGGATACCTATACCTGCAAGTTACCTAATTTTTTACCTTCACATGGCATTAATGCCTTTTTGACTAGCTTTTATTGAAACTAGGCCTAATACTTATATGCCTTTTATGATTCTTGTTCCTTTATATTTTCCCTCACCTCTCAAGTAATCTCTATCAATACCTCTTCTACACTCAACTCCTTTTGGTGACCATGTGCATGGTCTACTTCTTTGTCTTTGCATCCTTATCTTTACTAAACTTACAAGATGAACTTCTACCTAACCTTGACTATAATGTCTTTAGTCTAATAAAAGGTAACCTTACTGACTTGAAATATAATATTCATTCATGAGACAATGATCCATCTTTGGCCAAAACCCTTTATTATCCCTTAATACCACCTAATGTATAGTTTGTTCTTCTATGTTTAAGAAGGCCATGAAAGTCCTATTCACATGCTCTAATATCATGAATAATTCCAACCTCACTTATCCACTCTTGTTCTCAACTCGATTCAAAATCCACTCTCAAATAATCTTCTTTTAAACTAGTCAATTACTCATTAGGTTTGCTCTTAACTAGTCACCAATCTCTCAGATCTACTCTCCTTATTTTGAAAATTTTTATTTAAGCCACTTTGGATATGTCTTAGGAAAACTCAAGGATTTATATAGGTGTCAAAAGTTACAAGTAATCAACCAACTATAGGCCTTTGAGAGGTTGAGATCATAGTCTCAAATTCTATCTTTTTAAGTTTCTAGGTCTCTAGACCTAGTTGTTGCTCTAATAGGTCTCTAGACTCATTCATCACCTTCAACACCTCACTCTTAACATTCTATTTCTTTATAGGCCTATCCCTTAAGGGTGCTAGTCATCCTACAAATTATCTTTAAAAACTAATATTTAAAAATATCAAAAACCTATTATAGCCTCTAAATCACCTTGAACACTTCAAATACACTTTCATGCAAAAGTGGGTGAGAAAAGGGAGAGAGGAGTATGAAAACACTAACAACAAATATTGTCAAAGTTTAAGTTATGGTTTCTAAACTATTATTCCAATGATTCCTAACTAAAAATTGACACTGCCACCATGTCTAGGGGGGTGCTTAACATCTAGGATAGGGTTTTTGGCCTCCCATCAGGCCTGATCGACAAACCCACCACTCATTCTGGCCTCAAGAATGCCCTTTTTAATACAAGAAAAATGTAGTTTTTTAGCCTAAGTTCAAACATGCATAAAATAAAACTTGTAAGTCATTTTTATGAATCGTTAAATCCCTCCCCTACCTATTTAATTCCTATAATCACACTCCATATCACTCAAGTGCAACCTTTGAGAGCAATGCATTGGACAAGTTGTAGTGATGGGTCCAAAAATATAACTTTTTGGCATTGAACAAATAACATCTTGGGTTCCAACTACCATTTTTGTCTCTAGGACCTCCACCTAAGAATATATCAATTTGATCAAATCTAGATATGCAAATGACATGTTATCACACCTCCATGACATTTAAATCCACCTGAAAGTACATTTTCACTACCATTTAGAAGTGTGAAAACATTGATAACAAATATTGTCAAAGTTTAAGTTGTGGTTGTAGAACTGTGGTTCCAATGCTTCTTGATTGAAAAAAAACAATATCAATATGTCCAATGGGGTAGATAAAATCTAGGACTATGGCCTCCCATCCATCTTAATCGATAAACCCACCACCCATTTTGGCCTCAAGAACGCCTTCTCAATATAAGAAAATTGTAAATTTTTAGCCCAAGTCTAAACATACATAAAATGAAACATGTAAGTCATTTTCATGAACCTTTAGATTCATACCCTACCTCTTTAATCCCTCTAATCACATGATATATTACTCAATTGTAACCTACAATAGCAATCCGTTGGACAAGTTGCAATGACAAGTCCAAAAATACAACTTTTTGGCATTGAACAAGCAACTTCTTCAGCTCCAACTACCATTTATGCCTCCGAGACCTCTACCTCATAATATATCAATTTTATCATGTCTAGATAGGCAATTTACATGTTATCACACCATCACAATTTTTAAATCCACATGGAAGTGCATTTTCACTACCATTCAGGATCACAAAAACACTGACAACAAATGTTGTCAAAGTTTAAGTTGTGTTTGTAGAGTTATTGTTTTGATGCTTCCTAACCAAAAACTCACACTAAAAACACATCTAGGGGGGTGGATAACATATAGGACTAGGTTATTGGCCTCCCATCAGTCCTGATTGACAAACCCACCACCCATTCAAGCCTCAAGAATGCCCTTCCCAATACAAGAAAAATAGATTTTTTTAAATCTTAAGTTTAAACATGCATAAAATAAAACCTATAAACTATTTTTGTGAACTATCAGATCCATTCCCTACCTATTCAATCTCTCTAATTTTACCATAAATCACTTAGACATAACCTTCAAGATACATCTATTAGACAAGTTGTAGTGGCAGGTAAAAAAATGTAACTTTTTGGTATTGAACAAGCAACTACTTGAGCTCTAACTGCCATTTCTACCTCTAGGACCTCCACCTAAGAGTATAATTATTTTATCACATCCAAATAATCAAATTACATGTTATCACACTTCCAAAACATTCAAATCCACCCAAAATTACATTTTTACTACTATTCAAGAGTATAGAAATACTGACATTAAATGTTGTCAAAGTTTAAGTTATGGTTGCAGAACTATGTTTAGATCCTTATTGATTAAAAAATGAGACTACCAACACGTCCAAGTGGGAGTATGACGTCTAGGATAATGTTCTTGTCCTCCCATCAGACCCAATCAAAAAACCCATCACCCATTCTAGCCTCAAGACTGTTCTTCCCAATACAAAAAAATGTAATTTTCAACCTAAGTTTAAACACACATAAAATGAAACCTATATGTCATTTATGTGAATTTTTAGATCCATTCCCTACCTCTTTAATCCCTCTAATCACACCTTGGATCACTTAGGTATAACCTTTGATAGAAATCTATTGGACAAGTTGAAGTGATAGGTTCAAAAATACAACTTTTTGGCATTGAACAAGCAACTTCTTGAGCTCCAACTACCATTTATACTTTTGGGACCTCCACCTGAGAATATATCACTTAGATTATGTCAAACCTAAGCTTCTCTTATCTTTAATAATATATAATTCTCTACTGACAGTGCCAACCATGTGAAGGTGGAAGCTTATTTGACACCACTAACCTACAAAAAAATGTTAGTAAGTAATTAAAAATTAAATTCATTTGTATTACCTAGAAAAAAATAAACATTTAGTAAAATTGATTACATATACATTTGAAAAGTCAACATACCTATGTATTTGAATCCAACAAACCACTAAGATATGCTCTAACTTGATAGTATCAATAATAGCTTCATAGTTTGACTCCTGAACTTTTCATAATTTTCTATTTAATAGCCTCCCATGATATTTTTATAATTGAATATTCATTGCAATAATAAAATTTGAATAGTTTAGTATCTTCATGTGTGTTTCAAACTCATCAAGCAACCATTGATCTGAATTTTTTATAGGATATCATCGAAACCAAGTTCTAGTAATTACCACTATCCCAGTGGGATAGTCAATGTTTTCTCCATCTATAACTTGGGAAGTCAATTTTTTCTCTCTCTAAACACCAACACAAGTAATAATAAGTGACCTCTTCATTATCCTCAACTGCAATAATTGCAAAAACATGACCTGTATCACAAAAAACTATTTTTAGTGACAATATGAAGATATACAATGAGAATAAATTATACATAATGAAAAATATTCTACCTAGCTGCACTAGATCAGATATATGGTCAAAGTCATCCGATGATGTCATATTTGTAAGTTTTGATGTTATTGAAACCTTATATTTGTTGATTGGAATTATAGGTTTAGAACTCTAATCATCTACCCACTCTTGTGACTCACAATCATTCCAAACAAAGTGCACACATGAAGAATAAAAACATGCCAAGTGTTTCATATGAACAGTCCAAGAACCTGCATTTGAGCTATGAAATGAGTAGATGTCACTTGAATCTGTTAGAGTCATAACATACTCATACTTTTCTAAGTGTTCTTCCATTGACCAAAAATGTCTAAAAATGGTATAATTTAGTTGAGCACCATGACACATGTTATCATTATACCATTCAACCATGGTTTTTGCATTTATCAAATGAACACCCTCTTCAAATTTTAACTCCTCCCTTGTAATAGCTCTTTTTACACATGCTCTAACACTGTCATGCTCCATTTTTCCATGATCAGCCTTAGTGAAACTCCAATTGTGTTATACACTAGTGGTAACATATATCCTACTCAACCAATAAAACATCCATGCATTTTTAAATTTTGATGTGTAATTGTCTAATAAAATGTAATGTTGATTGAAATTAATGTTCCTCTAACTCAATTGTTCATATAACTTCTAAAAATAACCTTGAACAACTCTAAACAATGTGATCAGTCATTGATGATATATAAATGGTACTCACTTAATATTTTTTGTTGTTGCTTTGTACTATTAGGTGTATGCATGAATTCTATATGCACAAATATGGCAACTTGTGATGAGTTGTAATATTACGATTAAACTTCCATTTGGGGTTTGAATGTGTAATTTATAGTAAACTCAACCACTAAAATAATAGAACTAAGAGGAAATGTATCCTCACTTATATTGAAATGTTCATCCAACCATCTAGCCCTGTTTGTGTCGCTTGCAACTCATAAACAATTTTCTCCTTAAATTTGACCAAAATTCAAAAACAAGAATATTTTTTGTAACAAGCTCACATCTTTTAGACTCTGTCATATTTTACTTGATAAGTCACTAATTTATATTTTCTTAAACCAACTAATTACTCTCTAATTTCACTTGTAATCTCCTCATGGATGCATTTTTTTAATTTTGGAAATCCACCATAAATGCTATAATTTCCATTTAAACATGATTTGTTATAAAATAATTTTCCATTCGGTCTTTTGAAAAAGATAGTTGGAATAAATTCTCTCACTGATTTGGTGGCAATTCAATGCTACACTCATGAAAAATATTGTTTGTATGCAAAGTACAATGAATATGGCAAAAAACATCATAGTGCATTGAAAATTCAACATGTTGCCTACAACAACAAGTGGTGCATGTGTGATTTATTTTTTCCTTAAAAAGGTTTGGCTATCTCAAAATATGTTTGACAAATAAAAATTTGTGGATGTTTTTCAAAAAAATTAGAGTATAATTATATTTGAGTCATATCCAATAAATGTTTTAGATGCAGTTCACAATTATGAGAACCAACTCTTATTTTCACTACATCTCTTGCATTTGGTGAAACTCTTCTATTGTCTTTCCAAAATTGAGTAACTCTTTGAGAGTATCAGCTATAACCTTGTCATTTCATGGAAGTCTACTAGAAAATGCCTAGATCTCATTGGTATTAGGTTCATTAAGTCTTTCACATCTTTTAATTGCTTTCATTAATGTTTTTTTGTTTATATTAAGTGTTTGGCTTGTTTTTTAAACCATTCATTTTTTCCCTATTTGGTTACTTAATGCACAAGTTGTAAGTATACACCAGGCATCATTACAATCTTGGGTGCATGATTTTGGACCTAAAATATGATATGCATCATGTAAATTTTCAACAATTTCATTATTTTTATCATCCATGTTAGATGTTCCTAGTCCTAATGTGTACATTATAGGTCTTATCTTAATCAATTTTATCAATGAAACAAATGATTGACATCTTTGACTATCATAATCTAAATTATGAAAGAAACTATTCCAAATTTATTGAGCCAGTCTTATTGAATGGTGATCAGACATTTTTTTATGCATTGGTTCTAAAATATTTTCATCGACTTCAATTAAGTACTTGTCTTTTCTATGCATAATTATTAGAGGTATTGTTAATGGAGGAATTTGTTGAGAGGGTGTTTCAAAATCATTATTACTTTCATTTTTTAGAGGTGGGATGACATTTTATTCATTATTTATTTCTTAATTATATGTTTCCATGAAATTATAATTATTGTTAATTTCATCATTATTTGTTTTCATCAAATTTTCTTCATTCATGGGGGTAAAGCATCATACATAAACTCATCATCAACAAAATAAAAAACTCGGAACTTTGAATGTAAAATTTCAACATTATCTAATTCATTATTTTAAATTTCATTATCATTCATTTTATTATGGTCAATTTTATCATTATTCAGTTCATTATGGTCAATTTCATCATTATTTAATTCATTATTGTCAATTGGCTCATTATCTATGGCATTTGGTTCATCAAGATTAGGGTTTGTACCTTGTCTATAATGAAATTTTTTCATTTGTATCTTATGTTTCTCTCTCAAATATTCTAATTCCTTTAGTGTTTTGTTCTTCAACATATTCCTCTTCCTCGAATGTGATCCATCACCCATCAAAGAAAATTGACAGCTTTTCAAAGGTGGGGTAAAAAATACATAGGTCTTGTAGGTCCTCTAGAGAATGTTGTGGGGACAAAATTATTGATTTGGGTTAAAAATAGATGTTAAAAAGTGAACTTAATAATAATAATAATAATAATAATAATAATAACACATTATGAAATAATGCAATCACATTTTTCTTAATAATAGGTTCTACTTCAACATAGACATTGAGAATCAAGTTTTGTGTATATTAAGAATAACATGATCATGTTATGAAATAACATGTTCACATTATTTTAATAATGAAATCATGTTATTCTTAATACTCAATTAGGGTTAAACATAGACTTTGAGAATCGAGTTTTGTCTATATCAAAAATAATGTGATCACATTATACTTAATATAGATTAGGGATTAAGGCATTAATGCATAGGGTTTAGGGATTAGGGATTAAGGCATGTAGGGTTTAGGTTTAAGGGTGTATATAAGGTCTAATCACTCTATGCCATGTGAACCTAATTCTTACTACAAAGGATGTTAATTGGGACTAAATCAATTGGTAAATAGGGAAAGTTTATGGTTTACAATTTAGGGTATAGTGTTTAAGATATATGGCTTAGGTTTAGGGTAAACATGGTCAATCGTAAAGATAGTTCATAGTATAAATGATGTTAATTTGTGTTAAAATTATTCGTTCAGGGTTTAAGGAGTTTATATTTTAGGGATTAGGAACTTTAAGGATTAGGGCCTAGGGTATAGGTTTTAGGGTTTATAAGGTAAAATCATGAAGGTGATTGGGGAAAATTTGAGATCCTTGAACCTATATCTATGAGTAAAGAATGTGATTTTGGGATTAATTATCCCCTACATCATCACATATTGAGCCAATTAAGTCAATTGTGGTTTAATGAGTGATGCAATTTTGACCAAGTTCATCCCTGTGAACCTAATTATTACTATATATAAAGGATGTCAATTGGGGATATATTTATTAGTTTAGGGTTTAGGGTCTACAAAATAAAGGGTTTGGGGTTTAGGGATTATGGCTTAGGGTTTAAGGTAAATGGTATAGGGTTTAGGGTTAAAATTAAAGGGTACAGGTTTTAGGGTTTAAGATATTAGATATAGGGTCCAATCACTAAGGTAATTGAAGAACATTTGAGCTACTTGTTCACCTATTTATGACAATTACCTTCATGTTTACATTTTTAATAAAAGTAGGGTCAAATAAGCCATACACATTGCATATATTATACAATTGATTGAGCCATAAATTTGGTTTAGGGGCTCAATTTTTCCCAAATCATGCCCTTAATTGCACAAAGTGATTAATTGGATCAATTCAGGATAGAATCAAACTTTTAATTTTTCCCCAAATCATATCTTACTCTTGAAGGGGTTCAATTTAGCCTCAAATTCCTACTTGATTAAATGAATCAACTCTTTGGTTAATTATATATGACATGAAATTAGGGTTAATTTCACTCCAAATCACATCATATACAATTTAAAATAGGTTCATGTGGCTCATTTTGACCCTAATTACCTCCATAATTTAACTAATCAACATTTGTATTCATTAGTTGATGATTTCAAGTTTATTGAGATCAAAACCACTTGCATACATGTATGACTTGTATATAAGTAAATAATGTTTCTTTGATTCAATTAAGATAATGAAATTGGAGCTAATCAACCCCAAAATCACATTTTATAGTCATGCAATTAGGTTGAAGGGGCTCAAAATAGCCCAAATTTACTTCAGATGCACAACTAGATTAGTACTCCCAAGGCTAAGTTTTGGCCATAGGTTTAAAAAATGCATTTCATGACATCTCATGATAAAATTAATTATATCGTAGGGCATGTATGTTTATGACATGTAGTCAAAATTATGGCATAGGGCTTATAGTTTATGTTTTAGGGATTAGGGATTAGGGAATATGGTTTAGGTTTATGGGTATATATAATTTATAATTACTCTATGCCATGTGAACCTAATTATTATTACAAAAGATGTTAATTGGGACTAAATTGACTGGTAAATAGGTAAATTTTTCGGTTTACAATTTAGGGTATATAGTTTAGGGTTTAGGTTTTAATGTATATACGGTTTAGGGTACACAAGGTCAATCACAAAGATAATTGAGGACAATTTGAATCACTTAGATCCATTTGTGACTATAGAATGTGTTTTTGGGTTGTCATTATAACCCATGTCATTATGGAAATTGAGTGAATTAGTCAAATGGGGCAATTAGTCATGTGATTTAGGTGAAACTGAGCCCTGTAAACTTAATTCTTAATTTAAATGATGTTAATTTGGGCTAAAATGATTGGTTCAAGGTTTAAAGAGTTTATATTTATGGTTTAGAGTTTATGGATTAGAAAATATAGGGATTAGGGATTAGGGTATAGGTTTTAGGGTATCCAAGATACAACTTTGATGGTGATTAGGACAAATTTAAGCTCCTTGAACCTATATCTATGAGTAAATAATGTGATTTTAGGCTCAATTATCCCCCACATCATCACAGATGAGCTGATTAAGTCAATTATGATAATGACTTATGTGATTTTGACCAAGTTCATCCATGTAAACCTAATTCTTACTATATATAAAGGATGTTAATTAGGGATATATTTATTGGTTTAGGGTTTAGGGTTTAGGGTCTACAATTTAAAGGGTTTAGGGATTATGGCTTAGCATTTAAGGTAAATGGTATAGGGTTTATGGTTTAAGTTAAATATTATAGGGTTTAGTGTTTAAGATAGAAAATATAGGGTCCAATCACTAAGGTAATTAAAGAAAATTTGAGTTTCTTATTCACCTATTTATGATAAATACCTCCATGTTTGTGTTTCTAATAAAATTAGGTTCAGTTAAGCCATACATGTTGCATACATGTTATACAATAGATTGAGCCATAAATTTGGTTTAGGGGGTAAATTTTGCCCAAATCATGCCCCTAATTGGATCAATTTATGATAGAATTGAGTTCATTTTTTCCCCAAATTATATTTGTCTCTTGAAGGGGTTCAAATTGGCCTCAAATACCTCCTTAATTAAATGAATCAACTCTTTGGTTAATTATATATGACATGAAATTAGGTTTAATTTCACTCTAAATCAAATTGAATATACAATTTAAAATATGTTCATGTGGCTCAATTTGACCCTAGTTACCTCCATAATTGAACTAATCAACATTTGCATTCATTAGCTGATGACTTTAAGTTTATTGGGATCAAAACCACATTCTATACATGTAGATCTTGCATATAAATAAATAATGTTTCTTTGATTCAATCAAGCTAATGAAATTGGAGCTGATCAACCCCTAAATCACATTTTATATTCATGAAATTAGGTTGAAGGTGATTGAAATAGCCCCAATTTAATTTAGATGCACAACTAGATTGGTACTCCAAAGGCTAAGTTTTGTCCATAGGTTTAAAAAATGTATTTTATGATATCTCATGATAAAATAAGTTATATCATAAAATGTATAATGAGTTACACCTTAAAACCAAGTAATTATAATTATTCAAGTCAACATATTAAAATGCCCATAATTTTTTTGAAGTCTAATGTGATACCATAACACTTTAATCCACTATCCAAAGTTAGGGACATTTCCCATATCACATGAAATAACACCACTATTAAGGAGCTCAAGAACATATAAGATCATATATAAAATTTGAGGTAAAGAGCAAATTTGGTTTTTTAGGTGTTAAGAATTTATAATGTGATCACATTAGTAACACAATCACGTTACTAATGTGGTTAATAATGGGATAACATTATTAACATGATCATGTTATTAATATGATCATATTATTTGAATTTTAATTTAAAAAATGTGCCTTTTGGCTCGAGAATAGCTTGGATTCCCAAGCCAAAGGCTTGGACCTGTTAATCTACAACCATGTCTGAGAGTTCTGATAAAAAATAATAATATTTAACTTCGATCACCAAATACACTATTAATTTCAATGGTAAAATTCAAAAACTTAATAACTTTGCGATGAGAACACTCTCCTCTTTCCAAAAATATGATTTTTATAATTTTTTGACTAATTTAAGGTTTCAAACTATGTTGATTTATAACTATACCTTTTTTATGCCATTACATGCTACAAATATACCTGCCTATACATGTTCATGTAATTTTTTTTCATTGATCCACATGCAAAAAATAGTTATATGGTCACAAACTAGGCCTAATTCTACATACATTAAAAAAAAAAAAAATTGTTTTTTTGAGGTAGTTAGGCATGTTTCATAGACGACTATCCATGTTTTTGTCAGTTTTTTGGATCTATTTACTTGTAAAATTCAAAAAAAAAAGTATTCATTGAAAAAATATAGGTCACAAACTAGAATATCTTATCTAAATTTTCTCTAAAGGGTTTCAAATAATATTAAATGCTACTCAATAAATATTGTTGCACGACCATCTATGTACTCTATTTTCTTTTAAAAAAATAGGAGTTCTTATTCAAATTTTAGATTTTTGACACAGTTATACTTAACCTTTTTTTAAAAAAAATTAGTGTTTTGGAAACTAGACTCAAAATGCTACATTTTATATTCTTACACCATCTTCAAATTTTAAATGTAGATATCTCAAATTATCTATAGAAGTTCATATTTCTAAAATTTTAAGAAAATCATGTCCATGGGTAGGCTTATTTTTGTCCCCCAGCTTTGTGCACTTACCCATATATAAAAGGCCTTCTCATTTAATCTCATCTATTTGATCAAATTATAATTCATAAACCTAAAGATATTAATACCTTGATTTTTTAATATTTAAACTAAAATTCAATGATATAAAAGTTTAATGTTCGAAACTTCCTCTTACAACCATCAAATCAAATATTTCTTCCTCTAATAAATTTTGGTACACTTTAATCTCTACAACCCATTTGATATTTTCTCCACAATTTGTTTATAGATATATACGAGGTTATTTAAGGCCTCCAGCCATATAAAAAGTTTTATAATAAATAACCATAAAAGGCTTGAAATAAAGACCAATAATGCTAGCATAGAGGCATGACATACATAAACCCAAAAAGACCTAGACCTACACTAAGCATTACAACAACCAAAACGAGAGATAAAACATTCACTTCCTCATAGACAATCAACATAAAATAGCACAAAAAAATGAGAACATCAGACAAACACAACATTAAACCTTAACATAGGGTGGTGCCACACCGTCTAGTTATTTAATGAAAATGATTTCCTTTCCCTTAAATTTGTTGGTGGAGACCTCCCCGAAAACCTTGCACTTGTGTTTCTAGGACAACCCTTTACATCTTTCTTCAAGAACCATTGCATTATTGCTATCGGTTTGGCCCTAAAAAACCTTTGATTTTATTAATTTCCTAATCCATTAGGGAGCTAACACCAAACCACATGCCACCATTTTTGATAATTTCTTAACCACTTCCACCCTAGCCCTATTATGTCAGATTTCCTTCCACTTTGATATCTCAGTAATTATACTTTTTATCTTTACCATGAGTGGCAAAGTTATAAATTATCCTTTTGAGGGGTCTAAGGAGCATAAATTTTATTTCAAGTCTTCCACAAATCTCACCAGGAGCATAAACTGAGTTTCCAAAGAATGAAAAATGGATACTAGAACCAAACATGAGCCATCTAAGCCAGTGAGTGGCAATTTGGGTAGGGGGCCCAAATCATATTCAAAAATGTCCTCTACTAGTCCAATGTGATGCTCTAGCTTGATGTAAAATGGCACTAGATTGACAACCACCTTAGAGTCAGAGATCAAAGCCATGAGATTAGATGCAAACATAACCACCACCTTTGAGTTGACATGACTATGGACCCCTTACTTTAGATAATCAAGTCCCATAACTAATGAAATAATCTCAAAAAAATCCTCTATCAGTACCAAGAAAATGTTTTAGTCACACCCAATAAATTGATCCATTAAATGCCATCTCATGAATAAAGCTTCCACCATAAAAAATATGGGTGGTTAAAGTGATTACAACTTCACATTCCATACTAAGACCAACATCACCCACAGAAGACATGATATAAACTAGATAAAGTGCTAGATGGATGGCCAAAGGATTAACAACAATCACCATTTAGCTTGCATCAAACATGATAGATTTAATTAATTTAGGGTGATCAAAAACCATTATGAAAACCTCTCGATGCACCCATACTACAAGCATACTGACACTCGAGCCAATAAACCTAATGTCCTTTGCATTTATGGAAACATCAACTTCATAAAGCTAATATGAAGAGAGATTATGATGAAAGATTTGGCATAAGATTTAGCCCAACCTCTAAATTCACTGCTAAGAATTTCCACTGCTCTACCAAAAACACTATACACTAAAACTTCCCATTTTTGTGAATATTTTTTATAATAAAAAAAACATACAAAAAGAAGAAAGATTAATGATTATCATCCCAAATCGATAAGTAAAAGAGATGGAAAATCCTCCCATGTATCTCACACATTATCCATGTAGCTCAATTCAGTTTGGTTGATGCCATAGTTTGTTAAGAAGTTAGTTGCCACATTGGCTTCATGATAATAATGGTTAGATTCTATGGAAGTGAAGAGAGCCAATCTATTCCAAACACATGATAAAATGTTTTCTAGTTTCCAAAAAATGGCAGGTTTTTTTTGGAATGCAGATATGATAATCTATGATTCGCCTTTGATGATTAGCTTAATGATATTACATTGAATTATGAGTTCAATCCCATCGATAAGTGCTTGCACCTTTGCTTCATTCTTCCAAAAAAATTCTAGACATTGCTCAGATTAAATATCCACTAAAATCATAGATAATACAACCAACCTTTGAAATCTTAGGATTTCCTTTGGAATCACCATCAAAATTTAACTTAAACCATCCTACTAGTGGAGAATTCTATGAGCTTACCTTTCTTTTTTTTCCCCAATAACTATGGTTGACTCATTAACGAGAGGGAAGAGAGATAAGTCTCCATTTAGCACTCATTCTCATATCCTAGCTTGTAATAAACCCATTCCTCCTTTTGACTTGAGAAGAAATGACTTATGAAATTAACACCTCAATTTATTTTAAAATTGTAGGAAGTGTTTTTTCTTTGTCTTCAAAAATGTACTAGTTTCTCTCCTTCCAAAGGGTCCAAACAAAGATTGCCAAGATGACCCACCATAAGCTAAAGAGGGAATTTTTACATTCACCTATTGGCTAAGAGGACAATGCTATGATCAGTGAAGGTAGCCAAAACCATGACCAATACAACCTATAACAAAGCCATACCGAGGACCATGTTGCAAAGGGGCAGTCAAATAATAAATGGTTTATCATTTCTTCATTATTTTTGCAGAAACAACACCATGACAGACCAACAAAACCAATTTTATTGATCCTATCTTAAGTTAAAATGTGGTTTTGAATCACAAGCCATACAAAATCACTGGTTTTATGGAGCCCAATTTTATCCCATCAGAGAAATCTTGCCTAAAACATCAAATCATCTATAGTGTCCACCATATGATAACCTAGATTGACTATGTGGACCCCTAATTTGATACCAATCTAGTGCAGGGTATCTTCCTTATCATTTAAGAATTTTTTCTTATTTTTTAGGCATTTGATTAATCTTACACTTTTCTCCACTAGAATTTTCAAACCTTTCATGCTTTTCCACCCCCAAAATGGCAAACCATTAGTAAAATCCAATTCCACATAGTTGGCAACTGAGGTGCCCAAAACAATAGATAAAACCCACCTAACCTCCTCCATGTGGGGTAGCTCAGTAATGGGCTTGTGACCATTCCATGAATCCTCCTATAAATTAGTTGTCCTTCTATTTTTAATCATCCAGGAAACATGCTTTGCAACAATAGGCCTACAATTTAAAAGAAAATTCCAAAAGTGCGACCCTTTGGGGGGGTTAGCAACAAAAATTATACTCCATGGATTATCTAAAATTAGATATTTAGTTCTTAGTAGTTTAGACCATATAGCATCAGGTTTGTAAATCATTCACCGAACTAATTTTTCCCCAAGAGCCCTGTTCTAAAGATTCAAATCCTTAACTCCAACTCCTCCCATTCTCTTGATTTTACATACCCTTTTTCATTTCAAGAGTGGGATTTCATTATTATGAGTTCCTTGGCACAAGAAATATTTCATAATATTGTTGAGTTGTTTGATAATATGGCAAGGAGGTTGAAGCATAGAAAAATAATACACCAGAAAGGAGCTCAAGACCGATTTGATGATAGTGATTCATCTAGTCAGAGCCAGCCATTGACCTTGTCAAGATGCCAATTGAGATTTAAAAGAGTGTATCAAACCATCCCAATGAATAGTTCATAAAATTTTAGAGAAAAGAGGAACCCATATATATTCAGAAGGGATTTTACCAATATTAAAACCCAAAACTAATGAGATGGCCTGCTACTCTTACTCAGAATAATTTCAGAAAAAAAAATTGGATTTATTAATGTTCACCATTTGTCCTGATGTCACTTCATATCTATTCAAAATAGCTTTGAAGGTTTAAGCTTCCCTAACTCGAAGCTTGACCAAAAAGGAAAGTATCATTAGAAAATTGTTGATGAGTATGATTATCAATACCTTCAATAGACTGAAATTCCATGGAGCATTACGAGGTTTCCTTGGCAAATTTCGCCACCCTATCCTAAAGCTTCAACTAGACAAGATAAACAGAAAGGGAGAAAGAGGATCACCTTGTCTAATGCCTCTGGAAGATTTTCAAAAATACCCACCAAACTTCTATTGACTAGGATAGAATATTTAGGACTAGAGATGTAGTTAAATACCCAATTACACCATTGTTTGTTGAAACTAAATTTCTCCAAGATCTTTAGCAAAATACACCAACTAACCCTATCATATAATTTTTTGATATCAAGCTTCAACATCATACCCTTGCGATGAGTGATAGATAGAAATGGATGATTTCATGTGCAATGATAACTCCTTATTTAATATTTCTTCCAGGGACAAAACCTGCCTACTCTTCTGAAATCAAATGCACCAATATTTGTCTAAATCTTGTAGCCATTACTTTAGAGATAATTTTATAGACTGTGTTACATAGAGAAATAGGCCTAAAATTGATAAAATATTCTTGAATTTCTCCCTTAGGTATGAGTGAGATAAAGGTGACGTTAAGATCAACAAAAACTTTAATCCTCCTTGATTCTTCCACCATTTGCAGCACATCATCTCCCACCAAATCCCATAAAGTTAAAAAAAATAAGATGGAAAACCATTTGGACTCAGGGGCCTTATCCTTTTACATAGAAAAGACTATAGTTCTAGTTTTCTCCAAGGTAAAAGGAGCCATTAATCTCTCATTTTATTCTAGAGAGACTATATGTGGGATAAAACTTACATTATGGTTTTAGGTTTCACGTTCCAAAAGAATATCATTGTTAAGGAGAAAATTAAATAAATTGACCACCTCATTCCTAATATCCTACTGATTGACCAAAATTTTACTAGTAGATGATCTTATCTGTGAGATAGGAGTGAAGTTCCATCTGATCTTGACCAAGTTATGGAAAAAAGCCAAGTTCTTGTTACCTTTAAACCACTCAGTTCTGGATTTTTTTTTCAAGAATATTTCTTCATGCTAAATCAATTATTCATATTCAGTAAGAAGAGATTTTTTTTCCTATACAAAAATTGATCCATACCGAATTGATAGATGGCTCGATTCAAGTTTTCTAGATCTTGCTTCTAATTTGACTTTCTATTGAAAGATATATTTGAAGCAAACATTATTCCACTATTGAACTCATCCCTTAATAAATTATAAATTCTTTGTCATCAAAACATTGGGGAGTGAGAATGAATATGATAATTATTCTGCCATTGCTTTATGATCCTAGATAAAGAACGATCCCTGAGCTACATTTTTTCAAACTTGGAAGGACAATACGAAGGTGTATGATCAATATTTATAAACAAAGCAATAATTAAATGATCCAAAACAACAAAGGATAGAATGAAACTCTCAGACATCTAGTTTGAGATAACCAAGAATTTGAAACCAAAAATCTATCTAGTTGCTCTAAAATATTATGTTCACCACATCTTTTGTTACTCCAGGTGAAAATACCCTATTTGGGAGGTATATCAAAAAAATCGATATTTGCAATAAACTAAGAGAATTCTAGATTCCCAGGGGTTCCATAGCTTTTGCCACCTTATTTTTTTGAGGGATGTAAAATTGCATTGAAATCCCTTCCCATTACAATTTTAGAATTCTTAAAATGTGCAAATAGATTTTTCAATTAAACATAAAGGATAGATTTACTATGGGCCTCATTAGGCACATAGATATGACAAAGAAAGAAACTCATATCCGACCTAAGACAAGAGATTTTATAGAATTGTTAGTGAATACCCGTTTCAATAATGTCCACTTAAACTTTATAAGGATCCCAAATAAGTGCCAAACCTACTGAAGCCCCACCAGCTTCCACAAAGTAACTATTCCAACTTTTCTAGCCAAATATCATTAGATTTATGGCATATTTTAAGCTTAACTTAGTTTCTTGAATCACCAAAAAATTAGGGCATTCTATTGAAAGAAAACATTTTACTAGACGTCTTTTGTTAGGGGTGTTAAGTCCATTAATATTCCATGATAAGATTTCCATAAAGCCTATGGGAGGAATTCCACCTCCCACTTTTCAATACCAGAATATTTGGATAGAGTACCTTGTTTTCCAATAGAAACTTCCTTAGCAATAATCTCCTATTTATTTTTCCTTCCTCTTCTTTTGGATTGACCATAATTTGGTTTCTAAATTGTTCTTTGAATTTGAGAGATAGACATACATTATTTGGAATTTAGATCTTCTTTTGATTTAAATTCTTATACCTTTGAGTCACTGATCAGAGTCTCAATCATAGGATTGTCTTCTCTCATATTTTGACTATTTTTGGTATATGTATTACCTTTGTCCATACTATGCTCAAAGTGTTGAATGATATTATTGATAGTTTGGGATTTCTCAAAAATGAAGTCACATCCTTTAATCATAGTGTTAGGAGAGAGTGTATCAAGCTTACCTAGCTTATCCAACAAGGCCTCCATTTTAAAAATATTAAAAATAATGTTTTTTGAAGACTTACAATTAAGAGGAGGAAGATCTTGAAGAGATGGTGATGCATTATCCTATGCCCTTGGAGGCAAAGGTAAAACTTTATCAAAATGTTCCTCAGTTAAATACTTTTGTCGGTTATCCTCCACCATATCCCTTTTCTAAGTAGACCAGAATTCCTAGCATTGTGCAAGTGGAAGGCCATTAGGGAAGAAGAAACTAGTTTGAAAATGTGGTAATTTTTTTCCCTGGATGCCTTAACAACTAGTTATTTTTCTAGACAAAATTTCTAAGTATTACTAGTACCTTTGCATTTAAAACATCAAAAAGGGATGTTTTCAAAATTGAGAAATGAACTCAAAATCTCCCTTGAGATTTGATAAGAATCATTTTTGAAACCTCTTCCTTTAAATTAGTCAGAACCCTAATCCTAACATAAGAAGCCAACCAACCTTCCTCTATTTTCAAGTCTATTTACAGAAAGGATCTTAGCAAATTTCCTAAAGCCATTAGACATTCGTGTCTCCAATATTCCATCAGGGGATTTTAGAATCTAACCCAAGTGGGGTATCTACCTGGGTGTTGTAAAATCACATCAAAGTTGGTCTTCCATGGCTGGAGCCATAAGCTAGCTCCACCCAAAGCCCAAAAGGGTTTATTAAGAGTTTGTTCTTTATTATCTCTATTAGGAAAAATGGAAATGAAAAAAAATTTTGGTAAAAATTTAAGTTCCAAATCTGTACCCCAATTTTATTCCACCCATGATTCAATTTCACCTATGGTTGGCCATTTCCCAACAAAATTTGCCTATCAACACCCTTTCCTCCAAACACGAGACAACTTGCGTGAGTTTGATGCATTCCAAAGTAAGTTCTTTATCCTTACCAATATTTAAACCCTCCCAAGCTTGTGAATCCAAACTAGCAGACTCATGTAGGGTCAAAGTCTCATTATCCTCCTTAAAGAGTTTAGTTATGGGGCTTGTAAATTTTTTCCTGCCATCCAGGTTTTCAAAATGCTTAGAAATCAAAGCTTTATCTAGACCTTCCAGAGCCTCCCAAGTCTCTGTTTGTTTTTACACTTTCACCTCATTTACTCCTACATCTGTTGAGAAACTAGTCCATTTCTTAGTCATATGAACACCCTTCTCTGATAAATGTTACCCTATTTTTGATTGATAACAACCAAGCCCTTCTCTAAATGTTAGGATTTCTGATTTTTGCTTCCTCTCGTGCTCCATCTTCCCTACCATTTACTCCATAATTTTAATAATATGAGATATCACATTATCATGAAATATAAAAATATAAGAAATATATAAAAAAACCTTCCCATTTAATCTCATCTATTTGGTTAAATTATAATCGATAACCTTAAAGATATTAATGCCTTAATTTTTTTTAAAATATTTAAATTAAAATTGAATGACGGAAAAATGTTCTAAACTCCCTACTACAACCATGCCATCAAATATTTCTTCTTCCAATAAAGTTTCGTACACTTGATCTCTAACTTTCCAAAATAAAAATTTTAATATTATTTTCTATTCAAATATTTTACTTAAGGTACACCAAGTCTTTAAGAGATGAATCTTTCAATTATATACACCATACCTTTGAATAGTCCTACTTAAATCCAATTTTTATACACCAAGTTTTTAAGAGATGGATCTTTCAATTATATTAACCATAAAATAAAATGATTTATTCTTATAATTTATAGTTAAAAATGGTTTATTAAATTAAAAATGATATAATATTTTATAATAAAAATTGTCACTATCTATTTATAAATTTATAAAAAAAATCTATTCAAAAAATATTAATTAGTTAACGATTATCAAATAAATATTTAAAGAGAAATTTGTATTGATTCAACTATTTATGCTTTTTACTATTCTTAAATATTAGTATAGAAATATATATATATATATATATATATATATATATATATATATATATATATATATATATATATATATATATAAACTAAAATAAAACTGTAAATATTTATTGACATTTTTTTTTAAATGAATTATACTAAATATTTATAATCCATTAAAAATATCTTATCAACAAAATAAAATTAAAATTAAAAAAATAACTAAATTTAGATTAATTTATCATGAACACCAATATTCTTACATTTCTAATTTAATTTAAAATACTTAAACATAAAATCAAATTAAAAAATAATATAACATAATTTTGTTATCAAATTTTTAAAAAGTTTATTCATATATAATCTCAAAATAACCTTTATAATTAATTATTACCCCCAATAACATTTCTTGCAAGGGTATTCAATTAGTATGTGTGTGGCCACAGGTTTGTCTTATAAAATCTTAGATGGTCAAACACAAACATATTTTATGCATTTTGTGCGTCAAAGATTGATCATATTTTATGAAAACACAAACATGTTTTCATATTTTGTGGCCATAGGTTTGTTAGGGTAGGTGCATTTTCATGAATTTCAAATTACCTTAAAACTTTAAATGATTGCTTCTTTACTTATGAAATGACCTTTCTCACCTTTAAAAAAAAGTTATAATTATCTTGTCCCATTCACATTTTATCACCTTTAAAAAAAAGGTATTGCCTTCATTTTATATTGATTCATATAGATTTTTTACATTTGTTTAGTTTTAATGAAGTAATATTATCAGTTTTCCCATAGTGCAAGAAATGTTGAAGGTTAGATAAAAATAGTTCATATTTAATTTATTGCAATGATAAAGTATTTTATTATTTTTTAATTAAATGTCTTCACTATCTTATAAATATTTTTGGTTTTAAGTTGCGTAATTTAATTATCAATTTCATTGATTGCTTTTGTAAAAATATTATATAATATTTATTATAATTTTTATATACATTAAACATTTATTAATATATATTATATAATTTATATAAATATTAGATTATATAATATATATTTTAATATTATATCAATTTTTATAATATCTATTAATGATGAAAGTGTTGAAGCTATAAAATGCATTGTATGCAACAATAGTTACAAATATCTTTTTCTCTCTTTTTTTTAAATTGTATATAACAGTAATTACAAAACTAGAGTTTTTATGAATGGTGTGGAAGAGGTAATTATGTCAATCTTTTTTCCTCAAATTTTAAAAATTTATATATTTAATTTTTCATTCTTGCAAAGCATTCAAAGGTAAATGCATTATATATATATATATATATATATATATATATATATATATATATATATATATATATATATATATATATATATATATATATATATATATCATTGATTGAACATACTCTTGATATAGTAGTAAATGTTAAGCCTTAGCAATCAATATCTTCAATGTTAATTGTTGCTTTATTGAGTGTCATTCTTTGTGCTCTATGTATGGTTAGAGTCCATACCATTTTTATAGGCATCTATCGATGATTATCTCGTGTAATGGGATCAAATGGTACATGTGTAGGATTCTTTGCATCCCTTGGGGGCCAGAGTTTTTTTTTAATGCAACAACTACATATATGGGTAGGAAAGGTGGCTTTGAATCTAAGTTGTAGACGGTGCCGACAATTTCTCCAATAGCTCCGTTAACTAATCCTAATTTCACCCATAGATTAAATATTAACATAATTTTTTGTTTCTTACATAAAAGCATAATGAGCTCAAGCTGAGTGTCGTTGTGGTTAGATGTATTTATTTTTCTGCTTTGTTTGGCTCTACATAAAGGAATTGGCATATTTAGTGATTTCAACATTTGCTTATTATGCATTATTCCCAGTACACCCAAAATATCTATTTGCATACATTGGAGTGTTGTTTATAAGTGGGAGTTGTCCCATGTCTTGAATGAGTATAATTGAGCAACCACCAAAGTCTTTGTTATTTTGTTGAGGAAATGCTTCATGGAATCAATTATTTATCTTACTAAGTATCTTTGGCCCTATAAAACCCCATTTCATCTATGAGTACATATTGAATGTGTCTCATTTCTTCTTGAAAAGTTGTTAACATTTGTCCTTCCAACAGTTTCATTTCCTAGATAGAGATATGAAGTGTTGAATTTATTGTCAATGTATTTATGTTAAACATTCCAATGCCAGTTGGAACATTAAGAAGTAGGGGAGACTTGATTTTTCCTAGAAGCTTATCTAGGGTGTGTTTAACTATGCTTATCAAGTAAGATTTACATGTCCCTCATATTCCTTATATAATCATTCAAAATGATGTACCTTGTGGGTTTTTTTTGAGCATGTTGGTGAATTATGTTAAAGGCTATTTGCTGAGTTCTTGACAACTCATATGATATTGGTTTGGTGATGCACTCAATGTCTACATATTTTTAAATTACACCTTGTGAATCTATGAATTTTTGTACAATTATGTGTAAGTTGAGCAAGATATATGAATGATTCTAGTTGTGTTTGTTGTCTAAGTCATAGAGTCCAAGCATGTTAATGTCATCTAGCTCATCATTTATAGATGGGTCTATATGAAATAATATTTCCCACTCATGCATTTCCATATCATGTGGTAGATGTTCTTCCTTATCACTATTATCACTACTTGTCTTGACATTATTTTCTTAATTTAAACTCTAATGTTAGTTTTAATTAGATCCACCTTTCTCTCCCAATTTATGTGTATTGTACAAACATTTGTTGTATGAACTCAAATTTATTTAAAGTGTGTGCATGGTAATTTAGATCCCGATCAGTTTACCCCCATAATTAGTTTACATGAACTTATGTTGACATCCAAATATATTATTATAGAGCATGAAAGTGGTGAATTTTTTTAAGATGAGTTGGGCAATGTCGGTAAGAAGCAATGGCAAGGCATTTAAGGTGATGGACTCGAAAAACCCTAGGGACATACACTTGTAGAGTTTAATAACATGTCACTTTTATCAATGTAATTTGTAACTTCTATAGAACTATTTAAATTATCAATACATGATCAAACATGGGTCATCTCAATGGAAAATAGGGTTCATATATTTAATTACTCATCTAAGAACGTAGAGAATGCACTTGTAAACTTCATTGTGTCATATGACATTGGCATAAATTTTTTTAAGACTGTCGATGCATTTAATGATGGGGAATCCAAAACAACACACCTGTTCTGATCCCACTTGTTAGGATCTTGCTCCTCAGAAAGAGCACAATATGATTACCAAATACAAGCAATTAAACATGCGAAATTATCCAGAAGTAACAAGTAACTAGAATTCACAAATAACACAGAATATGAGAGACAATACACAATCTTGTATTAATACTCATCCAGAAAGAAAATACAATAAAGAAGATGCCACTTCTTCTTCCACCTCTCAGAGGCTTCCCACACCTCAAGGGCTCCCAGTAATTCTCAATCAAGAGTTCACTCTCCTACCAAAAATGGTCCCAACACACAACTCACACACAGAATTGGTGTTCACCTCCAACCAATCAGTAATAACCCTGCCAGTACACAAGTACTCAAAGTACTTCAAGTAGATCTCCCATGAACCTGCAACAACCTGCAATTCAACAGACCTTACTTACACATGTAGATCTCCTATGAGCTTGCAACAACCTGCAACTCAAATGATCTTATAATGGAAGGATCTTCCTTGCCTTCCTCTATTTGCTCATAACTACAATACATGCCAATGGGTCTATAAATAGATCCCAGACTTAAACAATAACTTAGACTCTTAATTTAGACACGCAGCTCAAGACTCGAAATAGCCTTTACATGTAAACACTCGATTCAACAAACTAACTATTCATGCAACGAACACTTTTGGAACACACAGGCGACCGATGTCGGTCCCTGTCTAACTGGAGATGACCGACGTCAGCCGACTCCTATCGATGTCGATTTCCCTTCTGTTCACCCCTAACCGACGTTGGTCAGCCTAACCGACGCTGGTGACTGTGACACTTAGCAACTCCTCCATGTCTACAAATAGTTGAAGCTTTTAACTCCACAACCTAACAATCTCCCACTTGGAGATAAATAGCTACAACTGTACTTGTACATGTACATCATTTAGTTTATTTCTTGGCATTGTATCCCTCTTCAAGATCACCCTTGAAGACCAACCACCACAAATCCTGTGGTGCACCTCCTGTCATCCAAATTACCTAACACATCCACATCTACAAACCCATGTAGAAAATAACTTGACCCTACAAAGCATGTGCACCTACTGCTGGTCCCTCTCAAATACCTGAGAATCCATTGAACTGCCCTCAAGTGCTTCTTTCCCAGATTGGCTCCAAACTTGTGACAACTCCCACTGCTTGGGAAAACTCAGGTCTAGTACATACCATGCACTTAACCTCATCATGTGAATCAAGATACTGTTCATAGAACTATCCAACCATCGGCATGTTAACTGGTTTCACACAATCATCCTGAAACAAAGTCAACCTGTGACCTTCCATGTCCCTAGAACACACTCATGCCAAAGAATCTTGTTGCTCCCAAATTCCTCATGACACACCTCTGAACTAGCTTTACCTTTAGTTTAGTAACTCCCTGTAAGTGTAACCTGCAATAAGCACACAATACAGTAACAGGATAATGTAGCTAATATTATCCAACCTGGTAAAGAGAAACACAATGGTCAAACCTCCATTGTCCTGCAACTTATTTAAGACCATATACCCTGGCCTTCCGTCTCACATGTCCATTTCCGCTCTTCTTTATCCTAAACATCCATTTGTCTCTCAGTATTTCCTTCCAACTGACAACTCCATCCAAAACTCCCATTTGGTTCTTCTCCAAGGAATCACATTCCTCATCCATGCCAAGCTCCCACTGTTTCCTGGATCTACCTACTCTGCTTCTTTAATAACTTCCTGATTCTTGACCATCAGTGAGCAACAAGTAGTGTAAAGAAGGGAAATGATGAATTTGAGGCTTACTTACCCTTTAAGTCCTCCATATGGGTGCTTGAGACTCCTTGACAGCTTGCTGTCCACCCAAAATTTGTCTCAGTGATCGATGCCGGTCACATCTCAGTCTGCATCTGACCGATGTTGGTTCCATGCGACTACCTCATCACCGACGTCAGTTCCCCCTGGCCGATGCCAATGTTTATCTGTCTGGAGTCACCAACATTAGGCTACACATAGCCGACATCGGTCTCTGTCTGGATGTCGACGTCAATTTTCTAACCGACATCGGTCTCTGTGTTTTGCTTGTGAGCGATGACATATACTCGTGAGCTCCTTTTGAATTAAACCCTTGTCCAAATCAACCTTGCTCTGCTTAGAATTCCTCAGCCCCTTATGCTAATCTCTATCCATCACCTTCTCCTTGAAAACCAAGGCTTTCCTGTTCTTGTCACGAACATTGAATTTCTCAAGAAACATCACTTTCTTCTTCTACATACAGAAATATTGATCCATGCTCTTCAAATATGAAAGCATACCCTTTGACTCAAGAACATGCATCTCCTTCTTATTCATGTGACCAAGCCTATTAAGCCACATCTTTGAATCTACAGCTGAAGTAGATAAAACAGAAAGAGAATCAGTAATACAAGTAGATAGATAAAGCGTACCTACTTTCTTACCTCTTGCTACAACAAGTGCACCCTTGGTAACCTTCCAAGAGTCCACTATGAGAGTTACTGTGCAACCCTCATCACCCAAATTTCTAATAGAAATCAAATTCTACTTCAAAACTGGGACATGCATGACCTCCTTCAACACCCATGTGTTACCTGTCTGCAATTTCAACTTCACTTTCCCTTTGCCAACCATTTGACAAGGCTTACCATCCCCTAAATAAATTTCTCCAAAGTCTCCCTAGACATACTCATGAAAAAATTCCCTATTTGGGGATGCATGAAAAGAGGCACTAGAATCTAAAACCCAAGATTCTACTTTATCTAAGGAACATACCAGAGCATCATGTGCAACAAAATCTGCAACATCTGCTTCTTCTTCATGTCCTTCATGCTGATCTTCACCCAACCAACAATCTCTCTTTAAGTGCCCTTGATTTCCACATTTCTAGCAGGTTATTCTACCATACCTGGACTTGGATCTCCTACCTATCTTTAACCTTGATCTCCCATGCTCGATCTTCTCTCTTTGCCTTCCCCTGCTTTCCACACTCAAAGCATTTCTTGATGATTCACCTGTGCTTTTCCTGCGAACTTCTTCATTCAATATTACACTCACAACATCATCCACTTTTAAGATTTTTGAAGCAAACGCAGTATTACTAACTGCCATTACCAAACAATCCCAACTTTCAAGTAATGAGCATAAGATTAAGAGAGCCTTAATTTCATCATCAAAAATAATATTGAATGAATTTAACTGGTTTACCAAACCATGGAAATCACTAAGATGACTATGAACAGATCCACCTTCCAACATTTGCAAATTAAATAATTGCTTCATAAGAAATACCTTATTCGAAGCTGAGGGTTTTTCATATAAATTTGCCAAAGATTCTGTCAACTCTACCGTTGTCTTAACCTGAGATAAGTTGGAAATCACAGATGATGCAAGGCTCAACCTTATAGATCCCAGAGCCTTCCGATCAAGAACCTCCCATTCTTCAACCTTCATATCCAGGGGCTTGCATATAACCCCACCTAACGGTAAGTACAAATCTTTCTGATACAGATAATATTCAATCTGCATCCTCCATAATTGATAGTTCTTGCCATTAAACTTCTTCATTCGTAGCTTACTTTCTTCTGCCATTGCTATACTCCTACTCAAATAGAAAGCCCTGTGAGTAACCTGTAATCAACACACACTAACCAAATCTAATCCAACCTGTTAGTATCCCAACCAAAAGCTCTGATACTAGTTGATGGGGAATCTAGAACAACACACCTGTTCTGATCCCATTTGTTAGGATCTTGTTCCTCAGAAAGAGCACAATATGATTACCAAATACAAGCAATTAAACATGTGGAATTATCTAGAAGTAACAAGTAACTAGAATTCACAAATAACACAGAATATGAGAGACAATACACAATCTTGTATTAATACTCATCCAAAAAGAAAATACAATAAAGAAGATGCCACTTCTTCTTCCACCTCTCAGAGGCTTCCCACACCTCAAGGGCTCCCAGTAATTCTCAATCAAGAGTTCACTCTCCTACCAAAAATGGTCCCAACACACAACTCACACATAGAATTAGTGTTCACCTCCAACCAGTCAGTAATAACCCTGCCAATACACAAGTACTCAAAGTACTTCAAATAGATCTCCCATGAACCAGTAACAACCTACAATTCAACAAACCTTACTTACACATGTAGATCTCCTATGAGCTTGCAACAACCTACAACTCAAATGATCTTACAATGGAAGGATCTTCCTTGCCTTCCTCTATTTGCTCATAATTACAATACATGCCAATGGGTCTATAAATAGATCCCAAACTTAAACAATAACTTAGACTCTTAATTTAGACACGCAACTCAAGACTCGAAATAGCCTTTACATGCAAACACTCAGTTCAACAAACTAACTGTTCATGTAACGAACAGTTTTGGAACACATAGGCGACCGACGTCGGTCCCTGTCTAACTAGAGATGACCGACATCAGCTGACTCCTACCGATGTTAGTTGCCCTTCTGTTCACCCCTGACCGACGTCGGTCGGCCTAACCGACACCGATGACTGTGACACTCAGCAACTCCTCCATGTCTATAAATAGTTGAAGCTTTTAGCTCCACAACCTAACATTTAATATAATAAATTTGGGTGAGAAACTCTTTTATCTATTTGATGATGTTGTGATAGAGGTGGGGTCACAAAATGTGGGCCAATTCCTTATAGATAATGATACTAATTGTGAGGCTATTTGGGAGGATTTTTACAGATAATGATGGAATTATGTTTTAGACTCCGTGTGTGACACATTATCGTGATTTGACCTTGGAGGATAGAGATAATATTCCATGGGTGAAAGAGTGTTTTAAAATGGATAGAGTGTAATTTGATATTTATACCTCACTTCAAATTGTGGGGAAAGGAAAGGCCATACATAACATAGAAGTAATGAAAGATTCATAGCAAATTTAGTGGTGATATTGACTGGAAATGATCAAGCATTTAAAGTGACAAAATTGATAAACCATAGGAAGATACATGTTTTAAGTTTAGTGACATGTCACATCTATCAATTTGTAATTTTTATCATGCACAAACACAAGCTACAAGATAGGTTCTTACACCTCAATATCTTCTCCCCACATTAATGGCCTCGTATCATTGATTCAAAACATACATTAGACATGGAGCTCTCTCATAATCAAATCAACATTCATGGCATCTTTCTCCACCCTTGGTAATTAAAAAAATCTATTCAAAGATGTTGCCACCTTGTAATCTAAAGACACATTTGTGATGGGTGATGGCCATGTAAATCTAAAATCTATCTTGAGTCCAATTTTGGTGATGATATGTCCCCCTTGATGTACAATATTATCAAACATACCTTATCATTACCCCTCATTGTTGTTACTCATATCACCTTGAAATATTTCACTATATGCATGTTCTGGCTGGCCTTGCCCTTTCATTCATGGGTCTAAGTATGTTGTTTTTGTATGTTCTTAAACATGAGGTAATTACTTTAGCGAAAAATATAGTGGCATCAAGGGTGAATGAAAGCTACAATCTTGAATTTAGGAGTACAATGCTTTATTCTAGCATCAACAACATTACATCGTGCATTCAATTTTGACATGAGACATGGAGCTCTATTGCAATCAAGTTGATTCTCATGATGTCCTCTTCCACCCTTAACAATAGAAAACAACCCATCTTGCTTTCATATACTAACCATATCATTTTGTAATAGACTGTTAGATTAACATGATAATTTAAAATTTAACGTAGTCATATGTGCAGGCATAAATTATATGTGATAAGTGATATCTATATGTCACGACAGAGAAAGATTATTGTCTTCATTATAATATTAATGGATATTATTAAAATATATTATTGATTATTATATATCTAAACATAATTTTACATTTATAAAGGTTACAATGAATATTTGATTATACCCTTGGTAAATTACTCATACTAATTCAATTAATTTATTTTTAAACATTTTACTAATAAAATTATACTTACAAATTTTATTAATAATCTTTTTTTTTTCAATAATAAGTTTGTAATAAAAATTTGAAACTTATAAACTAAAAAATGTAAAAAATTAAATAATCATCAAATCTCTATAATATATAATATAATATAATATAATAATATATCTCATTATAGATTCTTCATTGAAACATATTTTAATATTATATAATATAATAATATATTATTAATAAATTATAGTGTTATTGAATATTATTATTAATAATCTATATAACATAACAATATTTTAAATTATTATTAATATTATATTTTATAGCTTAATAATAATAATAACAATAACAATAAAATAATAATATGATGCCATACATTACGTGGCAAGTAAATTTGACACTAGACACTACACCTTACCAATGAATTTGACATAATTTTGAAATGGGAAAAATATTATTTAAATGTGGATATACATGGAAACATGTCACGATACAAGGCATGTGAAAGTGAGTCATGCGACACAACTATACTCCAAGGCATTGATAATTGAAATTCTGGCCTTTAGGCCATATTCGCCATAAGTAAAATATTGTTGCCATATTCTAGGCATATAGGAGGCAACATAAAGGCCTAGGAACTCAATTGAGTACACGGTGGATTTTCTACTAATGGAAGAAGAGATTACAACATAGATGACCCCTATAAAGCATTCTGATTGCAATTTTTTTTTGTTTTATAGATGAGTAATATTATTGTTGCAATGTACAAGATGATCTATGTAATCTTATAAATTTGAATTTTATGGATTAATTTGCCTCTACACATAATGTATCATAAGTTTTTTTCAAAATGAGAAAGTATCATGATGAGCTTGTGGCTGATGTTAGAAAAAGATAGGAAGAGAGCCTTGCAGATATAGCTGTGGAACATGTTTCTATAAGAAACATTAGGTTGATATATAGGAAAACCACTATATACCATATCCATGTATTTGAACCAATAAGATGTGGTTAAACATAATATGTCAAACTTGCTAACCCCGTATTAGAAATGGTAAAGATTATCTTTGTACCATGTGTCAATGTTGGAATGGATCTAGGCAACATATAACTTTTTTGTCTCTTTTGAGATGAATCAGGGGCCTTACCCCACCATAAAAACCTCTATCTTCATAATATATAATACAAAATATATTATTATTGATGCTATATTTTATAAATATTATATTACTATATATTAATATAATCATCAATTCATTGTAGAGGATTACTATTTTTGAACAACAATTTGATATAAACTAATATGGATGCAAAGAGCCTTCCTTTCATGTTTTTAGCCTTAATAATCCCTACTCCCATGTGCAAAGATGCTACTTGTGTAGGGTGTGATTCATCTTATATTATCCATCCCTCATGAATTATCCACCCATTTACATCTCTACTTTACTCTGTTAAAAGAGTAAACTGCCAACAAAATATAAAGAGTGAGGATTTATATCTTTGTGTATGATACTGTAATGCACAATTTCAATTCCATGCTTACACAATCATAATTAGATGTGCTAGAGGATATGTCAAATTATGCATCATCATTCCCATTCATTAAGAACTATGGATAGAACACATGATCCCATAGAATTATTCAAAATCAGTCCCAATAAGAGCATTTGGCCAAGGTCCAAATTTGAGCAATATGTTATTGTGGGTGTAATGAATACTAGAATTTGGTGAGAAAGCCATATTTTCCATGATGATGGTATGGAATTAGTGTTAACTAGATGGAAGGGAGCTTATGAATTACAAAACCTTTAACCCTTCACTTTGCAATAAAAATATTATAGGAGAGTGATATTTTAACAAAAACCACCTATTATAAATGGTGAAGGTCTCTGTACTATGTGTCAACTTTGGAATGGATCAGACAACATATAATTTTTTTTAACTCTTGTGAGATGAATCATGGGGCCTTGCCCCACCATATAATCCTCCATATTAATTAGTACTCTGATTAAATTATAAGTTTTGACCATTAAATGTAGGCTTTAATCAAGATAAGATGATTAAGTTATTATTTTAAGTATATGTATTTGATATTCTTTTTTTTATTGATTTGATGATTGATATTGTTATTTTTTTGGAAAATATCTGAGGAGAGATGTTATATTTGTGTGAGAATCAAGTACGTAAGGGTATCTCTTTCACCAAAATCATTCATAACTCACATTTGACCTTCCCCATTTAGTATGTCTAGTTATAAGAAAATCAGTCACCAAATTGTGTATATTGCAGCCAAGAATAACAAGATTGATAACTTAAGTCTCGTAAAAAAGGAAACCCAAAAATATTTATAACATTAAAATAACTAGAATAAATTCCCATCACCATAAAGAGATAAGGTTATAAATTAACAACCATCTAAATGGAGCCAAACACTAGAAACATTCTTCAGAAACTAGAGAAACAAAGACTAATGGAGACTTGAGCAACCAATAATATGATTGTCTAGAATGAACATTTGTAAAACCTCATATTTAAACTTAGATGACCACCATAAATGAGGGGGATCACATTCCTTCACATTGGATTGATCAAGAGCCTAATTAACAAGTGCATCTAATACTTTATATTCTATCAAAGAGTATGCAAATAGATTATACCTTGTCAAAAAGTCGTTGAAGACCTTGAATTTTTTAAAGTAAGATTTGATAATATGTTTATATTTATTTAAATTTAAAATTCAATATCATAATTTATTTATAAATTTTATTTGACTCTTAACTTATTTAGTTTTGACATACTATCCAATCGATCAATTGATATATTCAAATTTTGTCTAATAAAAATAATAACTTAAAATTAAGATATGAGTTAAGTTTTTATTTAATTAAAGTTATTTGATATAAATTTTCAATATAATATTAATTTTATTTTTAATGATTTGATAATGATAATTTAAATAATATAAAAATGCTAAAAGTGTAATTTATTATTTCACATTGAATTAGATAATTTATTGGTTAATATTAAATTCATATCATATATAGAATGTAATATGATGAATAGAATGATCTCACATCACGTGTTGGTACATATGATAAGTTAATCAATCAATCATGTATTATTAATTATTATTTTTATGGTAAAAATTCCCATGAGATTCCATAACTAGAAGGGAGGCTCTTGGATTTGACATGGTTAACCTTGATTGGAACGAGGCACCTTGAATTTTCATGCCTTGACTCAACATGGGGTGGCTTTATTAGATGTGGGGATCCAATACATGCCACATTTCATGATGAACATTTATGGGCTACCATGAATTTTTGTGGGGATTTCATGACTACCCATACCTACTAAATAGTATTAGCAGATACCTAGTAGTAACCATAGCTACACACACACACACACACACACACACACACACACACACACACACATATTTACCCTTATTTGTTACTACATAGAATACTTGAAGCTTCGTAGAGATGCCTAGACATACCTACATATACATGGAAATAATGTTAAATATTATCATAAAATGTGGTAACTTGATCAATTTTTTACTCAACAATAATCATCAATCTTAAAGTGTAGTAGTGTTGGTCATTGATCTTCCAAGTGAGTGAAAGGTCTAACCTTTAATGTACTAAGAATAAGAGTTAATGATGTTTAAATACATGTGATGAAACATGGTTCATTTATCTTAATGATGGTCAGTATAGGCTATTGATCCATGGTATAATATATTTGAGTACTAATCATTTTTTGGTGTTTTGAGAATTTAAATAAAGTACACATATTTAAAAAATGCTTCAATATTGGATATTGATTTTAAATGGAAATAATAATGTCTTTTAATCTATGGTAGATGTTAAGGACTTGTCTAAATCTTTATTTATGGGTTATCCATTTAAAATATCATACATCTTGGGGATCCTTAATATTAAGATCACCATTTATTGAACTTATCAAATATATGAGCCATTAATTATGTTAATCATTGATAAATTTATAATACATATGCATCTCCTAGATGAAAAGAAAAATAAGATTAGAGAAGACTCTATTATGGCATATGAAGCAACAACATTAGCACTGTTCCTAGCCAAGAACAAAACTAATATGAATTTATAAAATAGAAGGGAAGCGCTAAAAAGTGATGGGGGATGCATCAAACTTATTTGCATAATCTTTTATATAATCAACAGTATCATAATAAAAAAATAAATAATTGGATGACTTGGAAAAATAACTTACTAAAACTTCTATCAAATATAATGTTAAAACATACCCCACATGGGAAAATATAAAAAAGATTATTGGATTTGGGTGATGAATAGAGGGTGAAACAAGTTGAGAGAGTTACCATGGTCAGTGAAATGGATCAATATGTACATTAGTAAGCACAAAGATGGAAAAAATAGAGTCTGATATAATAGGGTATGAGGCCTACCTATAGACTTTGGATGTTCAACCCATCCCTTGAGGTATTGATAAGTTTCTACAAATAATACCACAATTGGTTACAAAATATATATGGTTAAATGATTATTTCTCAATTGTTATGTGCTCTAGAATACATCGACTGAGAAGTATAAAAATGATTTTCCTTGATAAAAATCAATACTAGCTAAATGTCTATTTTTTAAGATGATGTACAACACTTTCCTATAAATCAATTTGGGCAAGTTGAGTGTGGATATTTTTGTATCTCATGCCATATATATAATTTTTTTGGTTGTTGATCATGTTGTACATGCTTAGATAATTATGAGATAGATGGGTTGTTTTGAGTTGTTCTTGCCAGGATTCTTCATTTGAATTATCTCAAGAAATAGATAAAGTTAAAAATTTTAGGGTAAATGTTTGGAGAATTATTCTTGAAAATCATATGAGTATTCAAATATATCAAAGAGGATCCTTGAATGTCATGACATCAAATATGATGATATATAAACAAAATAGATAATCTTCACAACGGGGTTGGGTAGCATCATACAATGCTTCACAATACCTCATAAATGACTCTTTGAAGGTAAGACATATCCTAACAAAATATAAATGTCTATTGAGTCAATATTTATATTGTATGATTGTAATATGAAAGGTTCCATATATTAAGAGATTATAATATTAAGTATGTGTGAGAAAGAGATGAAATAGTGTAGATAAATATTTTAAGAGTGAGAAATGAGGTATAGATATGAAGAGTATGTAGCATTATAATGGAATATGTAATATATGAATAAAGGAGATAGTTTAGAGAAATATGTGTTATTGTTTTAACTTTTTAGGTTTTAGCTAATGTAAATCCTATGCTTGATTAAAATGAGTAGTCTAAAGTAGTGAAATAATATGCATAGTATAACTACTTATTTGTTATAGATTTGATTGGCTTTAGCTTTCTAAAAATAGTATTAAATATGTGCAAATAAAGACTTATCTTTAAAACACCTAATATGGAAGATTTGAGTGCTAAAAAATTAGATATGAATAGGTCCAACTAGATCCATATATATCATAACCCCTCCTATATAGTAGCACCACATTTGGATAGTAGCACCATGTGGCTCTAGTGTCCTAAAAATGGTGCTAGTGTCCTTTGTGTAGGGCTGCTCCAAACTTATGGGTGTACTTGCACCTATGTTTTTGGGTTCTAATCCTATGCACTTTAATTTTATAACTCTGTATTGTGTATGTAATAGCTAATTTATGGTGAAAACCCTAATCCTCCTTGCAAGTAAGACATGATCTAAAAAGTGTGTTCATTATTAAGATAGGTTGGACATCCTCAACATCCTTCTATGAAGAGAGTTGCCTACATACCAACACTTCAAGGAGGGATCAATCCCGGTGTAGTTATCCCCACCTAAGTGTTGATGAAAGTGCAAGTGATGATAGAATGATAGTGGCCTTGAATGATTTGAGTGTGTTTGAGATTGAAAATCTAGAACATGTGAGCTTAGGGTAGTTATAGATGGTAGTATGTAGATTTAGGGTAGAATAGGGATTAATAACCTTGATTTTACTCAACTTGTTTCATGTTTGAGTAGGTATTTTGCATCTAATTTCCATATAGTGGATAGAGGTCTAAAAGTCATGTATTTATAGTGTTATATAGCTTGTGTAGATAATAAAAGATGCTTAGATATACCTTAGGAGGGTTTTACCTTTGGAAATATATTCATTTAGGAAATATAGGGTAAAGGACATTAACACAATTTTAGGGACACTAGTGCCATGTGGCACTAGTATTCTTATTATGGCATGAAGGGCCAAGATTGGGAAATAAGGGTTTAAAATTGTGTTTAAGCTGATTAGGGATGATTTTGGTCCATAAAAAGGATAGAAATGTGTGATAATAGGATCTAGGATAGGTATAAGGCTAATCTAGGAATAAGTTATCTCAAGTAGCACTCTTATCACTCGAATACCAATTTTAGGTGATTACATTTACACCCCCCCAAACCTCTTTATGCTATAAATGAATGAATACAACTCATTAGGTACATGAACCTAGTGACAACTTGTGTGTATGCATGTATATAATGATTGAATCATTGAATAGCCTAAATTGAGCTAATAGCTTTCTCAATCCTCATGTGTGGGTGGATCAAGAACTCAATCCAGTTTTAAATCCATCATTACCCACCCCTGCTTGGTGGATCAAGACCTATGAATAGCTTGGATTAGACTTATAGTGCGTTCAACACTCTCATGTGGGTGGATCAAGAACTCAAGTAGGATATGAATCCATCATTTCCCACCCATGTATAGTAGATGCATATAAAATTGAATTGTAAAAAGTGCTGGAAATATCTAAGTATATGTAACTATGTATGTCAACTCCATGGCCACTTGGGTATATTAGGTGGCTCTAGGCCACTCGAGAATGCCAACCATTGTAAATGGAGTGAGGCATGAAACTAGTTATAACCTAGAATATGATTTAAAGTGTATAAAACATAGATAATGACATGGAATTTTCCATTCCATCTGAACAACCTATGTGTAATTAAGACTATGAAAATAATGTGTCCTGCACATTCCCCCAATTTGATATCTAAGTATATTGATTCTAGACTAATTTAAAATAACTATATATGAGTATCTGAACTGAATATGGGAATGATCATGTTACACATGATGCCCCTAATTTTAGAAACTAATATGAATCTAAGTTGAGTTAATGTGTTCATCTAATCAAAACTTAATCATAATTGTCAAACTTGTAGTTGAATCTATGTAAACATGTATTGTACCTAGTGTACTGTTCTAGCTAGTTTGAATTATCCTAAAACTAGGGCTTCTAAGCAAAAGTGCCACATTTTGGATAGTAGTTCCATGTGGCACTAGTGTTTTTATTTATGTCTTAATATCTATTTGGTCTGAATTATGTGTCATTATACTACTTTCTAAGTCATTATCTTTTCCTATGTTTACATGTGTCTAAATTTCTAAAACTAAAGATGTGTGCTAAAAAATGTTTTGTGAATTCAATATAGGAGCCTAGATTTATGACAAACCCCTATGAATGACCCCTCTTTTGAGGGTATTTGTTAAACCTATGCAAGAACTATCCTAAAAAGAAATAGCTATGTAAAATATGTGTTAACTAGATCACATGTGATAATTGTGTAATAATCCAATATAATGTGCAAACATAACATCAAAATGTAAGATATTCTAAGCATAAATAGGTAATGTAATATGTATGTCAAGTATATCATTGAAAAAGGGTGTAAATATAGATGTAATCAATGTATGTAACAATAAATCTAAGTAGAATTGAGTAGTTACATAGGAGGATGGGGATGATGTCCATCATGGCTCCCAATTAGGAAGGGTAAATATATGAGGTCTCTCATGGAATCGAAAAATAGTGTGTAACAAGTAAAGACAAGAGTAATGGCCATGATGCATATAAGAAAGAATACATATAAAACACATGAGGCATGAAAAATATGCCAAGGTGCCACAATATAGAGGACATGGGCATATGTCACTAAATATGAGAAAAGAAAGACAAGGACATGCTCAAATCATAAGAAAAAAGCAAATTGGCTTAGATCCACATAGAAAGACATGTTCAAATGTCTACATACACAATCAAGAAATAACATACAAAGGACATGGACACATTTCCAAGGCATATATATTATGGATATAAATGGTATAGAGACAACTTATAATGGCATATTCAAATGACCTCAAATATAAGAAGCATATAAATACAATCGAGTCTAAACTATGAAAGCTAGAAATGAAAGCATGCATAACTATGTAATACTAATCTGTGTAAAAGTGAGGATGCACATATGCTAAGTCTAAAGTAGTGATAGCTAACAAAAATTGAGTATGAGTAGCAATGATTAATATTAATATATAATAATGCTAAAGTTAGAATGTAGAGAATGGAAGGATAGAACCTAGTAATAGAAACTATGTACAGGATGTTCCCAAGTGGGAAAATGTGTCAAATGAATAACCATGGATCAGTGTAAATTCCCCCAATTGGTAGATGATAGTAATTATAGATCATTGTTGTGGACCTAAGTCTTGTAAGCAGTCTACAAGCACTTGATAAGAACAAGTGAAGCATGTATGTATTATAAAATTGACTATACTAAAATAGCTACCATATGTAGTGTCTAGAAAATAGAAGAAATGTAAACATAAAAATGCATACGATCTATAAATTTTGTGTTTTTTTAGTAATATTTAAATGTTTTTGTGTGTTTTAAATATTATATTGTTCTTGTATTATATATATATATATATAAAAGCTATTTTCAACCAATATGAAAATAAACTATATACAAGAAGTAAGAGAGGAGGAAAGTATGTGCAAGAGGGTAGAAATTCTACTAATCGATGAGTCTCATGGGAAAATCACTATCACTGTGACCTATGTCAAATAATGAAAATGTAATCATGCATGTCATGTGAAAGGGAAACTGTGATCCCATAATCTATTATACTTAGTAATCTATATTTGTATCTACCTATGTAGTGATGCTAAGAATTTATGGCACTAACTATGATGTCCTATGAACTGTAGGGGTTTTAAGAACCCATATGGTAAGAGAAGATGTAGGTGACATAGGTTCCTTATGATAAGAAACTTGAGAACCTAATAAAACTAATCTCCCTATAAATTAAGTTAAGGAAGGCCCTCTAGAATCTATGACATAGGGGTCTCTCTAATAAATGTCTTCATGGGAGAGTATGCATACATGCTGATATGGTAGGAGTAGACCTTACCTAAACTGGTGGATCTACTAAACTCTATGATTTATCTATAGGAAATATACTTGGAGTTATAACTGATAATTTTGGTATATCTAGTAACAGTGTTAGAACTATAACTAGTGACTATTTTGTAACTACATGTGGGAAAGGTAGAGGATATTCGTATGGGAAACCCTAAAATTTGACCACCTTATTTGTGTGTATGTATTTTAATAATATTTTCACTATAGATGGGATGGTTTGAAGCTGATATAACCATGGCCTACCCAATAACATTTCAAATACACCTATACTATGTACAACTAAGAACCAAGTGGCTATATGTACTAGTCTAACATGTAATGGAAGCACAATCTCCTTGATGGAGCTATGAACATGACCACTAAAGCCACTAAAAACTATGTCTATGGGGAATATATCCTACTCTAAATATCTCAAATGTTGTATACGTGGCATAGTTCACATGCTAATGCTTGACTATTTTCAACCATAATACTTTGGATAAGATGATGATCTATGTATGCTCATATAAAGAGTGCATGTAAATTTGTATCATCATTAAAAAACTCATTTTTTGAGAAAGTGATGAGTGGTCTAATTGGAACTGTAGTATGTTAAATTTGAATTTTTTTATAAAATGGGTGTGCTTCCTATGTAATAGTATGATATGAAACTAGTGGTGGATGTGCCTGATATGTGTAGTGAATACCTGATGTGCTCCCTACCTCATTTTTTGTGTGCTTTGGAAATAGATCTAAAAATATTTTTAGTGCCTTATATTCTATTTTCTATACTGTTGGTACCTCTATTGGTGTGACCACATCAATAATATTAACCTCAATCATATATTGTATCTTATGTTTTAAGCTTATGCATCTATTTATTATATGGCCTGGTACCATGTGATACTTGTATAATGTGTTAGAATTGTATTTATTTGGAAGAGGCCATGTTTTTTTAACCTATTTAATGGTAGGAGGAGATATGACATTGTATTCCAAGAGCTTCTATAAAATCCATGTTGGTGAATCTAGAGGGTTGGTAAAGATTTGGCATTGAGGAGCAGATAAAACTAATCTAGGAAATGGCTTAGAAGTTGCATTAACCATGGAATTTTGATCAATATTGTTATCATTGGCCCTTATCTTGTATGGAAACTTATTTTAACTCTTAAAATTTGATTCTAACCCAATGGTATACTTTAGTTTTCCCATTGATAAAAGTTTTACCTCTCTTTATTTTACTATGTGGCACAAATATGTGAATGTAGGAAACTTCTTAAACAAGATAGATTTGTGTAATTCTAGTAAAAGACTTTATTTAAGGATGTCATAAATATCTTTATCTACCATGGTGATAGTCAATTTAGCTAATATAGTCTTGTATCATAAGACTTATTTTGTGATAGGTTCTTTTGACTTTTGTTTCAACTGTGCAACTTGGGCATATGATATCTTGTCATTGATATTTATGGATAATGTGTTAAAAACATGTCTACCAAAGTATTGAATTCTATGATAGATTGATTTGATAAGTCATAAAACCAATGTAGGATATAATCCTTTAAATCCCTTGAAACAATTCTATGAGAGTCCAATCATTAGACATGTATTCCATGTTGCATGAAAAGCTCTAAGATGGTGCTTTGGGTCACTCTTGCCATCATATAATGTAAGCTTAGGTGCCATAAATATAGATGGAAAGGGATTTGCCACTATGTGATGTGCCAAAGGTATATGTAAGATAATCTTAGAATCTAAGGCATGTGATGGCATAATGGCTCCCTTCTCAATATGCAACACCTTATCCTTCAGAGTATGAACCTCATGCATAAGGTATTGTACATCTAGAATAGAGGAACTAGCCATAAGAGGTGTAACTATCATTGAAGGCTATTAAATTACAATTTTAGGTTGTGCTAGCTTCGTTGGCCCCACTATAAGTGTAACAATGTTACTAGCTGGGGGAGTTCAAGATTGACCATTGTTTGATTTTTAGAGTTCTTCTTGGATAATAATGACAAGGTCATCTTGCATATCCATATGTTTGGACATATAATATTAAAATTGTTTCTTATTGGTCTCATCAAATCTATTATTGAATTCTGACATTATAATTTGGGGAATAGGAAAACAAGTTTTTGTATATTTTGAATCTTTAAATAATTTTAATCTAAGAAAGATTTCAAAAATAAATATTAAAACAAATCTAAAATTTTGGAACTAAAATTTGAGCATAAAATAAAAAGGATATAAACTCTAAGAGCATCTAGGGTTAGGATTTGATCAATGTTCGATGTAAGTCAGGTTCACCAAATGTTTTAACCTTTTAGGTTTTAGATAATGTAAATACTAAGGTTGATTAAAGGGCTGAGTAGTCTAAATTGGTGAAATAATATGCATAGAATAACCAATGATTTGTTACAAATTTTGACTAGCTTTGACTTGCTAAAAATAGTAATAAATATGTGTAAATAAAGACTTATTTGGAAAACACATGATACAAAAGATCTAAGTGTTAAAAATTGAATTATAAATAGGTCTAAGTGTCATCAAATAAATCTTTGTATCTGAACCCCTCTTAGATAGTAGCATGACATTTGGATAGTAGCATCATGTGGTTCTAGTGTCTTAAAAAGTGGTGCTAGTGTCCTCTATGTAGGACTAATCTAAACTTCTGGGTGAATTTGTGCCTATGTTTCTAGGTTATGTTACTATGTGCATGAAGTTTATAACTATATATTATGCCTATAATAGCTTATTTATGATGAAAACCCCTATCCTCCTTATAAGTAAGGCATGAGATAAAAAGTGTGTTCATTAGTAGGATAGACTAGAAATCCTCAACACCCTATTGTGAAGAGATTTGACTACATACCAATACTCTGAGAGGGATCAAGACTAATTTAGTTCTCCCCATCTAAATGTTGGTGTAAGTGCAAGTGATGCTATAATTATAGTGGTCTTGAATGCTTTGAGTGTGCTTGAGATTGGAAATATGGAAAATAAGAGCTTAGGACAGTTGTAGATGGTAGTATGCATAAGTAAGGTAGAATAGGGATTAATAACCTTGATTTTTCTCAACTTGTTTTGTGTTTAAGTAGTTATTTTACATATAATTTCCATCTAGTGGATAGAGGTCTAAAAGTCATGTATTTATAGTGTTTTTTAGCCTGTGTAAAAAATAAAAGATGCTTAGGCCAACCTTATGAAGGTTTTACCTTTGAAAATATATTCATTTGATCAATATAGGGTAAAATACATTAGTTTCATAATGGGGACACTCATGCCACATGGTTCCTATGTCCTTTTAATGGTGTTAGTGTTCAGTTGGTAGAATTTTGGGTATGAAGGGCTAATATTAGGAAATGAGGGTTTGAGACTATGTTTAAGATAACTAGGGATGCATGTGGTCTACAAAGGCTGTAAAAGTGTGATAATAGGCTCTAGGATAGGTCTAGGGCTAAGTTAGGAATAATTTATCTCAAGTATCACTCTTGCACTCAAATACCACTTTTAGGTGATTAGAGTTATATACATAGAATAGAGAACCTACTTATTTTGGATGTTAAAATGTTCAAAACAATAACATATGAATTCCATGTAAATACTTGGTTGTACTTGGTATCATATTTTATATTAAAAAAATAATTTCAAAATAAACTTTCAATGTTTTTGGGTCAGATGCTCCATGTCTAAAAACTTCAAAATCAAATAGTCACAACCTCAATAATGATATTATCTATTTGAGATGTCATTAAATAGACCAAAAGATAGCCCAAAGGTGCAATGATAAAAAATAAACTATAAATGAAAAAGGATGATACCAAATAATATTATTTTTAATTGCTTATTCCTTCTATTTTATCTAACTTGGCACTCAAAAAATGGGTTATAGAGTATCAAATACCAAAGTACATTACAAACTATGTATCCCACATGCTATAATTAAACCTCCATGTAATTTTGAGTGAGTATAAATGCAATAGATAAAACTAGGGTTTTAAACATCATATTCCCTAAAAGTGATGATAGAGTTACATGAAATATAAAACCTTCATTTGACTCAAGGGGATGGTGAGAGACCAATATTAACAACTCTATTTCATGTGTATAAGATATGACTCAATGAAACTCAACTTGAAGTAGGGGGAATAAATATGTTTGATGTTTAGCTTTGCTCTATGACTTGACCTTAATTTTTTTATTTTTTTTGATGATCTCTCCTTTTTGTTTCCAAATGGTTTAGAATGAATTGCATATATAGGGTACTTTAAGATATGTTAGACACACTATATTAAATTTGAAATGATAAGGATCAATTTTCAAGGTGAAATATCAGTGGCAATGGGAAAAATAACTCACAAAGGTAAAAGGAACATACTTGCACATGGCATATGTATTTCCATGGTAGACTCTTGTAGGTCATGACTCTAACCTACAATAAATAGAAGCCTATATCTTAATGAGAAGCATGATAATAGATGAAATTTAGTCTAAGGATGTCAACAGATAGATTTTGATAAGTGTTAGGCATTATTTTAAGGATCAAGGGCTAAATGGAGGCCCTTTTGAGGTTGCATAAGTGATAGAAATATGCAAATATACAAGTATGCCAACTATGATAAATTGAAGATAAGACACTATGAAAAAAGTTCTTATACCATATTTAGGTGTGTACATGAATAATATTAGCAAGTTCATTTTACACAAGTATAATAATGACTTTTTAGATAATATAATATAAATAACCGAGGTAGTAATTAAGAACCAAAATAAAAGACACTTGTAATATTAGGTTTTAATGTAAGAACAATATTTTTTGATACCTTTATAAACAAATTAATAGTGTTGATATTCTTCCAATTTCATAAATATATCATATTTAAAAATATACCCAAATTTTTGATATAATTTTATAAGTAAACCTTCCAAGCCAATACCTTTGAGTTTAATCAACACAAATACAAAACCACCTAATATAAACATTAAAATTGGTTACATGAAAAGAGCATTCAAATCTAATGACACCAATTTTGGTACACAAGATCAAATATTCTCCATAGCTTCAATAGTAAGTGAGATATCACATTATTGAAAAAGATGAGATTATCAGAGTTGTGTCCAGGATCACTAGATCATGAGGATGCATATGTTCATGATAGGTGTGAGATAAAGAAGCACACAACACACAACTACAAGCTAAATGGAATTAATACAAGAATATTATATAAGACAAATGGAAGCCAAAATACCACTCTTCCATTGTGATCTTTGTACATATAGGAGAGTATTGAGTAATGCCTTCACAAAAAGAGTTCAAAGACCATGATAATAGAATAGTAACTCTCTCACAAAAGGTGGTGAAAGACCTTCAAAATAGAAGAGTAACTCCCATACCTAGAATAGTTGGTCAAGGGAGTTACTTCCTAGTCATCTTCTCAAATTGTATACTTAAGCAAGCATCTCCATGAAAGTATGAAAACTCCAAATGAAGAAAAAAATCTCATAATAAATAAACATGGAAAAAATAAATAACTCATACTCTAACACCAACACCGCTCGTCCCCCCCCCTCCCTTCCCCCTGCCCTATAAACATAGCTTAGGTGGGAAGTGTAAAAAAAAGGGTCCCAACAACTAGGCCCGATGAGGTACCCATGTACAAAGCAATCTTTCATAAAGTAGAGAAAATTAGAAAATCCAAAGGAAAAAATCCCCCTCAAAAAGAGAGACATAAAAGATGATGTTGTAGTACCATGAATGTCATGAAGATCTTGTAAGTGAAGATACTTGATTTCTATAAAAGGTTTGGTGAAGATATTTTTTGTCTACTCTATCATTTATAAATATATTAGATCAATGATATCCCCATGAATGAGCTCTCTAATGAAGTGCATGTGAATATCTATGTGTTTGGTTTGCTGATGTTGGATTGGATTCATACAAATATGAATAGTACTCTAGTTATCATAGTAAATGATGTTAGGTCATTTGAACTATATACCAAACTCTATGAGAATCCCTTGAATCTAGATGGCCCTAGTGATAAAATTGACATCCCCCATATAATTTTAATCAATAGATGATAAAACAATAATATTCTACTTGACCAACTAATCAGACCTAAACCAATAAAGAAATTATAACCTAAAGTGGACTTATGATTATGAATATCACCAACCCAATCTGAGTTAGTTTAGCCAATCAAGTAGAAGTTATTTTTAAATTTATATTGAATCCTAAATCTATGTGTGCCATGAATGTGGTGCAAGATCTTCTTCTCTATTTTTTAGTTCAGCTCAAGCAGTTCCTACATGCATCTAGAGATAAGGCCCATTGTATATGATATGTTAGGTTTAGTATGTGTCAAATAGATAATGTTTCCCATAAGTTGTTGATACAAGGTATCATTGACCAAAGGTGAAGTACAATATTTCATAATCTTAACCCCAGATAGAATACGAGTCAGAGTTGGCTTAGAATCAACCATGTGAAACTGAGAAAGTAATTTGAGAGTGAACTTGGGCTAGGGATAATTTTAACAAGGGACCCCTAAAAGCTTATTATAATTCTATTGGTGAAATTTCCATGCCGGTATGAATTGATTGGTGATTTATATTAACTCTTTCAAAGAACTTATAAGTAGTTGGTGAATCAAGCATCATATTCAAATAAAAAAATAATGGCAAAAAATCCAAGTTAAACCCCTTTCTCCAAACACATTCATAGGGAAAATAACATGGCAATAGTTTGAATCCCTTAAAAGATAGGAAAAATTCATTAAAACTGTGAAAATATTTACAAATATGTATGACTTGTATGTATTACTTGGATTGTACTTCATTATTAGATACTTCAACTCCTCATTGGCCTCCTCTGTCAATTGTTTCTCATTTCATGACTCTCATGACATGTAAGGCTTGTATTTCTTACTTGGATTGTGCTTCATTGTTAGTTGTTTAAACTCATCCTTGGCCTCCTCTTACAACTGTCGCTCACTTTGTCAAAATATGTTAACCACATCCATGTTGGCCTTTCAAATATTTTTTATTTCAATTAAAAAACCATGCCAACTAGAATATAATTATTCTCTTAAATATTTAAAAATAAAATACACTATGATCATGAGGCTCTATTGCATTTATTCAATTTGTTCTTTGTGCATTATTTAAAACACGTATCTTGCATGTCATTATTTATAAGAGAAAATCAATTTATTATTTGTTTATAATAAGTATGTGGTAAAGACCAACCAAATAATATAATAGACTGAGTATAGCAAAAATAGTAACAAAAAACTAGAGTATAGAGTATAAACCAACTATGGGGCCATAGGGCAAGACAACCATGAAATGCAAGGATGACATAACTAGAAAAAATTATCCAAGACATTTTCATTGTTTTAAATTATAAACTATATAATAAAGTATGCCAAAATGTATTAACCATATCTATATTGGCCTTTCAAATATTGTTTTTATTTAAATTAACAAACCATGCCAACTAGAATATAATTATTACCTTCCACGTTTAAAAATAAAATACAGTATGATCATGAGGATATGTTGCATTTATTTAGTTTGTTCTTTGTGTATTATTTAAAATAAGTATCTTACACATCATTATTTCACAGAAGAAATTAATTTTTTATTTTTTAAAAATAAGTATGTGGTAAAGACCAACTAGATAATATAATAAACTGAGTATAGTAAAAATTGTGATAAAAAATCAAAGTATAGAGTATAAACTGACTATGGGGTTATAGGGCAAGACAACTATGAAAATTGAGGATGGCAAGTAAATATCTTTAAAGAAATGATTTTCAAGGAACTTATCATTATATTTATTCATTGCACTAATTTTTGCTTGTTGCATGTTGATATATTCACAAAGTCTATAAAATGGGTATTTTTGGGTTAGTTAAAAATATGGTTGAAATGATCACAAGTATCTGTTGAGTTTAATCATTTTATTTAAAAGAAGTATCTTTCATTCCATTATTTCTTAAAGGAAATGAGTTTATTGTTTGTTTAAAATAAGTAGGTGGTAAATACTAACCACATAATATAATTCATTTTGTTCTTTGTGTATTATTTAAAAGATATATCTTGCATGCCATTATTTCTCAAAAGAAATGAGTTTCTTATTTGTTTAAAGTATGTGGTAAAGACCAACCACATAATATAATTCATTTTGTTCTTTATGCATTGTTTAAAATAATTATTTTGCATGTCATTATTTATCAAAGGAAATTAGTTTCTTGTTTATTTAGGGTTTAGGATGGTAAAAATAAAGACCAACAAAATAATATATTAAACTGAGTAAAAAATTATGATAAAAAATTAGGGTATATATATAGTCTTGCCCTATGGCCTCATGGTTGGTTTATTATTTATACTTTATACCCTATTTTCTATCACATTTTTTGCTACGGTTAGTTTAATATATTATTTGGTTACTATTTACCACATATTTATTTTTTTTAAAACAAGCAACTGATTTTCCTAAAAAATATTTTTTAAAGATATTTGCTAAAAACATTGTGCATGTTAGTTTTCTTATAAATTTCATGTATAGCTAAAAATCTTCTCTTTAAACTCAAAATCTATGAAATAGGTATTTTCAGGTTAGTTAGAAATATGGTTGAAATGATCATGAGGCTTTGTTGTGTATATGTATTTTGTTTAAAATAAGTATCTTGCATACCATTATTTCTCAAGACAAAATGAGTTTCTTATTTGTTTAAAATAAGTATGTGGTAAAGACCAACCACATAATATAATTCATTTTGTTTTATGCATTGCTTAAAATAAGTATCTTGCATGCCATTACTTCTTAGAGGAAATGATTTTCTTGTTTGTTTAAAATACATATGTGGTAAAGACCAATCACATAATATAATTTATTCTATTATTTGTACATTATTTAAAATAAGTATCTTGCATACCATTATTTCTTAGAGGTTGAGAGGAAATCAGTGGTAAAGATTGACTGAATAATATATTAAATAGAGTAAATTATGACAAAAAATTAGAGTATAAAGTATAAATAATAAACCAACTATGAGGCCATAAGGCAAGACAAATATGAAAAGTGAGAATGAAAATCAAAATGTTTTTTTAGGGAATTTATCATTATATTTATTCATTTCAAGAATCAAGATAGATGACTATACATGCAAACAACTACTCTTTGTCTTCTGTTTGATTAAAAGAACATGTATATAATAGTTGTATAATCTATTATAGAGATACATATGTAATCAAGAATAAATAAGTTTCTTGAATACATATGTGATGGTTTCTCTATGTTTCTATTCATTGATACAAGCTATTGGCAGAAATAAAACTCTGTTAGTGGAAAGATTGGGATGAGAGGTTAGAAATGAAGGTACAAATAATTTATAAGTTGGTTTCCTAGTGATTCCAAATGAAAGGTATGGATTTATGTTTCTTTTAATCTAAATGTTGAGAGCAGTTGTTTTTATGCACAATCATCTATATTGAAATGAATAAATATAATGATAAGTTCCTTGAAAAACATTTCCTTAAATATAGTTGATCAAAACACTGTCTTTCAAATGTCTTAACCATATCTATAATCAATAATGATAAAGTATAACAAAATGTCTTAACCATATCTATAATCAATAATGGTCTTTCAGATATATTTTTATTTCAATTAACAAACTATGCCAACCAAAATATAATTATTACATTTGTGTTGAGATATTGCCCCATTTTTTAGTGAATTGGTGCCATCAGATTGAAGGGCCAAGGCAACATTTAATGTTGGTCCAACACATCACTCATGGGATTAATAGAAGTTTCTTGAATACATATGTGATGGTTTTCTCAAATTTTCTAGTCATTTATGCAAGCTATTAGTAGAAGTGAGGTTGTTGGTCCAATATAGATACTTATAGTTCATTACACTATAAATACCTCAAATAAGTTTGATAGAAAATAATAAGGTAATACTAAAATATACTTATGTATCTCTATAATAGAGTTTGAAACTCTTATAGACATGTTCTCTTAATTAAAAAAACATAAAAAATACACCTCCTTCATATAAAATAATAAGGGAATGCCAAAATATACTTATGCATCTCTATAATAAAGTTTAAAACTATTATAGACATGTTCTCTTAATCAAATAAGATGCAAAAATACACTTGCTTGGTATAAAATACCAAGATAATGTCATAATATACTTATGCATCTCTATAACAGAGTTTAAAACTATTATAAACATGTTCTCTTAATCAAATAAAACATAAAAATACACCTACTCTATATAAAATAACAAGGGAACACCACAATATACTTATTCATATCTACAATAGAGTTTACAATTGTTATAAATATGTTCTCTTAATCAAACAGAACACAAAAATACACCTACTTGGTATAAGATAATAAGGGAAAGCCATAATATACTTATGAATCTCTATAATAGAGTTTATAACTATTATAAACATATTCTCTTAATCAAACAAAACACAAAAAATACTTACCTGGTTTAAAATAACAAGAGAATGCCATAATATACTTATGCATCTATATAATAGAGTTTGTAACTATTATAGACATGTTCTCTTAATCAAATATAACACAAAAAATACACTTGCTTGGTATAAAATAATAAGGAAATGCAACAATATACTTATGCATCTATATAATAGAGTTTACAACTTTTATAAACATATTCTCTTAATCAAACAAAACATAAAAATACACCTACATGGTATAAAATAATAAGGGGATGCCATAATATACTTATGCATCTCTATAATAGAGTTTACAACTATTATAGACATATTATTTTAATCAAATAAAACACAAAAATACACCTACTTGGTATAAACTAATAAAAGGGAACACCACAATATACTTATGCATCTCTATAATAAAGTTAACAACTATTATAGACATGTTCTCTTAATCAAACAGAAACATAAAAATACAAGATTTTCTAATCAAGTATTAGCACTTTTCCATCAAAAAGAAAGTCACCCAATATTAATTATCAAAATGCAATCTGGCTACATGAATCCATGGAAAATTATTTGGGATCACAAAATCTATTGTCCTTAATCAACCTCGGATTTTAGATGCCTAAATTTTAAATTTCAACATGCCAATTTCCTTCATTTTGTTCTTGACAATTGTTACGTATATTTTCTTCAAAATTTGTTGGAATTATATCTAGTGCTACATATCTCTCTAAATGTAGTGTGTTTGAAGAATGATTAGTTAATCCTCTTCTTTCAGATTTAAACGACCAAATTACCATAGCTCTATCAAATAAAAAATTAGAGACATTGTATCTAGTTTTATAGAGCCTCAAGCAAGTCTCCAAATTCTTGTCAATTTTGTTTCTTAATTTTAACTTTAAAAATGGCAATGCACTAAAAATTATCTCATCTTCCACTGAGCCCATAATCATTGTTTGACATAAATTAGCAAGATTAAAATATTCTAAGATACCATCATGTAATATTTTACTCAAACTTAAAGTAGTCCATATACTATTAATCAATCCATCTTTGAAAACATTGTCTAAAACTTTAACTTATTCTAACATTATTGTGGCAAATCAAATAGACTGCTCACTTTGCTTTGACAAATCTAAAATACCTTCAATTTGTTCACCATTCAATTCTACACTCTTTCAAAAGTGTTAGGCCAAGACTTTGATTTTATTCTAAAAATATAATGAGATAGCATTTTTCTAATATTGAGGATACACGACAACAATGGATTCTAGTTGATTATCTCAAGGAAAATGATCTCTAATCTCAGAAGATAAACATTTTAAAATTTACTTCAAGTTAGACCTTATAGAGGATACAACCTCAAGGAATTTATCCCTTATAATTAGAACTTTTTTGATTTTATTAGATCGATCAATTATGTCAAAAGTGTGTTGGGGTATTTACATTCTCGTACTTTTGCACATAAATAGATCCATCTTCATTAAACTACAAATAGTTACCACTATGTTTAATATTTGTCATCAAGATCCAACTTGTGAACTTTTCCTTTGTAAATGAATCTTGTGTTAAAAACAAATTATTAAGGGCAAGACATATTGATTTTTTCAACATAGAATATTCTTAAATGCAGATTGTTCTTTCTTGATATTTATTTATCATTAAATTCATTTCATCTAACATGGGTAAAATGACACATAAGTAATGTCTCTATATCAGTTAATCGTAACAAAATATCTAGAGCTTTATATATTATGTGATGATGTTCCTCTATATTCCAATCAATGACTGATATTCTACATATACTCTATGTGTTGGTCCACAAAGGGAAATCCATCAAGTATCAATATCCTTAAGTAGTTTGTTTCCTTTCATTAAACCTTTAGAAAAAAATTTAAATTGTAAAAATCTTTTTGGAATTCTATAAAAGTATGAATGGATTTCATGAATAAGATCTTCAAATTTTGAAACTAATGTAAACTTGATCATAATTTTGAATGATAAATTCATTATATGTTCCATGTAATGAATACAAATCATATATAGTGTACAAGAAGTTTTTATCCTTACATAAAGACCACTTCTTTGACCTTGCATAATCTATGCTCTATCTACCCCTACACAAAAAATCTTTCTTGCAATTGAGAAATCATCCATGCCACCAACCTATTTCAAATTATTTTTGACTAGTTCTAAAAGGTTTTATGAAGTTACATTTTCTTTCATTTTATGAATGGCAAGAAAATGAGGCTAATGAACATGATCTATAAATGTAAATATGCATACACACCCAATAAGTCTTATCAATGGCAGTAACTTCATCTAATGACAATGTTATGTATCTTAAAATCCTTGTCTTCTCTTGAAGATGCTCATTTTCTACTTTAACAAGACAATTAGCTCATTTCCAACCACTAGTAACTGACCAATGAGTATTTGGAAAGTTTGGGACACTAAGAAATTGTAGCATGTCCTTATATCCTAGATAATTGGTAATTGGTCAACCTTTGTTTAAAATGTAAAAAATAACACAAAGTTGTATAGTCTTTAACATTTATCTTATTCCCATCATTTTTCCAAACAAAGATGAAATTTTTCTTCCACTTGCATGAAGCTTTTATTGCTTTTCTAGGTATTCATCATATTCACTTGCATACCTAACATTAAGATACTCTTCTTTTGTTCTCCATCGTATCACTAATTTCTCCTCTCCATTTATAATTTTCTTTTTCATAAATTTTCTCCACATGATTCTATATGGTATATAGTTTTAACTTCAACATTTATCCCTCCCAAATTTCCAATTACATATCTTGCATCCACACTCTTTTGGTGGCTCATTAGTATCTTCACTCTAAATAGGTTCAATGAAAGGATATTTAGAAAACCATTCAGCTTGAAAACTCATTGAAATTTATCATTCACTTGACTTACTTATTTTGGAGTTGTGATGAATTTCATGAACTACTTGTGAGGTTGAATATTCAACACTTTTAGAACCATATTGTCTTAAACTAGTTGTGTCATGATCATTGGCATTGTTACTTGCATCCACTGATTGAAAGTGATCAGAATCCTGTTGAACATGATCTTGATCATGAGATATAATGTTTGGTTATAGTTTATTTTCTAAATTAGCATCTATTTTTAAAGGTCTTTCTTGTTAATATTTATCAAAATATGGCAACAAGCTATTTCCTTTCGATTAACCCCTGTTAATTTCCTAAAACTTAAACTAGGAGTAGACAATTTACAAATAACGAAAACCACTCTCATCAAGGATGAAATCACTATTTCACTTCTTGAATAAATTTTGTATTGGTAGTTTAAAATTTGGCACCTAAAAATATGCAATGATATCATCACATTTATTTAGAAAAAATAAAAAAATGAACTACCAAAATACCAATTTGAACATGATATCATAAATAGAATCTAAATCTACACAATCTATAAATTTATAAATTAAAACTTGAACCAAACCACAAATCACTTACAAATTCAAAACATTGAAATAGGGGCCAACATAAATTTAGGACATGCTACAATTTCTTAGTGACTATTTTGATGCATTTTGGATCTTTATTTTCATGGTTATAGAATAACAGTGATTCTAGAAAGTAATAAATGTTTCTAAGATGTGCATAGGAGTTTTTATAAATTATGGGAATAATAATGAATGATGAACTAATTAAATATCTAAATTATCAAATATATGTATATGTGAATTAGATTTCAAATAATATAATCTAATCTATCTAACAAAGTAAATCTTATAGAAGAGGCAATCTCTTGAAGGAAAGATTTCTAATTTTATCAAAGTGTTTTATCAATGAAAAAGAAAATATAATCACTATTATAACTAAGAACAACTAAAACAACAAACTAACATACTCATAATTTAATGTCAAATATCATAATTTAATGGTCAATCTTAGATAAGTCTTTTAAGAGACTTACATAGGTCTAGACTTAATTTATACTAAGTACTACATGTGATCTTACTGTATGTACTCATTTTTTTAAGCTGTCATCCTCTCTTTTCATAGTTGTCTTACCTTATGGCCCCATATTTTATTATTTATACTTTATGATTTTATTTTTAGTCACAATTTTTTCTATACTCAGTTTATTATATTATTTGGTTTGTATTTACCACATACTTCTTTTATGAAAACAAGAAACTAATTTTCTCTGAGAAACCCTTAACCCTTTTAAACAAATATGAAATTGATTTCCTCTAAAAATTAATGGCATGAAATATTATTCTTTTAAACAAATAAAAAATGAATAAACACAACAAAGACTCATGATCATTTCAACCATATTTTTGACTAACCCAGAAATACCCATTTCACAGATTTTGAGTTTAAGGAAAAAAATCTGTAGATATACATGAAATTTATAAGAAAACCAACATAAATAGTGTTTAAAGAAAATATCTTTAAAAAAATGATTTTCAAAGAACTTATCATTATATTTATTCATTTTAATACAAACAACTATGCATGCAAACAACTGCTCTTAGTCTTCAGAATAAAAGAAACACAAATCCATACCTTGTAGTTGCAATCACAAGGAACCAGTTCATAAATTGTATACACCTCATCTTAATCTTTAGACTACCAAATCTTTGATTCCACCAATAGCTTGCATCAATGATTAGAAAAATTAAAAAAATGATAGAAAAAATCTTTAAAAAACTACTTTTCAAGGAACTTATCATTATATTTATTCATTTCAAGACAAACAATTATGCATGCAAACACCTTATCTTAGTTTTCAAAATAAAGAAACACAAATACATGTCTTGAAATTATAATCACAAGGAAACCATCTTATAATTTGTTTATACCTTTATTTCCAACCTCTCGTCCCAATCTTTCACCTGCCAGAGCTTTGCTTCTACCAATAGCTTGCATCAATGAATAGGAAAAATGAGAAACTATCAGTAAAAATATTTAAATAAATTATTTTTAAAGAACTTATCATTATATATTCATTTCAAGACAAATGATTATGTATGCAAATAACTGCTCTTAATATTCAGAACAAAAGAAACATAAATCCATACCTTACAATTGCAATCATAAGGAAACCATCTTATAAATTGTCTACACCTTTGTTTCCAACCTCTAATCCCAATCTTATGACTACTAGAGCTTCACTTCTACCAAAATCTTGCATAAATGACAAGAAAAATAGAGAAACTATCACATATGTATTCAAACAACTTCCGTTAATCCTGCATGTGACATGTTGGACCTACATTAAATTTTTCCTTGGGCCCATCAATATGCTGACACCAATTGATTAAAAAATGGGGCAAGATATAAACCTCAATCCCTGAGATTTAATTCTACCTGCACCAAATTCTATCCTAGAAACAAAATAAACATAAGGTTTGAGAATTATTTATTAATAAGTTTTTTAGTTACTAAAACCATGTAGAAGGAAGATCATGTGGCGCTAAAGAATATTTAAAATATTTTCACATAATAGTCATAGGTAGTCCTTATATACATACATACATATATACATACATACCTAGCGATTCCAGACTAACCTATGCATGTCTCATATAATTTCTTGGTGAATCAGACCTATACATTTATAATAACTCTGGGAAATCTATGTCCTAAACTAGACAATTTTGACAATTCAACCTATGTATATTTTTGAATAAATAATCATTTTCAAAATTAAAAAAACCTACTTATATTCAATTAGATATAAGTAAACACTAAAATTTTCTCTGACTTGCGCTGTGTGAGAGTGATCCCCAAATCAGATTGAGAAATATGGATCCACAGGAAGTAATGTAACAAGCCCAAATCTATCATGGAAAATATGTCTTGAAGAGCTTATTTCACCATTACAATAGATGAGGAAGGTCTCCTAGTGATAAAAATATCATCAACATAATGAACCAGAATCAAAAGTGAATCATCATGCTGCAAGAGATAGATGTTCAGATTTGAATGATAGTGAATGAACCCTATAAAAAGAAGAAATGAATCTATCTTCGCATACCAATCTTGAGGGGCCTATTTGAGGCCATAAATGGATTTCTAAAGTCTTAAAATAAAGGAAGGATCCTCAATAAATATTGGTGGCTGCTCCATGTCAATATACTCCTCAAGGTCATCATGAAGAAAGGCACTCTTCATGTCCATTTGTTGAACATCCCAATTATTGGATGCAATAATAACAATTGTGAGTTTGACAAAGTTCTTTTTTGGTGATTGGTGTAAAGGTTTTGGTGTAGTCAATGTTATGAGCCTATGAGAAACCTTTTTCAACCAATCACACTTTGAGATTATCAACATTTCCACCTATTGCATACTTGGTCTGGTATATCCATCTATATTGAACTATATTTCTTCCCTTAAGAAGTGTCAAATCCCAAGTATGATTCCTGATTAAGGATTTATACTCCTCATCCATGGTAGAATCCCACTTATAAGTACCTAAGGCCTCCCCAAAATTCTATGGATCTAAGGTAGAGGCATAGAAATCATGTGGCCCACTCTAAAATTTTGAACGTGTATGCATGTCATATGAAGGATACCAAACCCATGTGCCCACACTATGTAGTATTTGTTTAGCCCAAAAAGGTCCAAAAGCAAATTAGCTAAGTAGAGAAACATCATCCTTAGAAGTTTGGCTATATGTGAATGGAGATGAGTCCCCATCACTACTCTCAATATCAAAACTAAAAGTGTCATCAACCAATGAAATGTTGTTAGCCATTGAATTTTGACTAAGTATTATCTCATTTTGTCATGTGGGACTAGCATGTTGAGGAAGGACCATCATCCTATTTTGGCATAAGAGTGACATGACATAGAAGGACCATGGTGTGAGAGGGCCATGGTGTGTAGCTAATAGGCAAAAATGTGTCATGGCACAAGATTTGTTGGGTGTGAGAGGTCAATGGCACGGGAGGACAATCGCAAGAGGACCCAGTCAAAAGAGAAAAGTCATGAGGAAATTGAGAACATAAGGCATGGAACAAAATTATAAGACTAGGGGAGCATATGGGAAGTGAAACACATAATAATCAGAGCACATGGGAAGTAGGAGTAGTTAGGAGAATGATACACATGGGGTACTTCAACCTTATTGATTAGAGGGTTTACACTAGCTTACAAGGAATAGAACACATGGCCACCAAAATATAGCATAGAGTGAGGATCTAGGGGGTGTAGGGACCTAGGTCTATAGGAAGAACTCATTGTAAGAACCATGCCTCTCAGTCTGTTGAGAGTCCATGCACCATCTATTCATGTCATTAATAATTGTGACACTTGGTCAAGGTTAAAAAAGTATAAATCCCCTATTTTAATCTATTAAGAGGATGATCTTATATGATGAAACCTTACCTTTTGTTCATTAAGTGTAATAGGAGATATCAAAGTGTATCAATTTATTGTCTTGATTAATGGAATACATAACAATAGATAATGTTTGTGATGTGTAGTAATGTTAATAACTATTTATGAAATTAGAAGGACAAAATTAATGTACGCATGTTGTTACATAATCCATATTGATACTACGCAAAGAGACATGAACACATTTAATACTATGTAACAAAATCTTCAAGAACTGATCTTTTGCTATGTGCTTTGGGTAAGTGCGCAAGAATAAAATCTCATGTGATAGGGTCGTGTGCTAACTTGTTGGGATAGACTCCAGTGTCAGAGCTATAATCAATGATAAGAACCCAACACTTTAGTTCCATTATCAAGACCTAAATCACTTGAAGCACAGTCATGGGAAAATGTTTGAGCAAATTACATTGGAGACTATAGAAGAATGGGTTACTAGTGTCAAAGATAAATTTTTAGTTCCGTATCTTGAGCCAAGAATCTCTACATGATAATGGGTAGAGAAAAATATCTATAATCCCTTGTATGAAACCTTCTTTTCCAAGGTCCCAGTATGCTTGGATAATAGCATATGCTCAAGGATGATCTAGATATATTAGAAGGAGGTAACCTTGGACACTTGAATGGTAGAGGATTTTATCATGACTTGGAGTTTTATGGATGTAAGCAGTAAACTTTTGGTGGAGAGGAGCTTAGAACAACTACATTTTGGAGTATTTTGTGACCACCTATTCATGTCTTGAAGAAGCCAAATTTTAATTTCTTCGAGAGTAAAGGGGTCACTATCTCACACTTTTTGCCTTCAAAATTAAGAAATTAATTGTTGACATTGGATTAGAAACTATACCCACAGAGGGATAAATTCTTCAGTGCATGAGCCATTCATTTGTAAGGGGAGAATAGGGATTGATTGAAGATTATGGGTTTTAAATGGTGCAAGCCAAAAAAAATTACAAAAATGAAAGTATGATGAAGTTTGATAAAGGATCATGGGAGTTACTAGCATAAGAAGAGACTGAGATACCTCTAGGAGTGTTGTGAGGAGTCATAGGGAAGTAGACATGCACGAGGAACCCATCACTTTTGAGCTGCATTCTTTGCCACTTCTATCCTACAAAGGAGAAATGAGTTAGACTAAAAGAGTTGAGGAACCAAATCTGAATCAACCAATTTCCCCCACCATAGTGTGTGTTCATGCCTTTGAGTCATATAGAGTACATATATGAAATTGGGATACAAATAGTTTAGAGTCAGAAACTAAACCAATAAGGGAGATTGAAACTAGGCCATTAGACACTCATTGATATTTTACATTATCTTTCCCTCTTCAAGGGAATTCTATGGCATATATTGGGATACCAAGTGGGTCTGGTCCTCAAGGCCAGAGTAAAGGCCCAAACTTGGGTAACCAACTTGCTACCATGCTTCTTTCCATGAGCACTGCTATTAGAGGTATTGGAGGAGGATTAAGATGAGGCACAAGAGGAAATGGACCCCCTCCTCAATGAACAAGGGTTAGATCTTCCCAACAAACACCTGTTTAAACAACACAACCCACTAGGGTCTAATATGAGATGACACTGCACTTACTTGAATATTGAGGGGTAGAGAATGCAACTGAACATGTTCACAAGTGTGAATTGATTTAGAGAGTGCAAGACATCACATCTTTTGAATGTAAGGATAGGAAATTTACAATTATGTTTTTAGAGTGTACACATAAGTGGTGTCAAAATTTCAACCCTCAACAAGTGGTATTAGATTATGATTAGCTCAAAGTAGCCTTCCTGAATAAATTTGACATTCCTAAGTTTGAGCAACAGAGTATAGTAGTGCTGAAGGACATAAATCCAAGACTTACAGAGAGTGTATATGATTATGATGCATAGTTCAAAGCCTTACTTTCTAAATTATAATTTGAAATAAATGCTTCTCAACATGCATAATAGTTTGTGGGAGGACTATTGATACCTTTCCAATTGACCCTGTCACAATGAACCTTCACTAGCTCATGTGAGGCTTTGGAAGATGCTCTCCACACTAAATTGGTCAAAAGAATTGACATAAAAATTAGTCCATTTATGGAGGTAAAAATAGTATCCATGTCATCACAAATTAAAAATTTGATGGCAATAAATGTGCATGAGATATGTAGTGGTGCCTAGTGTACTAACTATAAAACTGAAGGACATACACAGAGTAACTACCTACACAAGAGCATCCATGTGGTACTTAAATAATCATGTGAAATATATCATGAGGAACACAATGTTATTTCTTGTCCACTTTTTTAGTGGGATACACACACTAAGGTGTCTGAGTATTGAAAAATTTATGATTGCCTACACTCATGATACTAGTGACTATCATTTGATCAGTGACATCTATGAATCCTGAGTGTGTGGTATGAAACAAACCTCAATCATTAAAATTAAATATAATGGTGGTAACCATGGATGAGTAAGAGGACATATATGAGGAGGTGGATTATTTCTACCTAGGACTTGTTACAAATGTGGGTTACTAGACCACTATCAATGGGATTGCCTAGAATACTTGACATGCACATTTTGTAAAAAAGACCATCAGCTAGAAGAATTTCTTGATCCATATGTAGCCATCACTAAGGAGTGCAATGAAAAAGGCACTAGTATGATTCAAATAAATAAAACACAATGGCATGCATGCCCAACTATCCCAATAGTTCAACAAGTAAATATTACTACTCATAGTGGGGGACAGACTCAATCAATAACCAACTCGATCAAGAAGGTACAATGGGAAGAACCATGAGATAAAAATTACCCTAATACTTAGTATTAAAAGTATGTCCTTTAGAATATGATGTCACTCATATGATAACTCCAAGGCAAGATTCAATATCTCAACTTTAAGGATGTAATGAAGTGTGATATTTTGCAAAAAGAAGTTGAACCTCGACTAGTGGCATGAGATGACTTTAAGGAGCTATGCAATAATATGTTGGATGAGGAAATTATTCTCCAGCTTAGCGCTTGGCTTAAGAGTCAAGCTTGATCACCAAATGGAATCCACCCTCACCATAGTTGAAAAAGTGAAGACCACTATTTAAATCATGCTTGATGTCAGGATACTCCTTGTTTTTCTACTCCCCTAGAAGATGGAGAAATATTGGTTAATGATACCATTAATAGATGGGTAATCGAGGACATTTTAGTAGATACTGGTGTGGAATTCAATGTCCTCACTAAATATGCTTGGCACAAAATGTCTAGTCAAGCCCTGTAGCCTTCACCTCATGTCTTATTCATGGTAAATAAGACTTGAGCATAACCTATTGTGGTCCTCAATAATGCCATAGTTGACATAATTGGAGTTCATTTCAAAGTAGATTTTGAGGTTATGGAGTTAGCCAAAGCTGATGATTACCCAACCCTACTGGGAAGGCCTTGGTGCTATGAGAACCATGCATACTTGAGCTTTAAAATTTGATACATTAGTTTTGAGAACACTAATTAGTGCATAGTAATACCACTAGATTAGGCACAAGGACCTCCTTATATCAAGCCCATCAATGTTGATGAATACATCAACCACTTGTATAATGATACTTCTTGAAATGATGAACAACATGATCCAACCTTAGATGGTGTTCTTCGATGGACTGATAACCATACTATTTCTAATACTACAAGCAATGCTTATAATTATTGGGCCCATGGTGACTATGATCTCATTGGAAGGATGTGTAGCACCATCAATAGAAGAGAAAACTTTCCACACTAGCTTCTTAAATATCACAAGTTTTTATACCTCATGGGTTTAGAAATGAGGGGGCCACTGATAGGACTACCATTGGAAAGACTTGATGAAGCCCCACGATTATAAGGACAAATGGAGGTGTGTGATTTTGTCTAGTGCCTTGAATAATTCTATAGCACTAAGAATGATAGGATGAGGTCATTAGATCACCTTTTTGATGGCACCATTGCAAAATAGTGGTGTACCCATAAAGAACACCTTATGAATTAGGACCAAGTACATTATGATCTTCATCATAGATTCCACTATGATCATAAGGTAAAGGGAACACTTAGTTACAGTGGTCTACAAACACCCAAACCTCATGTTGAGGCTTGTGAGACAATATGATGAGATGAGGAAACATACCTACCAGATTACCTCTGGGTACATACATTCTATGGGACTTTATGCACTTGGGTGTGGGCATGGTATGTTCATGAAGAGAGGCATATGGGTACCATGTTCTGGTAGTTAATAAAGGAGAACATGAAGTTGGCACTAACCTATTCTTCACCAAATATGGACTTACACCTCACTCTTCAGGCCATATATGAAGTGGTTATTAGCAAACCATGTCCCATCAAATACCACCTATGGTATATTCATCAAAAACCTGAGGAACCTTTACACTTGCTCACTAAGCCTTCAACCCATCCTACTCCTACACTACTACCAGGTCCTAATAAATAATGATGTGAAGAGATTTGTTAGGTAAAGTAGAAACTTATCCTCCAAGTAGATGAAGGTGAAGGATCTACTTTGATCAACCCCCTAACCAACCATATAGATATTCCTACAAGCATTAGTTTATGAATAGTTCAAGAGATAATTTCTCCAACAAAAAAACCTTATCATGGGCCTATTCAAACTATTCAATATAATATTGGCATGGAACAAGAACTAAACATGGATACAATTAGAAACTATTGGACTGACATAGAGATTTCAAAAATCTTTGAGTTGTAATAATAATATCAAGATGTGTTTCCAAGGAACTACAATGAAATGAAGGGAGTCCACCCATCATTAGGTAAGATACACATTAAACTAATCAATAATGCTCACCCAGTGAAAAAATTACCATATAGGATGGACCCTAATCTTTAGGTGCACATTAAAGAAGAGATTGACAATATGCTCCATGCCAGAGTAATTACTCCCATTACCAAATCTGAATGGGTCAGTCCCATGATAATCAATATCAAAAAGGATGAGCACATCTATATCTATGTATATTACCATATGTTAAATGCATCATATGTGATAAACCCATTTCCAATGCCTTTCATGGAGGAAATCCTAGAAGGTGTTGTTGGTTGTGAAGTGTACTCTTTTATGGATCGATTCTTGAGGTACCATCAAGTCCAAATAGCTGAGGAAGATCAGTCTAAAATAACTTTATCTATAGAATGGGGATCTTTTTCCTATACCATTATGCCTTTTGGGTTGAAAAATGCCCCAATAGTGTTTTCATGGATAGCAGTTGAAGCTTTTAAAGATTTCATTCACAAATTCCTCCAAGTCTACATGAATGACTAGATGGTATATGGGTTGGTTAAGGACCATTGTGCTAATCTCAGACTCATGCTTGAGCACTATTAGGTGTTACAAATTTCCTTAAATTTGAATAAGTTCCTATTTATGACACCTTTTGGCATACTTTTTGGGCATATTACTTGTAAATAAGGATTCCTGGTGGACCCAACAAAGGTTTTTATGATCCTTCATTTTCCAATGCCCAAAAATTAGTACAAGATGCATGCCTTCCTAGGGCACACAGGTTATTACAAAAAGTTCATTCATAGTTATGACAAGATTGGCATGCCCTTGGAAGAACTTTTAAAGCATAATGAGTAGTTCATATAGACTAATTTTTATAAGGCAATTTTTGAAACACTAAAAAAAAGTTGGTTACTACTCCTATCCTACAATTCCCTGATTGGACAAATCCTTTTCATGTCCATATTGATGCATCTAGCATGGTAGTTATCATTATTCTTGCACAACTAGGTGAAGGTCACTTAGATCACCTAATTTACTTTGCCAATAGGAAATTGACACCAACTAAAAGAAATTATACCACCACAGAGTGTGAAGCTTTGTCTATGGTCTACACTTTATAAAAGTTCATGTAGTATCTTCTAGCCACTCCTTTTACATTTTATACATATCATGAGGCCTTGAAGTACCTTGTTAACAAACTAGTGCTACATGGAAGAATTTGCCACTTGATTTTCCTATTACAAGAATTTCAATTTTTTGTAGTGGTGAAACTGGGGAAGACTAATTATGGACCTGACCATTTATCTTGGATTGAGACTAGAGAACCCCCACATGCCATAGAGGATGATCTTCCTGACATATATCTCTTTCAAGTCACATGGGTACCTGAAGAATTGGAAGATATTGTATCATTTTTTAACACTAGTTCCATGCCCAACTCTCTCACTTTGTAGGAAAAAAATCAACTTGTGGTCTATGTCACACCCTACCAGCTCATAGCAGAAGATATTTATAAAATGGATCATGACAAGGTAATTCACCACTGTGTAATGCAACATGAACACCCTAAGGTACTATGAGAAGTTCATAAAGTTATTGTCAAAGGACACTATGTTAGAGAGGTTACCATGTGCAAGGTGTTTCTAGTTGGGATATGGTGGCCAACTCTATTCAAAGATGATATGGAGTATGTTAGGAAATGTGACATCTGCTATCATGTAGGTAAACCTAATAGAAGAGATGTTATGCCTTTATGACCCATCCCTTCTTTAGAATCATTCAAAAAATGGGCTATCAATTTTTTGGGGCCTAATACTCCAATAGGATGATGAACAGGTTCTCAATACATCATTACAACAACTAACTACCTCACATGTTGGGATGAAGAAACACTGACAAAGGATTATATTACAACAACTACCATATGATTCATATAGGAGAACATTATAACATGGTTCAAATATTCCCTAAGTTTCACTAGTGATTGTAGAACCCACTTTTTGAATGAGACAATTCAAATTTTGCTTGCCGAGTTCATGATTGTGCACCATAAGATGACACCATACCATCCATAGGCTAATGAAACTACTAAAAATTTCAATAAGATTCTAGGTACCACTCTAACTAAAACATGCAATATTAGCCACATTGATTGGGATGATAGAGTATCTGTAGTACTATGGGCCTACTAAATTACATACAAGCATCTCAATAAAAGCACATTGTTCAACTTAATGTATGGAAATGAAGCAATTATGCCAGTGGAGTTCCAGGTACCATCCCTCTGTATAACATGCATGGGAAAACTAGATGATAAGGCATCTTTGAAAGTACAAATAGATGATTTAATGAGACTAGACGAGACCCAGTTTCTCACCCATTAGAGCCAAGATGTAGAGAAACACAAATAGAAGTCATGACATGATCACCATATAAATAATAAAGTATTTTATCTAGGCATGAAGGTTTTTTTATATGACTCCAAGTTCGCATGCCACCATGGGAAGCTTTGTACCCATTGGGATGGTCCATTCATAACACATAACATTTGACCTATCGAGGATTATCAATTAAAACAAATGGATGGTCAATTCTTCCCAAGGCACTATAATGGAAGTTGACTTCGACCATATTTTACTTTAGTATAACTAAACTATTGAAATCAATAAGGCTTATGCCATTAGGTTAGAATTTACTGATTTTAAGAAAAAGCACTGCCTTTGTGGCACACATTTCTTCTTGAGTGTAATTTTGTTTTTTTTTAGTTATTTTCATGGAGGACCACAAATCATTTTAGTGTGGGGTAAGGAGTCATACATGAGTGGTAAAAATAAAAAGTGTGCAAGTTAAACCAGACACATAAGATATATGGGCATGAAAGTACTAAACGTGTGGAAGTTATCAAGGGGGCATGAGACATTTAAGGCACTTCAAGGAAAGGTTCTCGCCATATGTTAAAAAATATTAAAATGTAATGGCTATCTTCCATTATATCAAAAAGATGGGATATAGTTGTCTTCCACTTCTAAGAAAGGTGTGAGAGAGGATGTGACATTAATACATTAAGGCTAGTTATGGTAAGAAGTGTGTGAATAAAATGATGGGATAAAACCATTAAGGTGTTAATTGCAAAAAACAAGGTTCAAAATCTGGTGGTCATTAAAACATATGCATTTATGACTATGAAGTGACATGGAAGAGAAAGGGATTAATGAGGATAAACCCCATTGGTGAATATATAAAGGTAGGTTAAATTCATTTTAACCTTTACATTGCTTTGATTATCAAAGCCAAGAATGAAAGATGAACCAAAGCTGAAAAGAAAGCAATTACACCAGAGTTGACCCAATTGAATTTTGAGAAAATCAGTGTGTATACCCTTGGCAAGACACATAGGTTATTACCCAATTGAGAAGAGAGTGGTTAAGTTCAGTCTAGGAGAGGAAAGCAATAATTTTTTTGAAGTTGTAGGTTATAGGTCCACCATTAACAAAGTAATTAAGCTCAAAAAGTTGAAGTAATCTATTTTCAACCATGTATTCATTTGGGAACATAGGATAGTCTCACGTTAACCTTCAAGCTTCTCAAAGGGTAATGCAACCTAAGAAAAAGGCTAAGAGACTTGAAAAATTATCAATTATATCAGAAGAAGTAGATGTGAATGAAGTAGACTGGGTTCCCATTAGGGAATAGACTTTAAAACAAGAACAATGTTTGGTAAAACAAGCATAAATATGAAAGGAGAAGTAGGAAAGTTCATAAAAGAAGAAGAGAAGATGGTGAGGAAAGGAAAATAGGTGTAGACATCAATGGCATAAAAGGCCCCAACATTCTCACCTCCCTCTCTATTGATAGAATAAATTCAATACCTAAATTTAGTATTGCACACAGAGAACTGGGTCTCTAAAGTATCAAAAACCATAGTCTTTGACTATAATCATTGCTAGTTTGGAAATGAGTTCAAGTTCTAGTACGATTATCAGGTTAGGACCACCAACATAAGGAATCAAATGGTCTATGATTTATCAATTAAGAACTAACTGGACATTGTAGGACTCTTTCAACTGTTTGAGCTTCCATATTTTGGTAAACCTACAGAGGTAATATAGTTACTCCTTTCACACATCCATGGGGACTATATATAATTCATTGGGTGTAACATGAAGATCACTCCCAAGAGGATCAACAAATTCACTAGACTACAGTGCTCAAGGATGAGTGTGATCAATGATTTAGCTGACATAGATGAGATATAAATGATTACCATGGTGCTAATGTACCAAAAATAAGGTCACGTAATGCACATTAAGAAATTGTAATATCCTACCCTTAGATTCATAGCATGGATCATTTCTACCAAGATCAGAGGGACCAATCACTAGAAGGAGGTGGACATGACACACCTATACATTGATCACCAAGTCTCACAAGGACTAAAGTATAACTAGGCATTGAACTTTATCCATAAAATAACTAAATATGAAAATAAGACCCATAAGATACCCAATTACAAGTTACCCTAAGGATAAATCATCTTATTAATGGTCTTTGATGAGATCAAAGTGCTAGATTAGAGTTTGAGTTCATTAAAGTGGGTATACTCTCTCACTCACAAGTCCCCCACTGAGCACTACAAGGCATTTACTTGTCCCCAACATATCACCCCTTCATACAAGGTAAAGATGATGTATTGGTTTGATAGGATGAAGGAAGAATTTGTAAATGAGTGGTGCATCCTAAATGACTTGCCCATTCTGGCTACAGATTAGACACAATTCATTGTCAAGCAACATTTCTTCCTCACACAGATTTACATGAATCCATCTGGATAAATTTCTTCTTGGATCAAGTTTCCCTATGTCTTATTTGCATGGTATTTCATAGACTCCATTAATAAGTATATGATGCACAACCTATCTTTTTATAGGCTGAAAGGATAGATGTGGAGCTTCACACCCTTTAAAAACTTTATGTATATCCAAGCAAGAAGACCTATGTGGAGAGGTTGGAGATGGACTTGACTGATATAAAGGTTATGAATATTTTGGTTGGAGAGAAAGTTCATAAGTTGTTGTATATGTTATGCCCTTTTTATCACCCTTAAAATGGAGACCATAAGGAAATACTCCCCTAAGCACTGTAGTTAAGGAAGAAGTGACCAGAACTAAGCACAAGTTCAAGTGGGCATCAAGCCCCCCAAAAGAAGCAAAGGATGATAGAGGCACAACCCTCAAAAATTATCTCTTCTCATCCTTCTACACCTCCACCCCCATTACACCCTTCACTACCCCATCCTTCCTCATCTCTTCACACTTCTCTATCCCCTTTTAATTCTACTCCTCTACACTCATCTATCCCTAACCCTTTATCTCCTTAACCCACTCCCCCACTTTCTCCACCTCCACTTCCACCTTCACCCCCACCTTCTCCACCTCCATCTTCCCTGAGGTCTACCATCTAAGGTGAGCACCTCAACAAGAGTCTCCTCAGGTGCAGATCCATAGCTCGAGATTAGACTATGAAAAGACTCCATCCCTAGTATAGGAGGCCACATCTAATGATCCCCTAATTGACACTAAAAAAATATATAATGAATAGGATAGTGTGGGAGCTAGTGAGATGGCCATAGGAAGTCAAAAGGAGGATGAGCTCAAATGGGACCCTAATCAAGGAAAGGGACCAATCAATTCAATAAAATATTAAGAAAGAATGGTGACCATTGCATGAAAATGTTACCAGTTCAGTGTAGAAGATAAGAACATTTATCTTTGTCCACACTTCCATCCCAAGGATACAACTCCAAACACCAAGAAGCAAGTGTCCTTCCTTCTTGAGATGTATAATGAGGAGCCCAAGTTTGAGCTCCCACTAGATATCATCTCTCTAGGCCTAAATGCTCCCGCACTTTCAAACTTAATTAGGGTTGATCCATAAAGGCTCACCCCACTAATAACAAGCACTACATTTTTGAAACTAGGCATGGAAATAATGTGCCAAAACATTTTATCAGATTTTAATGCATGCATAGTAGAAAGAAATCATACCCAGGTTGTAAACATGTATAATAGAGTGCTTGCCAAGGAAGTGGTCTTAATGAAAAAAAAAGCTACAAGAGGCCATAGAGTAAAAATTAAGGGGTTTAAACCTTTGTAAAAAAAATTTAAGGAAGATCCAACACTTGCAGATGACATACCACTAGATGGGGATGCAATCAAAAAGCTAGAGACCCTAGTTGGACTGTTTCTCAAGAAATACAAGGAACAACCCGTACCAAGAGACAAGGGTATGGAAATAGATAAATAGTTCACCACATCTATTTATGTATACAATCATTCCATAGAGAGATTAGGGGAATTTATCCCCATTTCGGAAGCATTTTTTCATGGCTTGTACACCCAAATAAAGTCTTAGAGGCTTAGCTCCAAGCAAAAGAGGTCTTGAGGTAACAATCGACTGATGTTGCTCTTATAATAAAATATTACATTTAAGGACATAAAAATGATGGAATATTCCATTAATAACCATCATTAACAACTAAATGCACATTTTTCAGCCCTTTGAGGATAGGTTGATAAGGAGGTGTTGACACTAGAAGACATCTACAAAGATACTAGTGTAGCCTTGGATGAACATGTGAGAAAGACCAGTGAGACTTTGACCTGACCTAAGGAGTTAAAAGTATCAAAAGAGGACATTAAAGGAATAATTGTGTAGGTCCTCAAAGCATTATCCCATTGGGAAAATTTGAAAAAGGAAATTGAATATAAGGGGCCCAAAATTTTGGAAGATGCTAGCACAGCTTAGTCTGGGATAGACCAAGGGTATAGTATGGGGTGATGTTGGCCCTTAAATTTTGACTAAGTACTATCCCATTTTAGTGCATATGACTAGAATAATGTAGAAGGACCATTGTCCCATTTTGGTGTAAGAGTGGCACAACATGAAAGGACCATGGTGCATAGCTGACATGCATATAAGCATCATGACATGGGGCTTACTAGGAATAAGAGGTCAATGGCATGGGAAGACCATCATGAGAGGACCCAGTTAAAAGAGAAAAAGTCATGAGGAACCCAAGAACATATGGCTTAGAATAAAAGTGGAAGATTAGGTGAGTGAGTGGGAGCTAGAGCGCATAGAAACAAAGTGCATGGGAAGTGGGAGTAGTTAAGAGAACAATTCACATGGGGCACTTCAAACTTATTGATCAGAGGGTTTTCACTAGCTCATAAGGAATGGAACACATGGCCACTAGAATATAGCATAGAGTGAGGATCTAGGGGGCACAGGGACCTGAATCTATAGGAATAACTCATTATAAAATCCATGACTCTTAGTATGTTAAGAGTCTGTGCACCATATATTCATGTTATTAATAATTGTGACACTTGGTCAAGGTTAAACAAGTATAAATACCCCTATTGTAATCTATTAGGAGGATGATATTTTAGAGAGAAATATATGATGAAACCTTACCTTTTGTTCATTAAGTGTAATAGGAGATATCAGAGTGTGTCAATTTGTTGTCTTGATTAATGGAATACATAGCAATAGATAATGTATGTGATGTGTAGGAATGTTAATAATTATTTATGGAATCATAAGGATAAAATTAGTGTACTTGTGTTGTTATATAATCCTTGTTGATATTATGTAAAGATACATGAACACATTTAATATTGTGTAACAAAACCTTTGGGAATTGATCTTTTGTTACACACTTCAGGTGTGTGAGACCAAAATCTCATGTGATAAGGCCAACATGGTAGCTTGTTGGGATAGAATCTAGTGTCAGAGCTAGAATTAATGATAAGAACCCAAAAAATGTGATCATGTTAGTCTTGATCATCTAAATCGAATCCAAGTGAGTCCAATGAAATGGGATAAGTGTCAAGTGTTGAGTCAATGGGACTCTTCTAAAAGTGAACACTTCTTTTGATGAACAACTTATGTGTGGGCAGATGAAGAAGGTGATACCCCTTGACACCATCTAGATAACCTATGAAGATGTAAGGCTTACTCTAAGGTTCAAAATCATTATGTTTCTTCTTAGGTATAAGGTCCATAGCTATTGACCTGAAGAATGTGAAATGCTTAACTTTGGGTTTCTTATTGTATCAAGATTTAAATGAAGTTATGCCTTTCAAAGCTTTATTGGGAACCCTATTCTTAATGTAACAAGTATAATTGATTGTTTAAACCTAGTACTATGGTGCAAGTGACTTATAGTGAATCATATAATTAGCCATCTCTTTCAAGGAAACATTCTTATATTTTAAAACTCTATTTTGTTCAAGATTGTATGGAATTGTATGCTAAAAATAATCCCCTCTACTATGCAAAACTACTCAAATATGTTATTAACATGCTTAACCCTATTATCATTTCTATGATCCTTGATGTATTTCCCATATTATTTATTTGCAATAACTTTGAAGTCTCAAAACTTGTCAAAAACTTTAGATTTGTGCCTAAGAAAGTGGACCCATGTGTACCTTGAGAAATCATCAATAAAGGTGAGAACATACGTAGCCCTTATGAAAGATAGATTGGGAAAATTCCCAAATACATCACTATGTACCAACTCTAATCCTTGTGAAGCCCTGTAGTCTTTGCCTTTATCAAATTTTTCTTTAGGATGCTTCCCAAGGGTGTAATTCTCACAAAGACCCTTAGAGAAATGGACTAGAGGTAAGTTTATTACCATATTATTTTTGTTGATTTGTTTTAGGTAGTGGTAGTTGAGGTGGACAGATTGATCATGCCATAATTTTAAAACTCCATCTAAATGATTCAAGAATGCAGTCAGAGAAGAATCAGGTACAAAAAGTGAGAAGGTGTATAACATGGCCTGGTGATCTTCCCTTCCTGATGTTATTGTAGAATAATTATGGAACTCTCTAATGATAACTAAATCTGATAAAAACTCCACTTTTATACCCTTACTAATATGAGTGATTTTCTACATTGATAGGAGATTGGTTGAAATAGATGGAACACTTAGAACATTATTGAATTTTCCTCCTTACATTTCAATAGACCCTCTCCCTAAAAATGATATAGAAGTGTCACCACCCAAAGTGATGAAGACAAGTTACAAGGATTTAAGGAAGAAAACTCAACTAGTGAATAACCCATGTGGTGAGAAGAACTCGAGTCAATAAACTATGAATATGTTGAAGTTGTAATTGCTACAAGATACTTGACCTTTTATTTCTCTTTTCCTTTTCCTTTTGCCTTAGAATAATCTTGAGTTGATGATTTATGTTTGGTAGATTCAAGAACACCTATGTTATTCTTTTATAGAAGATGAATAAGATGTTTAATCTATTTCTTCATGATATTATGTTCATCACACCCATTTTTCTTTAAATAACCATACTTAACCTTCTCTTTCTTAGGTTTGTCATTATAAGAGGAAGTTTCAGTGGTTGTTTTGGTAGAAGTTGATTCTTTCTTATTCTCTTGATCCTTGTTCTTTTTCTTCTTCTTTTTGTTTTAATCCTTTGTTTTTCCATTCCCATCAATAAGTGATTAAATTTTTGAGGACTTCAATATGCCCATCTATATTAACTTGTCTTGTTCTCAAGTCAAGTAAAAAAAAAGCCATAAATAAAGAGGGCATTTTGCATGTACTGCTCAAAGCACTTTTAGTGGCATGAAAAGTAGAGACAAAGACTAAGTAATCAGGACCTAGCTTGGAGAGTATATAAAGAATAAGTTCATGATATTTCTTCTCTATTCCACATTCTTTCAACTACAATCTCAAATACTTGAACTTGGTGAAGAAATCTTGAAGGGTGTCAAAGTTTCTAGGAGTTAGGCTGATAAGTTCATTTTCTATGTTAGGAACCCGTGCCTTACCCTTCTCTTTGCAGTGATAGTGTAATAATTGCTATGGATGCATATGCTTTGTAAGTCATCCCTTAGAGCATATTTGAATTATCCCACATACAAGGGAAGTAGTAGTTGCTAGAATAGAGTTAGTATATAAGTAAGTGTTGAGGCCCAATGAAGGCATCCATGAATTTATTGTATTGAGCTTACTCAAAGGAGGTTGCCCCCTCGAAGTGGCCTATGATCAATATAAGCTTTCTATGTTTCTGTTATTCGTAAGAGTTATTTTATTTTCACATCTTTTGATTAAATATATTATAGGAGGTAATCTAATGCAGGAGGTTCTTCTCATCTGGTATCATAGCCTCCACCTGGGTTTAAATCATAGAGTGGGTGGGGTACGCCAGTATTGCAGTGTTCAGTTGGGGCTCGTACACAGGGGCAATCTCGTGTATGTGTGTAAAGCAAGCCTGGCATCTACGGCTTCAGAAGCATGGTGGGATGTTATAGTCTTGGTGGGCAGACTTCACTGACACCTTGAGGTTTTGGTGTAGTGGTTTGTTACATTTGGTATCAGAGCCTCCACCAAGGTTTGAATCATAGAGCGGTGGGGTACACTGGTATTGCAGTGTTTGGCTGGGGCTTGTACACATGGGTGATCTCGTGTACGTGTGCAAAGCAAGCCCAGTGTCTATGACTTTGGAAGCAGGGTGGGATGTTATGGTCCTGGTGGGTAGACTTCACTGATGCCTTGAGGTTTTGGTGTAGCGGTTTGTTACATTTGGTATTAGAGCCTCCACTTGGGTTTAAATCATAGAGTGGGTGGGGTATGCTAGTATTACAGTGTTTGGCCAAGGCTTGTACATGGGGGTGATCTCATGTACGTGTGAAAATAAATCTTGGCATTTGTGGCTTCAGAAGCATGGTGGGATGTTATGGTCTTGGTGGGTAGACTTCACTGACGCCTTGAGGTTTTGGTAGCAGCGAGGATTCATTGAATTGCATCCAAAGCTCAGAGAAGTCCCATAAAATAGGTCTTAATGTGCAAAGCCACTGTGCCCCTAAAACTACATCACACCCTCCTAATGGTAGGGAAAACATATCAGAGCACTTTCTTGGCTTTGTGGGTAGATTTGGAGTAATTTTATTTTTTGAAGCAGGGCTTTTTAGGAGTTGTGCCATTTCTGGCAAGAATTTTTTTTTCATTACAGGTTATGTCATTTCGAATTAGGTAAATACCCATCCACTTAACTATGGGAAGTGTTTGGGCATAAGCCCTAAAACTCATTATGAGGAGTACCACAGGAACCCTAAAGTAGTTGGCCCATTGAGAGGACCTGCCAGTAAAAAGGGCAATGGCCCCATCTCGATTGACTAGTTCCCACCTGTGAGGTAAACCAAAAGCTATCATTAAGGGGTAAACCCATGGCCAAAATTTTTTGGAGAGTGGTACTCGATTAGATAGCTTTGGTGGCTAGAGAGAATTTAAAAAATCCTTTAGGCAACCAAATAAACTTGGGGTCCATATCTAACTTATCAGGTTCAGAGAGCAAACAACAATGTATCCATAGTTGAGGATATTTCCAACCACATAGTTGCAAACAATCCATTTCTGAAGTAGAAGTAAAAAAAATAGAGCCTCCAAAAAAAAAATTCAGGGCGCTACCCTGAACCCTACCCTGCATCACGATAGGGAATGCAAAGGATCCCTGGCTATTAACAACTAGTTATAGTCACCACTTGTGCAGGCATAAAAATCATGGAGGAAGAAATTGCCACATTGAAATATCAAGTTACAAAGTTAACTGATATGATGTGTGGCTTGAATCAACAGAATAGCACCTTGCTCAACAGAGTGCAGAAGGAGGAGTCTTCTTCAGAGAATCACTCCTTTGCTTCCAATTTCTCACGTGGACCTAAGCTATAATTTCCATGGTTCAATGGTACATATCCTATAGGATAGATATATTGAGTTGAATAATTATTCAACCTCCACAATACTTATTCTACAAATAAAGTCTAAATTACTTCCTTTCATCTAGAATAAGAATCACTTCAGTGGTACCATTGGTATCTCAAGTCAAATGATGAACCCAATTGGTCAAATTTTACATCCTTAATTCTAGGCAGGTTTGGTCCCTCAACATTTGAGGATTTCATAGGAGCTCTCACCAAACTCTATCAAATAGGTACTATTCATGAATATCAGATTGAATTTGAAAAACTTTCTAATCACACTGACGGGTTGTCAGATGACTTCTTCAAAAGCTACTTTGTTAGTGGCCTCAGAGAGCCAATCCACTTGGAGGTAAAAATGTTTTGACCTAAAAATATGATGGATGCTTTGGGTTTGGCTAAGTTAGTAGAAGATAAACTCTCCACACAACGCTGACCTCCCACCTTTTCACCAGCAAAGAACATAGTGAATCAGCAGACAACCATAACCACACCAATCAAGCACCTGACTAAGGTAGAGATGTGGGCTCACAAAGAGAATGGATTATGTTACAACTATGATGACAAATGGGTTAGGGGTCATAGATGTGTCTAACAAAAACTTTACTTGATAGATGTGGAGTCACCACCAGAGCAGGACAGTGAGCCTGATATTCTAGAATTTCAAGATGCTCAAGAAGCACTCGACACTGAAGAGGACCTAGTGGTTCAAGAAACTTAACTTGAGATCTTAGTGCATGCACTAGCAGGTGTCACCACTCCCCAAACCATGAAGGTTAAAGGGTGCTTCAAAAATATCCCTCTCACAATCCTCATTGACTCAGGCAGTACTCACAATTTCATCAATCCTTGCATTGCTAAGGCGATAGACTGCTTTGTATACCCTTATTTTAGATTTGAAGTCATGATTACTAATGGGGGCACATTTCCATGTAAAGGGATGTGTCAAAATGTGTGTATTTCAATGGGTAATTATAATTTTTGCTCTGATATGTTTTCCCTACCTTTAGGAGGGTGTGATGTGGTTTTAGGGGCACAATGGCTTTGCACATTAGGACCTATTTTATGGGACTTCTCTGAGCTTTGGATGCAGTTCACAGATAATGGTTATAAGCACACCTTAAAAGGGTTATTTCTAGGATCTACTAGCATCATCAGTTCTCATCGCATGGAAAAACTTTTGAAGAAAGGCTCACATGGGGTCATTGCATAGCTGCATTCCATTCAACTCTAGCCCCCCGCTACTACTAACCACCCTACAGATTTACAAGCCATACTCGACAAGCATGCAACCATTTTTTTAGAACTAGTAGGTTTTCCCCCTTCACTCCCTAAAGATCATCACATTCCTCTCATTCCAGGAAGCATCCCACCCAACATTCAGCCATACCATTACCCCCATCCGCTTTCCCAAAGTACAGACCTACATCAGGCCATCTTCTATGAAATCCATGCTTCCCCCTCAGTAAGGCACTTAGGATTTCTCAAAACCTATGTGCGGGCATGTTGACACTTCTTTTGGAAAGGCATGAAAGCCAAAATTAAATAGATGGTGGCTGAATGTGATACCTACCAATGAAACAAAGGTGAAACCACATTGACTCCCAGTTTGCTTGAGCCTTTGCCCATTCCTACTAGGATCTAGATAGATGTTTCCATGGATTTCATTGAGGGCCTCCCTAAATCTAGGGGAAAGATAGTGATCCTAGTTGTAATCGACCACCTCTCTAAATATAGTCATTTTTGTGCACTCAACCACCCATACACAGCCTCCATAGTCACACAAGTTTTCTTAGATCAGATCTTCCATCTTCATGGCATTCCTTCTTCAATTGTCTTAGATCATGATGCCACTTTCACCAGTGATTTTTGGACAAAACTATTTTGTCGCATAGGCACACAGTTGAGAATGAGCTCTAGGTACCACCCACAAATAGATGGCCAGACAAAAATAGTCAAAAAATTCTTAGAGACCTTCCTTCATTGCTTTGCTTTAGAACAACAACATCAATGGGCCAAGTGGCTTCCCCTAGCTGAATGGTGGTACAATACCTCATACCACACTTCCACCAAAATGACTCCTTATGAAGCAGTTTATGGTCAAGCACCACCACCACTTCTTCCATATAATCCTGGAAGCTCACCAATTTAAGAAGTTGACACTACTCTCTAAAACTGGGATCAAATTCTCTGCACCTTGTAGGACAATCTCCACATGGCACAGAACTGAATGAAGCAGCAGGTTGATCAGCACCACTCTGAGCATACCTTTCAACCTAGTGATATGGTCTTTCTTCGTCTATAGCCATACAAGCAATCATCACTAAAACTAAAAGGGTGCCAAAAGCTTGCTCCAAAGTTTTATGGGCCATATAAGGTTCTCCAGAAGATTGGGTCAGTTGCTTATAAGTTAGAGCTTCCACCTTCCTCCCAAGTTCATCCCATCTTTCATGTCTCCTGTTTGAAGCAAGTTCTTAGATCCAACATCCGAGTGTAGACAGTTTTACCAACACTTGATAATGAAGGCTCCATCATTCTCGAGATAGAAGCAATCCTGGATAGGTGCACCCACCAACTTCAATCCCGCTCCATCACAGAGGTCTTAATCCAATGGCACGGCATGCAACCAGAAGATGCAACATGGGAACCACTCTTCTAGATTCAACAACAATTCCCACATCTAAAGCTTTGAGGGCAAATATTTTTCTAAGGGGGAGGGGATGTTAGGACCCGTGCCTTACCCTTCTCTTTGCAGTGTTATTGTAATAATTGCTATGGATGCATATGCTTTGTAAGTCATCCCTTAGAGCATATTTGAATTATCCCACATACAAGGGAAGTAGTAGTTGTTAGAATAGAGTTAGTATATAAGTGTTGAGGCCCAATGAAGGCATCCACGAATTTATTGTATTGAGCTTGCTCAAAGGAGGTTGCCCCCTCAAAGTGGCCTGCGATCAATATAAGCTTTCTGTGTTTCTGTTATTCGTAAGAGTTATTTTATTTTTACATATTTCAATTAAATCTGTTGTAGGAGGTAATCTACTACAGGAGGTTCTTCTCATTCTAGTTCATGACCTCTCATCACATATTTATTCCCAAAGATATTTTCTAAAATGGTCTACACTTCATTCAGTTTTTAGCAGGTTCTATATGAAAGAGGAGATCAAGAGACACATAAAGACAGAACAACCCATAGGTTTCATTACTAAGATTGTACCACTTAACTTTTTATGTATTTATAGTCAGTTTAGTTTCTAACCCCATTGTAATTTGATGTAAATCTTTCCTCAGAATAATTTGCATTTTGATTTTCTATTTATGATAGTTAAATGATGTTAGGGTATTAATTAAGCTTGTATTCATTGTACAAAAATAAAGTTTGTAGTGGTTTATAGTTGTTTCATAAAAAATAAGTGCAAACCAAAGGAAAAATTGACTTAGAAACATAATACACCCCTTGAAATATCAATTATCAAACTCCCTTGAATGTTTCAAACAATACATGCTCAAAAATATGCCAGACACACTCAAGAATATGTCTTGAGCAACCAGTGTAAATTTCATAAAAGATGTAATTTACAAGACAAAATGAGAACATCATGCTTAGCTAACAATACATCCAAGATAAGTACACAAATTTAATAGAAGAGAAAAAAGTGTTTGTTTAAATGCAAGGGTGTTTGGCAACCTACCAAACTAGACCTCACCGTTTGGTCTTCCTTTAACAAAAAAATGAAGAGTTTTTTCAAAACAATAATTTTTATCTTTTAATAAACTCACAATATATTAATTTTATTAAAAAACAATAAAAAATAATCTCACCCCTTTTTGAAAAAAAACCCACAATAATATATTATTTTATAAAAAATTAATAAAAACTCCTCCCCCACCCTTTTTTTAATAAAAATCCACCTCTTTAATATTTTATTGTTTTATAAAAAAATAATTAAAACTATAATATTCAATGTTAAAGAAACATTGAATTTAAAAAATTGTAAGCACTACCACAATATTAAAGTAAAGATGGTTTTATTTTCAAAATAACATTTTCCCACCAAAAGAAAAACCACTAATTTTTTTAATAGTGGTTTTATCAACTATGATTCATGCAAATGAGTTATTTTATAGAAGACACCTACTAGATCAATAATAGATGGAAAAAGGAGGAAGGTGTAGTTGGAGGAGGCTAAAACACAACAAAAAAGACCCCAAAACCACATGACAATAGAAACCAGGTCATGGAGGAGTGTTTAGGTTGTGTAGATTTTAGTTAGGTTGTGGAAGGTAATCTAGAAGAAGGTGTCAACCCTAAATAAGTTGTGGAACATGCCTAAGAAGTCACCAAGGTCATGGAACATATTTAAATATATGTGGAAGAACATAAGCTATGTTTTGATTGATTTTACAAGCTATTAATTTGGCTCAAAATTTTCTGCAAACCTATAGTAGGTCATTAAAAGGAGAAACCAGACCATGTAAGACTATAGTCCAGCTCACGCCATCACTCAGGAGACTCAAACCCCAATCAAGGGAGCCAAGGCAATGTACCCTTGAGCTTGGATGTCTAAAAACCATGTTTAGCAATGGATTCAAACCCTTTTATATAAAAAACATTTCTTATACAACTAACACAGTAGATTTTAGTAAAAATGACCCCTATAAAAATTGCCTCACAATACACTACAAACAATCTCAAGATTTCAAATAATGCTTACATCATAAAACCATACACACAAATACAAGGGTGGCACTCTGATACCATATCAGAGTTGTGGCCAAGATCAACCGATCATGTGGAAGCACAATTTTGTGATAGGTTCAAGACAAAAAAGCACACAACACACAATTGAAATCAATATGAGAATATTGCATAAGATAAATAGGAACCAAAATACCAATCTTCTATTAAGAAAATCTCACAATTGTGAGGTGTACATATAAGAGAGTGATAAATAACTCTTCCATAAAATGTGGTCAAAGACACTCATAATAGAGGAGATCTCTCTGTTATCATTGACGAAGCACGATGGATGAAGGCGAGAAGGAGGGCATGACAGGGCAAGGCGTGATAGGGTAGAAATCAAGGCGCAACTACAGGGAAGCGTTTGGACTGCAGCAAGCGTCCCAAGGAGCGCGTAGTAGTGGGAAGGCTCCACTTTTACAAGGTTTAGGTTTTTTTGCTGCTCTTGAGCAACCAAGTATGCGCATTCCCAAAGTCAACAGCTATCTAGAAAGATGCAAGGAGAGGCCCAAGCTAGTTATACCAATGGAAATGATTGTTGAAGACATTGAATATTATTCCAATCACTCCCTGTACTATAAGTTTCTAGGGCTTAGGACGTCATTTTTATTCTTGGAAGCATGGGCTCAGAGGACGTGGGCACCGAAATGAGATATGGATATTATATTGCTAGCTAATAGCTATTTCATGGTCACTTTTACCTATATAACAGATTGTCAATGAGTTTTTACTGGAGGTCCTTACTTCCATAATCAAGTGGGACTGTTTATCAAGCCCTGGCATGCTGATTTCATACCTTCAGAGGAACTACCAAACCGTGTCCCAATGTGGGTGCGTCTACCCCACTTTTTGGTGGAATGCTGCCAAGAAGACACTCTCCAATTGCTTGCATCCTTGTTGGGAATGCCAGTAGGTTCCTCAATGTCACTCCTAGGTAAAAAAGTAATGACTTATGCCTACATTTGTGTTCAAATTGATCTTAGTAAGCCATTACTAAATGCTATTGAAATGAGTGCGGGCCCTTTTTCATGGGTACAACAGCTGGATTATGAAACCCTCCTTTTCCACTATCATCTATGTCATGCTTATGGGCATTTGTAGCGATGGTGTCCCACCTCAAAATCCATTGCACCTCAGCCAGCTCAATCTACTCACACTCCTTCTGGTACTGACAAGGAAAGGGGTCTGATTCCAGGTGAGATGCCTGAAACTGATGGTTTTATGCCAGTTAAAGGCCGATATAGAAATAGAGGCCAAAAATGGTCCTTGAAGGAAAGATAATTAGATGACTCGCTCAATAGATTTGAAATATTGGATGACCTTAATCAGCAGGAGGTGAATCTCGGGTTGATGATTTTGGACCAAGGGATTAAGGGACCAGCTCAGGAGACCAATGCTTCAGGGGCTTTAATTGAGACACAGGATGTTGGAGATTGTCATATGGATATGGACCAGTAGCTGATAATTTTGGAAGGAATGACTTCCTCAGTTGCTCCCCTTAAAGAAGATAGAAATATGCCCCATACTAGGAAAATTGGGGACCCAGGGGCAGCAAGAAGCAGTAAATCTTCTCCTCATCTTGGACTTCTACAAAAAGACCTTAAGAAAGGAGGGGGAGAGAAATCTGGCAAGCCTAGCAGAAAAAAAGACCAGGAAAAGATCAAGCTAATGGGAGAGACTTTGGTGGAGTCAGGGTCAGTAAAGACTCTAGATGCACACTTTTTGAGCCCTCTGAAATGATTATAATATCTTGGAATGTAAGGGGTTTGAACAATAGCCCCAGACAAAATGATGTTCACAAAATGATTAAAATTCATACGCCAGATGTCCTTTTCTTGTAGGAGACTAAGCTTTCAGTTGAAGACATGTCCAGACTTGTGCCCAAGTTTTGGTGGCAAGGAGAATGTCAATGCATTGGCGCTACCGGATACTCAGGAGGACTAGCTTGTCCGTGGAACCCACAAAAGATTGGCCTCATAGGCTAGCTGACTTCTAAGTACTCCATGACTATGATTTCTTCTAGCTTTGAGACAGGGGAAGTCATTCTCTTCTCCAATATCTATGCTCCCAATGATTGGCAGGGTAAAAACTCCTTATGGGGCCACATAAGTTTTGTCTGTAGCCTGGCCCCCTTTCACCCTTGGATTATGGAAGGTGATTTTAATGCTATTCTTGATTTGACTGAAAATAGTGGTGGCACATCAAGGCTGGACCCATCTACTTTGATAATGTGCAACTACATTGAAAATTTGAATTTAGTTGACGTCAGGCCCAATAATGGACAGTTTACTTGGAACAACCGTAAGAGTGGGAAACATTGCATTGCTGAGAGACTTGACCATTTTCTGGTCTCAGCTTTTTGGGTTGGAGGTATGTGGTCTACGAGGTCTAAAATTTTGGACTGGAGAGGATCAGACCATTGGCCTATCAAGCTTAATAGTGTCTCTTAGTATCACCCACGCTCTCCTTCCTTCAGATTTCAGCTCATGTGGCTACGGGATCAATCTCTACATGAGTGTGTTGCCAATTGGTGGCATTGGGGTAGGCCTGCCCATGGTATGGTGATGTACATTTTTGCCAAAACACTGCAATATGTGAAATACAAGCTCAAGCGATGGAATCACCAAAGTTTTGGGAACATTTTCCATGCTAAGGCTGTTGCACAAACCAAGCTTGATGGTATCATGAGAATAAGGGAAGAAGGACTGACTAAAGACTTATTGCAAGAAGAAACACAGGCTATGAAAGACCTAGAGGAATGCGAGCTACGGGAGGAAATTTTTTGGAAGCAAAAATCTTGGGTCGAATGGCTCTAGGAGGGGGACAGAAATACATCCTTTTTCTTTAATTCATCCAAAGCCAGGAGACATGGCAATTCTATTTCAGCCCTGGTCAATGAAAGAGGTGAGCGCCTTAACTCCTTTCCAACAATTTTAGAAGAGTTAGTGTAGTACTTCTCTACTCTCTTCAGGGAAGATGATAATGGGAAATCACTGGAAGAAGCTCAAGTTCTCTTCTGCATTTCATCATTGGTGACGCGTGGAATGAATGAAAATTTAATGAAACTAATCACACTTGGAGAGCTTGAGGAAACCATTATTCAGATGAAAAAAGGGAAAGTGGCTGGACCTGATGGCTTCTTAGCTGAATTCTACCAAGAATTTTGGGATATCATCAAACTTGACATTTTAATTGTTGTCCAAGAATCTCAGTGAAATAAACAAATGCTTAAGGCTACAAATGCGACCTATCTTACTCTCATACCCAAATGCGAAGGTGCTGATAGGCTAAGTCAATTCTGCCCTATATCCCTTTGCAATGTTATTTACAAAATTATATCTAGAATCATTGCAGATAGGTTAAAAAGAGCGCTGAGTGCTGTGATCTAAGAAGAGCAGAGTGGTTTTGTGGAAGGCAGGCAAATCTTGGATGGTATTGTTATTGCTGTTGAGTCCATTCACTCCATGGCCAGCTCAAAAGATAAGGTGATGTTCATTAAATTGGACATGGCCAAAGCCTTTGATAGGTTCAGATGGTCATTCCTATGGAAGGTTCTTAATGCTTTTGGATTTGTGGATGAATGGACTCAATGGGTCATGAGCTGCATTTCCTTAGCTTCCTTCTCAGTGCTTATCAATGGAGAACACACGGAGCTTTTTGGTGCTACAAGAGGGCTATGACAAGGTGATCCTCTGTCTCCATACCTTTTTCTTCTCCTTGATAAAGGTTTGGGGAGGTTGATTAGCAGGAACAGAGATGAAGGACATATCCAAGGATGGCGATGGGGAGGGGAATTACCAGCGCAATCACACCTACAATTTTCTGATGACACTACCCTTATCGGCATGACCATAATGACTGAAGCTGTTAATTTATGCCAGGTGTTAGATGTTTATCTAATGGACTTAAGACAAAAGGTCAATGAAGATAAGTCATCCATCTTCTTCTTCAATACTCTGGGCCCTATTAAGCAGCAAATCGTGAGGACTCTACATTTTTAGATTGGGACTCCCCCCTTGATTTACTTGGGTATCCCTATCTCGACTGGCTGTACATCCAAAGAATCTTGGTAGACTATTTTTGAGAAATTTTGGGTGAAAGTGAATCATTGGACACACAGGTGGTTATCCTTTGTGGGCTAGGTTCAACTTATCCAATTTGTGGTGCAGGCTTTACCCATTTATAGGTGTATGCTCCAGGTTGCCCTGATGGGATTCGTTAAGGAATTTGATTCGGTTACTAGACAATTCTTATGGGTTGGTCACTAAATGGAGCCTTATTAGATGGGAGATTATCTGCAGCCCCAAATAATATAGCGGGCTTAGTCTGAGGTAGATGGACTTAAATGGTATTGCTTTGGCGGCCAAACTTTATTGGTGATGGTGCACCGAACAAGACAAAGCTTGGGCCAAAATTCTCTCACAGAAGTACTACCGTGTAACCATTCAGTGGGACATTCCTCGCTATCCACTTATTGGGAAAGGTTCGGCAATATGGGATACTCTCAAAAAAGGGGTTGCTCTCATCAAGAACAGCTTATTCTGGATTTGTAAACAGGGATCCAAGGCTCTCTTTTGGTCTGACTCTTGGGATGGTTATCCTCCCATCATTTCTCAGTTTCCAAATTTGTTGAAACTTTGTCAGAGATTCCTTGATGCTGGTTGGTCTTGGGTGAGTGACTTCAAAGTTCACATTACACACAGACAGGTGGAGGTAGCTCACTAGAAAGCTCCCAAAACTTGGCCTATTAATGGGACACAGGAAGAGAATAAGGAGCTATTGAGCATCCTTTCCAGGCATTGCTGTAGTCCTCTTCAGGAGGAGGATGAGCTAGCTTGGTCTCCCAATCCCAAGGGAGCTTACACAGTCATCTGGATATCAGGCTTTACTTCTTCAGAGATTGGGCAGGGGGAAGTGCATTGGTGGAGACAGGTTTGGAATAAATTCACATGGCCTAAATGCAACTATTTTTCTTGGATGCTAGCTTGGAATAGGTGCTTAACCTAGGACAATCTCTGAAAGAGAGGTTTCCAAGGCCCTTCTGTATGTGTTATGTGCAGAGCGATCGAGGAGGATTCAACACACCTTTTTTTGCATTACCCCTTTGCCTTGCAACTTTGGCATTATTGGTGGGATGTTTGGCAACACCCATGTTTTCATGCTCAATTTGTGGTCAATTTCTAGAATGTAATGGGAGAACCCCCCTCAAGAGCGCCCTTCCTGCAGGACATATGGCTGGGCGGCCTCATTTTTCTATTCTGGCAAATCTGGCTTGAGAGAAATAGGTGAATTTTTCAGGGGGTGAGGGTCATGGTGCAGCAAGTATGGAAAAAAGTGGTGGGGATGATCCATAAAACCGTCCAAGCAAAGAGCGCGATATGCCTTCCTTTGACCAAATAAGATGCTCAGGTGGTGGCACGACTTGGATTCCAGTAGTTAACTGGTAAGTCAGTGTGTGTTAAGAGGAGCAAGCAGGTCAAGGAGCAGATTCTCAGGACTGGTCAGTGGCAACGCCCCCCTAGTGGGATTTTCAAGATCAATACAGATGGCTCCTCCAGAGGTAATTCAGGACCCACGGGTACTGGAGGGATTGGAAGGGATTTTGAAGGTACGGTGATTTTTCTTTTTGTGATTCTTAAGGGGCTGCAAACCATTAACATGATGGAAGGTCATGCCATTCTTTATGCCTTGAGAAGGCCCAGGCATTAGGTTGGCATAGGATTATCTACGAATCGGACTCTCAAGTCTTGATTAACCTGATCATTAAGAGGAAAGTGGTGGACGTCAATTGGTAACTATCTCTGATTGTGCAACAGATTTTGCAAATTTGCTCACTTATGGATAGCATTACTTTTGCTCACATTCTGCAAGAATGGAATAGGGCAGCAGATTTTTTGGCTAAATGGGCATCTGAACATTTGGATGGTGGAAACATTGAGGATTGGGGGTCTCTCTCCCTGATGTTGCGTTCTGATTTGGAAAGAATGTTGGAGGCTGATAGGGAGGTTCATAATATTGTCTAGTTTGGCATGTGCCTAGTTTTTCAGTTTTTGTTGCTTTCTTCTAGGGGTTTCTGCCCCCCCATTCTTCTTGTAATTCTTTTCTTTACTTATTAATATTATTTTTACCCCTTTATATATATATATATATATATATATATATATATATATATATATATATATATATATATATATATATATATATATATATAAAAGACACTCATAATAGAATAGTAACTCCTCTACAAAAGGTGGTCAAAGACCCTTAGTATAGAATAGTAACTCTCATACTCAGAATAGCCAGTCAAAGGAGTTACTTTCTAGTCATCAGATCAAACTATACACCTAATCAAGCTTTTCCATGAGAGTAGGAAAACTCCAAGTGAGGAGGAAAAGCTCATAATAAATAAATATGGGAAAAATAAATAACCCCTACTCTAACATATAGATAGAGTGCCTTACCATATAATCTCATCCATTTGGTAAATGTATAGTCCATATCCTTGGAGTTGTGATGCCTCGAATCAATATTCTTGTTTCTTTTTAATAGTTGAGCTAGAATTGAATGACAAAAAATGTCAAAATAGAGAATAAGATGGAGATGTGTTGTCTTTGGACATAAATCTATAGTAAATATCTTTTAATGTATTTTTATACTCAAATATATTATTAAAGATACTATATTTGAGATTTTAATATAAAAAAATTGGTTACTCATGGATTGAAGCTTCAAACCTTGGAATAATGTCACTTAAATTTATCTATTGTATACCAAGTCTTCAAGAGATATATCCTTCAAACACATTAGTTAAAAATGAATGATTTATTCTTATAATTTATACATAAAAAAATTGTAAGATTAATGAGAATGTTGTATGAACCTTTTTAAAACAAAATATTTGAATAAATTATCAAATTGTGATGTATTAGACCATCTGTAACTAAAAATAATGTAATGTTTATACACTAAAAGTGGTTACTCTCCATCTATATATTTACATAAATTTTCCATTTGAAGAGGGATATCAATTAGTTGAAAATCATCAAATTAATATTTAAGGAGAAATCAATTATGATCCAATTGTCTATCCTCCATTATTCTTAAATAAACAATGAATAATATTAAGATCACCTCTTATAATCAAATCTCAAAATGGATAGTATTTTAAAAACTTAAGTAGATCTCTCCATAAAAGTTCTTGAAATATAATATAATTAAGATTTTAGATATTTATTATACCAATTTTCTTCTCTAATTGTGAATTATAAAAAATAATTACAATCCATCAAAATATCTTGTCAACAAAATATAATTAGAACAACTAGGACTAAAATACAAGGGTTATGTAGCAGCTAGTACCCACCTTTATGTCAAATGGTATATTGTGTTTGATCTTTGTGTTTTTAAAATCAAAGTAATAATATCAAATAGGTAAGAATGAGGTGTTGTGAGGACTTCAACACAACAATAGCGAACATGATTTCAAAAACACTTATAATAGTTACTACCATACTAAGTGAAAGGTCTTATAATATTTTGTTTAATAGAGATAGTTACATCTCGTCTTGACATACTACAACATCTTCACGAAGTTGTTTGGATGATTTTGTGGTGTTGGTAGATGTTTTTATTGACTTTAAATGATTCAATAACCTTTCTCACATTGAATCAATCGTGACACCAAACTTACAATTCACATTTTATCTTTGAAATTTTATGTTGATCAATATAGATTTTGTTAATTTATTTTTAATTGAGTAATATTGATATTATGGTTGAATAAATTATTAAATTATTAATAGGTTCTTAATTTATCAATAGATTTTTAAATTATTAATTATTTAAAAATTGTTTAGGTTAATATTCTAAATATATATTTAATGTTCTTTTTATTTATCGGATGATTAAAATTTTAATTTTAAATGAGATTAAATAATATATTTATATCTTTTTAAATGTTAAATTTAATGTTACAATAAATTTATACATTTAATTTCACTTTAAATATATTCTTTTTTGATATACAATCTAATAAAATTGAATAATATATTTAAATTTTGTTAAAGAAAATGAATTAACTCACAATTAAAAATTGAGTTAAGTTTAAATTTAATTAAGTTTATTTATATTAATGATTAACATTTATTATTAATTTTGGTTTTAATGATTTGAAAATGACAATTTAAATAATATAAAAATATTAAATAATATATTTTGTTGTTTCACATTTAATTGGTTGATCTATCAAATAATATGAAATTTACTATGGTGAATTAAATTTTCTTATACACATAAGAAGTCAATCAATCAATATTCTTTATTAATTTGTCAATAGTACGATAACTTTCCATTGGATGCCATAGCTAGAAGGGAGGCTCCTCAATTTGATGTGGTTAATCTTGAATAGAATGAGGTATATTGAATTTTTATACCTCGATTGAACATGGGGTGGCTCGACTAGATGTGGGGATTCACAACACTCTGCATGGCATGATGATCACATGTAAGTTATTACAAATTCTTATAAGTATTTTACAAATTTATGTAAGGATTTCATGACTAACCATACCTCCCAGATAATATTTGGAGACACATAGAAGTACCCATAACTACTTATATCTACATATAAATACTTGCATTCATTTTTAGTATGGATTTCACTTAAAAGGCATAAGTGAATTATTTTAGTGTATAAACATAAACATATAAATTTTACCTAATAGTAACTAGTAATTAAATTCATTCTCTCATAAAGATTAAGAACAATAATTTTTGTTGTGTATTTTTTTATAAGATTTAATAACATTCAGATGTTCAATCATGATATGATTAGAATATTAAACATAATATACAATATATGAGATATCTATAAAAATATGTACAAAATTACATAATCAAATTAATGATGTAAATAATAATAAAATATATCAAATATCAAATACATATTATTTTAATAACATGGAGCTTCAGATCAACTTGTATGGAAAGTAAATTGAACAACTTATAATTTATTATATTTTTGATAAAATAATGAAAAATAGATGTTAGTATTATCTATAAATATAAATCTTTCAATCCATCCATATCAACTAAAATATATATTTAGGTCCTTTAATCAATAAATATTTGTAAAAAGTCATATTTTAAATATTGTAAACTATGGGAGGGCTTTAACCCAAGTGATAATCAACCATATATTCTAAATATCCCAATAATAATCACAATCATGAAAAATATGAATTATAGTCTTACTATCTTTACAACATATAATACACTAAAAATGTGTAAAGTATCTACCAATAATATTCATAAAAAATTATCTCTAAAAACCATTAAAATATGAAAATCTTTCAAGATAGTATTTTCTACCAAGGAAAATGGTTCAAACAATTTTGACGAATATCATCCTATCATTTCTAAATCCATTGTTACAAACATTCCTCAGCTTTAATTTTATATGAGAGAATAGAAAACCTTTCGTAAAATAATAATTTTATTCAATATTTAGTTTCCTTTTATAAATCTATTTTATTTTAAGATTATAAAAATAAGTGTTTGTCTTAATCTCTCACTCACACACACACACACACACACACACACACACACACACACACACATATATAAATTATTGTAATGAATAAATATAGTTATGAAAGCACATAATTTAGATCTATTTAATTAGTTAATAATAATATTATAAAGTGATAAATGAATTAGACTATGTAAAGTAAATATAAGATATGATCACTTTATTGTTGCAATAGAAATATATAAATCTAGATTTTGAATGTGATTATACAAGTTAATTATGTATTATTATGAACTCTGATTTGACCTATGGAACCTCCTAGACAGAAACACACTCTAGATACAAATTTGATTTAGGTAGATTCATTTTGAACAGATTTATGCCTCCAAGTCTACTTCTAATTTTTTATATCTATCCTCTGCAAGGATGTGAAACTTAATATTTTGATACCGATTCGTCTCTTGTTGTATAATCTTCATGTACCTGAACTTTCCTAAATTTTTGGGCATAATGTTTTTAATTTATTATTCCTTCTCTTTAACCTAACTTAATACTTAAAACAAATAATGGGTTATAGGGTTACAAAACTAATGAAGTAACACTGCAAACTCTGTATCCCACATGTTGGAATTAAACCTCCATATAATTTTGAGTGAGTGTAAATGAAATAGTTCAAAGAAAAGTTTTGAAACTCCTTTTTTATAGAAATGATGATGTAATTACATGCCAGTTAAAAAATTTATTTGATACAAGGAGATAATAAGATACTATGATGAATGGTAATTATGTCACATGTGTGTAAGATATGACTCAATAAAATTCAAATTGAAGTAGGAAGAATAAAGATATTTGATATTTGATTTTGTTTTAGGTCTTGAACTTGATTTTATTATTCATTTCAATGATCCCTACATATAAATTTTATAAATAATTTAGAATGACTTGTATATATAAGGTACTCTAAGACAAATTTGGTGTGTTAGTCGACATTTGAAATGATAAGGACAAAGTTAAATGTGAAAGATCAATAGCAAAGCAAAAAATGACCTACCAAGTTAAAACATACAAAATTGTGTAGGGCATATGTCTATCCAAGGGAAATTCATGCAAGGCGAGTTTGAACTGGAATAAACACAAACCTAAATTTTGATGAGGATCATGATAATATATGATATTTAATCCAAAAATACCAATAAATAGATCTCGATAAATGATGTGTTATTTTAAGATTCGAAAGATAATAAAAACCAATATAAATTAGTAGAAGTCTTATAAACATATAAATATATAAAATTATATAGAATATAATAAATTGAAGATAGAATATTATTAAAAAAATCTTGTACTAAATTTATATATCTATAAAAAAAAATTAATAAGTTGGTTTTTCATAAATGTTATAATGATTTAGTAAATAAAATAATACAAATAACTAAGATAATAATTAAGCATCAAAATAAGAGGCTCTTATACTTTTATTTAAGATTTAAAAAAGTATTGTTTATAAAGTCTCTTGTATTCTTAAGTTTTAAGATTAAAAAAAGGTATTATTGATACTTTATAAATATATTGATAGTGGCAATATCTTATTTGAAAGTACAGTAAAATTATACTTGGAAATATTTTATTTGAAAGTATAGTAAAATATTTGGTATAATTTCATGTGGCAACTTTCCAAGACTTTTTTTTCCCTTAAAGTCATTGCTTTCTAATTTAAGCATTGTAACTGGTTGAATGAGGCAAGCGTTTTAATAAGATCAAGTATTTTTTGTATGCATATATTTTTCATAATTTTTTTTAATATTTATATTTTTTAATATTTATATATGAATAAATTTATTTTTTAAATATAATATTAAATATTAAGAAGTATCCATTCTTTCAAATTTATTTGAGATTTGAATATATTTTTATTCTTTTCTTATATTTAATATGATTTTTAGTTTCATAGATAATGTGATAATATATTTTTACCATCACTTATGTTGTTGGATTATAATTCATCCGATATTTTCTCCATAATTTTAATAGTATATGAAATATCACATTATTATGAAATATAAATATATAAAAATCTTTCCTATTTAATCTCATCCATTTTGTCAAATTATAATCCATAACCTTAAAGATATTAATACCTTGTTTTTTTTTTGTTTTTTTTTTAATACTTAAATCAAAATTGAATGATGAAAAAGTTTAATGTTCTAAACTCCCTCCTACAACCATGCCATTGGAGATTTATTCTTCCAATAAATTTTGGTACATTTAATCTCTAACTTTCTAAAATAAAGAAGAAGATAGAGATGTACTCCCTTTGAACACAAATCTATGATAAATATTTTTTAATATATTTTTCTACTCAAATATATTATCAAAGACATTAGGACTCCAAACCACTTTAAATTGAAATTTGATATTAAAAAATGTTACTAATAAATTGAAGCTTCAAACATTGGAATAGTTTTACTTAAATCCATTTCTTATACAACAAATCTTTAAAAAATAGATATTCCTTATAATGTAATTGGAATAAAATTTGGAATAAAATGAAATTTAAATTTTTCATTAAATTGTGGTGAATTAATTTATTTATAATTAAAAATGAGATAATGTTTTTATAATAACAATTGTTACTTTTTATTTATTAATTTATGAAAAACATCATTCAAAAATTATATCAATTAATTGAAAATCATCAAATTAATATTTAAAGAGAAATTTATTCTAATCTAACTAATTATATCCTCCACTATTATTAAATAGATAAGAGATGTCATCAAGATCACCTTTTATAATTAAATATTGAAATGGATGTTCCTATAAAATTTTATGTAGATTTCTATAAAAATTCTTGAAATCTAATTAAAATAGGATTGTAGATATTTGATGTCTCAATTTTTTTTTTTAATTATAAATTATAATAAATATTTGTAATTTATTTTTTTAGATAAAATTAAAAAATATTTTTGATCAAAACTATAAACTAATTCCAAAATACAGAAAGAACCAATCCTTTAAATAATTAAAAATATCTAATTAACAAAATAAAATTGAAATAATTAAAACTATAAAAAGTAATCAAACTTAAACTAATTTACTTAGAACATCAAAAGTTCTTATATTTTTAATCTAATTAAAAATATTAAAATATATAATCAAATTAAAAAATAATAACATAATTTTATTTTATTTTTTCAAAACCATATTCATATATAATCTCAAAATAACCTTTATAAAAATTATTACCCCCCAAAAAATTTCTCAACTAATTGAGCTTGTGGATAGTCAAAATTGATCATGTTTTCATGATTTACCAATATAGGTTTGTTAGGGTGGGTGCATTTTCAGCCATTTCAATGTACCTTAAAGACTTCAAATGATTGCTTCTTACTGATGAAATGTCCTTATAATTATCTTGACACCAAACTTATAATTATCTTGTATTTGTTTAGTTCTCATGTGAAGTAATTTTGGTACTCCGATTGAAATATAAGGACATGATTAACTTATTATTTTATTAATATCCCTCTTTCTATTTAAATTTAGTAAAGTAAGATTTGATAATATGTTTATATACTTTTTTTAGTTTTGACATGTTATCCAACCGACTTGATTGATGTATTCAAATTTGTCTACGAAAAAACAATTAATTTGCGATTAAGATATGAGTTAAGTTTTTAATTAAGTTTATTTGATATCAATGATTAGTATAATATTAATATTTTTTTTAATGATTTGAAAATGGTAATATAAATAATATAAAAATATTAAATAGTATATTTTATTATTTCATATTAAATTAGATGATTATCAGTTAATATGAAATTCATATAATATATAAAATATAATATAATGAATTAAATGCTCTCACATCATATGTTGGTACACATGATAAGTTAATCAATCAATCACTCAATAAAATAATTATATGTTCTTTATTAATTTTTTGATGATAAACTTTCCATAAAATGACATAATTAGAAGGGAGGTTCTTCGATTTGATATGATTAAGTTTGATTAGAATGAAGCACCTTGAATTTTCATACCTCAACTAGACATGGGATGGATTGATTGGACGTGGGGCTCCAAAACATGCCACAAGTCATGATGATCACTTGTGGGTTACCATAACTTTCTATTGGAATTTCACCACTAATCACACCTACCAGATAGTACTGTCAGACACCTAGTAGCAACCATAGTTACATGCATCTACATAATAATACCTACATTTACCCAAGTATGTGTTGCTACTTCGAATACTTATATTTATATGGAGCTGCATAGACATACCTACATGTATATAGAAACAATGTTAAATCTTATCATAAACGGTGGTAACTTGGTTGATTTTTGACTTAACGACAACCATCAATCTTAAAGTGTAGCGGTGTTAGTCATTGATCTTCCAAGTGACTGAAAGGTGTGACCTTTAATGTACTGATATTAAGAGTTAATGTTGTTTAAATGCATGCGATGAAATGTGGTTCATTTATCTTAACGATGGTCAATAGAGGCTATTGATAAATGGTATAATATATTCTAGTATTAATCTTTTTTTGGTATTTTGAGAATTTAAATAAAACACACATATTTAAACAAAGCTTTAATATTAGCTATGGATCTAAAAGGGAACTAATAATAGCCTTTTATTTATGGTAGATGTTAAGTACTTGTCTAGATCTTTATTTATGGGTTCTCCAATTCAAATATCAAGCATCTTAGGGTTCCTCAATATTAAAATTACTGTTTATAGAACTTATGGAAGAAATGGGCCATTGATTATGTTAATTGATAACTTCATAAGACATAAGTAACTCCTAGATGAAGAGAAAAATAAAATCAAAGAAGACTCCATTGCGGCATATGAAGCAACGACATTAGCACCATTCACAATCGAGAACACAATTAAGATGAAATTATAAAATAGCAGGGAAGCATTGAAAAGTGATGGGGGATGCATCAACCTTATTTGCATACTCCCTTAGTTAATAGATAGCAGCACAATAGAAGAAGAAAGAATTGGATGACTTGGAAAAGTAACTTACTAAAACTTCTATCAAATATGATGTTAATACATACCCTACATGAGAAAAGATAAAGAGATTATTGGATTTGGGTGATGACTAGAGGGTGAAACAAGTTGACAGAGTTGCCACAGTCAATGAAATGGATGAATGTGTACATTGGCAAGCATAAAGATGGGGAAAATAAAGACTGCTACAGTAGGGTATGAGGCCTACCTATAGACTTGGATGTTCAACCTGTCCCTCAAGGTATTGCCAAGTTTCTGTACAGAGAATGTTATAATTGGTTAAAAAGTATATATGGTTAAATAATTATTTATCAATTGGGATGTGTTCTCGAAGACACTAACTGAGAAGTATAAAAACATTTTCCTTGAGGAAAATTGATACTAGCTAGATGTCCCTTATTTAAGATGTTGTGCATCACTTTCCTATAAATCAATTTGGGCAAGTTGAGTGCGGATACTTTTGTATCTCATCCCAAATGTATAATTTTTTGGTTTTTGATCATGATGTACACATTTAGATAATTTTGAAATAGATGGGTTGTTTTGAGTTGTTCTTGCCAGGATTCTTCATTTGAATTATCTCAAGGAAAATACAAAGTTATAAATTTTAGGGTAAATTTTTGGAGAATTATTCATCAAAATCATATGAGTAATCAAGCATATCACATAGGCTTCTTGAATGTCATGACATCAAATATGAAAATATATAGACTAAATAGAGCATCTTCACACCTGTGTTGTGTGGCATCATACAACGCTTCACAATACCTCATAGATGACTATTTGAAGGTAAGACATGTCCTTTCATTAGAAATGTCTATTCAGTTAGTATTTGTGTCACATGATTGTAATATGAAAGTTATCCATCTATCAAGGGATAATAATATTAAGTATATATGAGAAAGAGGTGAAATAGAATAAAGAAATATTGTAAGAGTGAGAAACTAAATATAGATATGAAGAGTATGTAGCATTGTAATGGAACATGTAATATACGAATAAAGGAGATAGTTTAAAAAAGTATGTGTTATATATATACAATAGAGAACTTACTCATTTTAAATGTTTGAATACTCAAAACAATAGTATATAAGTCTATGTATTACTTTGTTCTACATAACATTAGCTTTAATCAAAGTTTCTTAAATCTAATAAATTTTGTACTTGGTACCATATTTTATATCAAAAAAATACTTTCAAATCAAAATTTTAATATTTTTTTTGTTTAAAAAATTTTATGTCAAAAAACTTTACAATCAAATAATCACAACTTCAACAATGATATTTTTTATTCGAAATTTTATTAAATAAACTTTAACAATAACCTAAAAAACAATAAATAAAAAAATATGATAACAAATCATATTATTTTTAATAAAAAATAATTTGAAATTAAAAATGATAAAATAATTGCAAACAAAAATGAAACCTTAACAAAGCTCATTCTCATTAATTTTTTTCAACCAAATGCTATGAAAAATCATTAAGTGGATCATGTTTTCCGTGATTTACCACTATAACTTTGTTAAAGTAGGTATATTGATCAATGAAAGGTTCCCTGACACATCTAATCAATCCATTTCAAATCATAATACATGGGAATCCTTTTTTTCTTACCATACGTATTATAAGATTATTATGGGTAAAGAAGAAAGATACAAATTTGAGAAAATAACTATTATTTGAAAAAGTAAAACCTAAACAGCCAATAGAAAATCAAGTGCATAATCAAGTGGTATATTTTATAAAGATGCACAAATTTGAATTTTTGAGGTAGGGTATGTGTCTTCAACATAAAAATATAGAAAATAACTACTATTTTGAAAATCAAAACTTAAATAGTCAAATTTGAATTTTTGTGGTAGGGTATGTGTCATGTTGAAATATATATAGAGTAATAAGAAAATCAATCTATTTGTACACTTTTTTAAAGTGGGTTTTCATAAAGGACTTTTCATATATCAAATTAGTGTACGGATTTGTGATGATTTAAAAATTATAATTATTTTTTATATTGATTTTGTATATTAGAATAAACTTAAATAAATGAAATTTTTGTGAAAGATAATATAAGGTTAACAAAAAGTATTATATAAGAAGAAATTTATTATTTTTATCATCTTTAGCTCAAAAGAATTAATGTAAAGTATCTAAATGCAAAATTGTTTCTATATCCAACCTTTTCAAAAAGAAGGTATATTTAGTTTTCATATAATAAGGAGTTTAATAATATAATTTTGCATATGTAAAACCTATACATAACTAAAGGTGAATACTCTTTTTGTCCTAAAACCATTAAACATGAGAGTTAACGAATTATGCTTCTATGTGTTAACCAATGTACATCAATCCTTATGTCAATAACTAAATATTATAACAGAAGTGACCCTTCTACTAAAATAATAGTTGATTATGTGCAAGATGAGTATTTTTTATTGCTCGACCTTCCCCTCTCCTCCATTGTGGCCTCATAATCCTCAAAAAATCCTATTCAATATCCTCTAAATATATTCCTTATTACCCCAAGTTAAATATGCATCTTTATTGCCTTTTGGAATTAATTCTAACTCTAAATCCTCATTAATTCAAAAAATAATACTAGATAGGCTGGTGGGCTTGGTCTATGGTAACATATAACCCTAAATTACCATGATCTTTATGTAAATTGGGGTAATGCCACAAAATAAGTGGCCCTCATACTAACATAATGGTTGATTGGTTTTAAGATGAGAGTTATGTTATGAGAATATTTTCTTTCTTGATCTTCCCCTCTTATTTTTTGTGGGATCATAATCCCCAAAAAAACATATCCAATTACCTCTAAATACATGACTTACTACCCTAAGTACTCAATACACCTCTTCAATGCATCTTGGAATTATTTTTATGACTCTATAATCTTGATTCATTCAAAAATATAATACCACATTGGTTGGTAGGGTTGATCCACAATAACATATACATACCCAATATATTATGATCCTTATACTAATGGAAGTAATTTCACAATGTAAGAGACCTTCCTAACAACATAAGTTTACTTATTTTTAGGATGAGTATGTTTACTTTCTCTTCCTTCCTCTCTACTCATTTGTAACTTTATAAACCCCATAAAATTCTCTTTAATTAGCTCTAAGTGCATGCCTTACTATACCAAGTTAGATATGCATCTTGGAATTTCTTCTTCACCTCTAAAATCCTCATTTTTTCACATTTATTGATAGGTTTGGCTTGTGGTCCAATATATAAATCTGATATACTCTGTTCCTTATACCAATGGGAGTGATGTTACAAAAGAAGTGGATCTCCTACTAACATATTGATTTCTTATGGGATGAGTGTGTTTGTCTTCTTGTCCTTCCCCTTTCCTATTTTTTTGGCCTCATAATCCCCACAAGAATCTTATCTAATTGCCTCTAAATACATGCCTTACTACCCCAATTTAAATGTACCTTTTCAATGCATATTGGAATTATTTTTATGGCTCTAATATCTTTATTTGTTCAAAAATATAATCCCACATTTTTTAGATGACTATTATCATTATGATAATAAAATGATTTCATAATAATTGATACTTTCTATATTTCACTTTTGTGATTCCATATTTTTTATAAAATCTGATCTTTTACTCTATCAAATAAAAAATAATTTTTTATTTTAATATATAATTATATTTTTTATTTTTTTAAACATTAATAAATTATAATATTAATACTTTATTATATATTTTAATATTTATAATTTTTTATTTTAATATATTATTATGTATTTAATATTTTCCTCAATAACTGTATGCAAAGATCTCACTTTTATACTTTCAAATGTTCAATAGTAGAATATATGTTCGATATTTGTAGGTGAGAAGTTCCACTTTTATGATATATGAAAGGTCTTTTTGTAATACATGTGAATTTTGAAGAGTTAATAGGGTAATATAAATATATTAAAATTTTATTTAAGATAGAAAAGGGAGACCTACCATTTTATTATGAATTAATCAAATAAATTATTAAAAATGTATATTACATTATTTTATAAAAAGTAAAATTAGTATTTTTTATTATTGGAATATTTATTAAAATAATATATAATGTCATAATAATAAAGTTGGTAGAAGGATACGGTTCATACTTTATGTTAAAAGAAAATTTTAGTTCAACAATAAAAAGTGTCGGTAAAGTATGATAATTTAGAGCAACATAAAAATTTAAAAAATCTTAATATTTTTTAAAAAATGTAATGTAAACTTATTCCTATTAATATTTTCCATTCTTTGTATTAAAAAGGTAAAGTAAAACTTTTAAACATTGTTTCATAATATAACAACCTTATTTTTGACATCTCCCTGTTGCTTATTTCTTGAATTAAATTTAATAAGTTTTTTTATAGACACAAAAGTAACAATTACTCCAAGATCTTTATTGTCTCTGGGGTCTTACCTCTTTGTTAATATATTTGATACCTTAAGCTACAAAAAGTTTAGGAGTCAACCCATCTTGAATTTTCTTCTTGTTTGAAGGCCTTTTCTCCTTTCTTTTCAACTTTTTGAAATTTCTTTAATTACAAGTTTTTTTTTTCTCTTTCTTGAAATTTTTTTTGTTCAGTCTTCTTCATAGCCATTATTTTTATAGGGCAATCCGGAACCAAATATTTATAGGCATGGCATATCAAATTTCTGAAGAGAAAATTTTTACACTCAACAACTTACCGATACATATCTTATTCTGAAAATTTTAACTATACCTTTTTAAAAAAGAACTTACTCATATTCATTTAAACACAAACTTAATATAAATAATATGATTTTAGTTATAAATTTTAATAAAAATATACATTTTTTAAAGAAAATTACCAATCTAATTGAAAATGTACTTACAAATATATAAATAAATAAAAAAATCTTTCCAAAATTAATAATTTTAAAAAAAATCTTCTTATATTAAATTAAAACTAAGATTCTATAATATCACAAATAAACTTTATCAAAATATATATTTGTTTTTTAATTAAATTATCTCATTACATTAAAACATGTTTTCAATCATACAAATATTGAATTTATTTATTATTAATATTTTAAAGTCAAAAGTTTTTAAAAAGACTATGCGAATGATTTTTCAATTAATATTTTACCACCATTTCACTAAAAGAATCATAATATCTTAATTACCACCTTTATTTTTATTTATTTTTAAATGAATATATTCATTTAATATTGAAGGGCCCTACATCATTAGGGCAAACTTTATTGGGATATTTTTATATAAAGGATGCATATTGGAGATATGAAGAAATTTAGAATTTCGTTCTCATATTCACTTTTTATAAAAAAGAGAATATGCATGACATTAAATCATTACCATACCAATGATGGGTAGTATGGAAAGTTACGAAGAAATTTATAATAATAATTGTATAATAATATGATGTAATCATGTATAATACCGAAGTTTCTTTACATTCAATATTTTGTAGAGGAAAGGACTTTGAAGGCATCATGCAATAATTGTGTTTCAATTTAATGGGATTTGATGTCTGTGATTTGAATGTTGAGAAAGTTGACTATGACTCATCCATTACTTATTGACAAAGACCTTTTCAATTTATTTATTTTGATTTTTATAATATTTATATATATTAAAATTAAATGTTCAATTATTATATGCAAGGGATGACATCTGATAAGTGTAGAATGTTAGTTTAGAAAGATTTGATTTTTGGATTCATCAAATGGAAAATGAGATGAGGTATATGGGATACAAAGTTTAATTTTTTAGTATGAAAAAGTGGTTTTATATTAAAATGTAATATATCAATATATGTTATTTTGTAACATAGGATTAATTTATTCAATCAATATAAATAGTAAATTATATTTAAATTATAATAATAAATATTTTAGATTTAACAATAAATAATAATAATTTTTATTTGTCATAAATTAAAATATAATAATTAGAATTAGATAGTGAAAAATAAGTTTAGATAGTGAGGCTAATAGAATTTAGAAAATTAAGGACAAATAAAAATAGTTTTTATTTCAATGTAGGGATGTAAAATTTGATTTGATAATATTTTTCATATGTTTTATGGCTCAAAATAATTGAATATTTGTATTGTTAAATTGCATTAACGAAGACAATATGTGGGCAAACGGATAGGAGAAAATGTTTACAAGTCAAATGTATATGCAAAGTTAAAACATGCCAAAGTGTGATATAGTTAATGTTGTCAAGTATTTAACACCGGGCAAAATGTGATAAAGTTAATGTTGTCAAGTATTAAATACCAAATTTAGGTGTCTACATAAGATCGAAATCATGTGGTGAGTATTTAATTCATATTACTTAAGTTTATGGGATTCATAAGCCACTACTTTTTAGTCTTGTATCAAATCACCAATAAATCCTTCACCTAATGCATATGTGCTAATGCAAAAATTTTCATTAGGGTTGAAAGGACTCTAAAACTAGTTTGTTGTTCAATTTTTCCTTAAGAAGTTGAGAATGTTTTTCACATTTATCTATCCAACGGAGCTTCTTATTCTTTTTTTACAAAGATAGGATTGGATTTCTTATTTTAAAAAATCCTTCCACAAGTTTCTTATTGTATCCTGTCAAACCTATGAAGCTATGAACTTCATGTACGTTCCATGGAGAGGGATATTCCATGATGGCTCAAAATTGGTTGGATCCACTGTAATCCCTTCTGCTAAGATAATGTGACCAAGATAAATCATTTTGTCTAAAAAAAGAAACACTTTGACAACTTGCCAAAGAGTTTGTGCTACCTTAAACATTGTAAAACAATATTTAGATGTTGGATGTGTTCTTTTGATTTTGAATAAAATATGATGTCATCTTAAAACACTAACACAAACCCATCCAAACAATTCCAAAATTTACACTATTCATTAGGCTCATAAACATTTCAGAACATTAGTAAGTACAAAAGGAAGCATAATGAACTTGTAATTTACCCATTATGAGTTTTGAAAGATATTTTCATAATATCATCATATTTTATCCTCAATTTATGATAACCCAATCTCAAATATTTATTTGAAAAGAAAGAAACCCTCACATTTTATTAAAAGAGATCATCTATGGATGGAAAAGGATATTTATTTTTTATAGTAGCTTTGTTCATCATCTTGTAATCTATGCACAACCTAAAAGTACCATCCTTCTTCTTTAAAAAAACTATAGGTGTAATATGTGGAGATACACTTAGGCAAATCAAACATTTAAAAACCATATCCTATGACTAAGCTTTCAACTCAAACAATTATGGTGTTGTCATTTGATAAGATGATTTAGATTTTAGTTCTAACCCATGTAAGATGTTGATAGAAAATTCAAATTATCTTCTACGTAGAAGTCCTGGTAATTATTTAGGAAATACATCTCTAAGTCATAAAGATAAGGATAGTCATCTATGGTCAGTTATTTTCCTATCTCCACCTTATATGTGTACTGAGAATAGGGTATGTCCCTTCCTTTGAGCCTTTTTAGTTGCATAACTAAAATTTGTCTCACACTAATGTCTCACTTAACTCGTTAAAATATCATGGAGTGACCATTATCATTGAGACATGTGACATCTTGGAAAATAATTGATTTGAGATTGATGTTTCCATAACTAGTTTCCTTATAGAATAGCATCATAAGAACCTACTAGTGAAACATATAAATTCATTGTTGTTGATGATCCAAGAAACTCAAATTCATCCTCAAATATACATTGGTCTACCTTTTGTTTTGCTTGATTTTTGTACGAAACTATCCAAAAGAATTCCATATGACCCAGATTTTCTAGATATTTTGTTTAAAACCTCATAATTTACAAAACATTTAGATGCTCCTATATCAATTAATATGGAAATAAGAAAACCAAAAAGTTAAACTAAAGCTTCCACTAGTTTCACTTGAAAATTAGCATGGTGGTTATCAATTATTATATAAATCATCTATTGGTAGGCATGTTACTGACTCAATAATGGGGGTGATCTAAAATTTATCCCACCTATATTATTATGACACTAGTTGGCATAATGATTATCTCCACAAGTGAAACATCATCCATCAAGACATGAGCTATCCTAAGTACTTCATCAAATAGAATACTTACCATTGTTATTGCTATTGTATTTTATTTTTTATTTTGTTCCCATTATTTAACTTGGAGGAATTCCCATTCTTACAATCATTATTAGGCCTTGAATTTTCATTCCATTCATTTATGTTATTTCTACAAATCTTATTTTGAAAGGGAGTTAAATTCTACCATTGTTTAACTTTACCTATTTCCTTAAATTCTTTTCTTTCTATTGCATGGGTATTCATCTTTTGTTGTTGTTTCATGGCCTTCTCAAAGACATTTTCCATGGATTTATGTCCATGGATATCAACACATGTGCTAGTTTGAGTATTTAGTCACTTAATTTCTTAACCTAAATCTTTCATCTTTCTAGTACTGAGGTACATACTGTAGGAGACATTAAAATTTCTCTCAATACTAAATAATTGAAAATTTCCCCTATTGTAAATTCTATAATTTTGTCAACTTTCCATCAAAATAATATTTTGGATTCCATATTTTCCTTAAATAGGAAATTAATGCATCCCAATTTATGTATTTAGAAGTGAGTTTATGTTTAGCTTTAAAATTAGCCCACCAAGATGAAGCTTCTCCAGAGAGTTGGTAAGCTCCCCTATCTACCTTGGTTTATTCAATGAAGTCACTAAGTTAAAAGCGATTCTCCATCTCAATTAGCCATGTCTCTACATCTCTAAATATTGTGCATTGTACTTGGGTGAAGTTATCTTTTTTATATCCTTAGCCAATTCTATCTCAAGTGGGGGTCTTTTATTCAGACCACGTTAATCTTGATGGACTTAATACAACTGATGATCTTGGTGATCTTAGTGATCATATTGATCATAATCATTATAGTTTTGGTGGTTATTATTATCAGTATTATAGTCTTAGTTATTTCCCATTATATATTTCATGGTTAAATTGTGTATCCATTTTTCAAGGGTACCAACCTTGTCCTTGGTACCGATCATAATGGATAGGATCTGATCAATATTATTCATGGTCTCTTCACCCTATTAGTATCCATCCCATTAGCTCATTTCCAAACCATATTTTCCTCTTGAATAGACAAAAAACACATAATTCATAAATGTGAATGTGCACATTACACCTGGGCATTGAAGATAGGCTCTGATACTGCAATGTAAGAACCCCTCTAGTAAAAAACTAGAAAAAAGATAGAACTTCCAAGTCATCCCCCTAAAGTCTTTCTTAACTAGTCATATAACATGTGTACATGAAGTAAACTATTAAAACTAACATGTTTAAAGAACATAACAATATAAGAATTATCTATATTTATAACATCCATATTAATAGTTTTGAATTCTACAATTTTATTTCCAATTACATTTCATTATATAATTTAAATGCATGCTTTCATAATACATTCATTTTATAAAATCAAATACATATATGCATCCATTCCTAATAAAGTGACTAAGCATAAATAATTCAATATCATTAAATCAAAGTAAAATTACATAGCAATATCCCAATCTATACTAATCACATGATTACATCATAGTTATAGTTTACATATTTACATCTTTCAAAATAATATACAAGTAGATTACATTCATCTGTCCATGACAGTTAAATACAAAAAAAAGTCTTCTCAATGCAAACACCAAGGAAGTAGTAGATCACCACTGAAGCTGAGAGCTGTATAAGAATAGAGAGAGAATAATCAAATTTTTACATCTAACCACAAATTCTATCAAATTCCTTAAACCTCTCACCCACTGAGAGTGAACCTACCCTCCATGAGAAAGGTAGATACAAAACTAACAAAAGGAAGAGAACAATGTGTATGCATTTCATATGAAAGTTAGATCCATACAACATATGCAATTCTAGATAAAGGATGAGAACATGAAAAAATACATTCCTAATTTATATGTTCATGAAGGATAATGTAACGCACATGTGTCACATACCATCCACACATAATGGTATCATCCTCACATTTCATATATATATATATATATATATATATATATATATATATATATATATATATATATATATATATATATATATATATATATATATATATATATATATATATATATATATATATATATAAACGAATGAGAAAACATAGTTTCATTCCAACATACCATAATCCTTAAACAAAACTATTCAAAATAAGTTCCAGATAATAAGAGTTTATTAAACATTGAATATGAGTTTCAACACAGATTAGATTTTAGAACATAATACTTCTAATAATTTCTACAATGATCAATAAGGGTACCACATATATAATAACTAGATCCAACCAAGATTAAAAGTTCTTTGTAGTAACAAAGGATTTTGACTCTATGAAATTCGTCAATGTCATCCAAGTTAAGGGGTAGTACTTTTTGGAGTTTTCCAAACTGAGTAAAAAGTTTAAGGGATGGATAAGGGTGAAATCCTAATCCTATCTAATCCCTTGTTATATTTTACTATTTTTTAAAATTTTCCATTATTTCATATTTTAACTATTCATTTTCAAATCAATATTTCATAATCATAAATCATTACCATGTTTATAGATTTAACAAGTTTTTTATTCATACTTATTTCTTATTTTCATAGCCAAATAATATCATGCTATGCTTTTTGTCTATTTGACCATATTTTATGCTATGCTTATTCTATTGTTACACCAAAACATATCATTACCACCTCACATTTCATACTCTCATAATTTTATTACATTCTATCTCCATAACATTATTGTTTCCCCCTTTTTCCTCCAATCTTTTTGTTATCAATCGCTTGCTCCTTAATGGTGTTGTTTCCCCCCTTTTTTGGCATGGCAACCAAAATTGAATAAAGCAAAGTGCATTTTACAAGAAATAACGTTTAATTCCAATTTTTATTACTAACAATGTTCATTTTATACACATTTTTATTTATTTTTAATAAATCAATTTTTAAATATTATTATTTTTAATTATTAACCATTTGAGATTTTCCATCCAATATAGATGTTTAATTAGATTAATTTAAATTATACTAAGAATAAACTAAAAATAATATAATGATTATATATCTTTCTATTTTATATTGGTAATATTTATATTTATTTGAAATCTCCATATACATTATCAATATATAATGTTGACTAGGTTTACTTAACCTATACATCAATAGTATATGAAAATACATTCAAATTTAGAATAATAATTTTATACCCTGATTCACTTGAGATGGTCTCATATGTTATAAGTTATGTTGTACACTGTAACTAAGTCACTTTACATTTTAGTTCATAAAAGGATTTCATTTCTTTCAAAAATGACATGCTTTGTGCATTAAAACTCGCATAGTGATAATTATCATGACCCAACAAAAAATTATAAAACAAATAATGCAAACAAGTTACAAATAGGCTATCTAACCTTAATAGGTGATATAAAGGTTATAAACATAAATTCACTATCAAATTATGAAGTTTCATAACCTGCATACAAATATTTTTATTTTGTTCCTTCAATAACACATTTATCATTCTCTCCTTGATGATATATCACCACGTTAAGGGAATAACCTGCAATGAAATCATACACACTCACCTCCATATGAATAGTTAAGCAAGTTAGGATAAAATCATATGTAATATAAGCATCAAATCCATTTGATATCATCACAATTCAGTCACATAATAATACAAAATAAACTATATCTAAGATCTTCCATTAGTTCCATTATTACTCAAATCAATTAAACAATAACTACATATATGAATCCATAACACTCGATGTCAAATCCAAATGAAATCCATGTGGCACACTTATTATAATAGAAACATTGAAAAATATAATTTCAAAAATAGGATGTGATACATTATGATGTATTTTAGCCTAGATCCATTTATCTATACTAGAGAGCCTTAAGGGAGATAATATATCTTAAACAAACTAGGGATCTTTAACATGCCAAATTTTCCATCTAACCTTAAAAAAAATATTTTAACTTTTAATATACAACTTATTAAAGTAATATTCCTACAAGTAATTTGTGAATATGTTCAGAGATTACTTGACTAAGAAAATGTATAAGAGAGAGGAGTCAATACTTGTGCACTTAACTTCATATTTATGTGGCACTTAAATGACACCACCTCAAAACTTGAGAGTTATCATATGTGTGTGTGTGTGTGTGTGTGTGTGTGTGTGTGTGTGTGTGTGTGTGTGTGTGTGTGTGTGTGTGTATATGTATATATATATGTATGTTTATGTATATATATATATATATATATATATATATATATGTATATATATATATATACATATATATATACATATATATATATACATATATATATATACATATATATATGTATATACATATACATATACATATGCATATACATATACATATACATATACATACACATACATATACACATACACATACATATATACATATATAAATATATATATATACACACACACACACATACATACATACATACATACATACATACATACATACATACATACATATATATATATATATATATATATATATATATATATATATATATATATATATATATATATATATATATATATATGAAAATGTATAAGAAAGAGGAGCCAATACTTGTGCACTTAACTGTTAGGGTGTGGAGCTAAAAGCTTCACTGATGTAGACACGGAGAAGGCCATTGGAGGGGTTGCTGAAGGTTGCTGAGCGTCAGAGCAACCGGCGTCGGTCTAATCAGCCGACGTCGGCAGGATAGTGAAGAGAAGCAACCGACGTCGGTCAGGGATCGGCCGGCGTCGGTTACCTCCAGGCAGACAGGGACCAACGTTGGTCGCCTGTGTGGTTCGACTGCGAGCTTATTATGGGCAGTTAGCTAACGAACCAAGTGTTTGCATGTTTAGATCTATTTTTAGACTGAGAGCTGCGGATCTAATTATTGTAATTAGATGTCTAATAATTGTTTGGATGAGATATATATAATAGACTCATGGTTGTATTGGAAAAGTGTTCTAGTTTGAGTTGAGCAAAGTTTGTTCCTTCTGTGTGTGAGGTGAGCAAGGGTGTTCCTCCTAGTTCCACAGTACCAGGTGTAGGTGATGGATTGGAGAATCAGCAGGGTTCTTCATGTATGTAGGATCTTGGTCACAGGTGCATGGCCTATATAGGAGATCTACATGGTAATTAAGATCGTTGATCTGCAGGTGTATGTGTGTGCAAGGTCAAGGTTCACAGGTGAGCAGAACTGGGTGTGATTTGCAGGTGTGCAGGATCATATGGACAGCAACACAACAGGGAGTAGTATCAGGCAGGATCTACTTGGAGTATAGGTGTGTACTCGGATAGAGCAAAGAGGAAGGCAAGGGAGTTCCTTCCATAAGTATGGTCTGTTGAATTGCAGGTTGTTGCAGGTTCATGTGAGATCTACTTGAAGTACCTTGAGTACTTATGGAGTACGTGTGGAGTGCGTGGAGCACTTGTGGTGTGCGTGGAGCACAGGAGGTGAACACCAACTCTGTATTTGAGTTGGGTGTTGGGACCTGAGAGGGAGAGCTTTGGGGAGAAGATTTACTGTTCACTTGAGACGTGGGAAACCTCTGTAAGGTGCTGGAGAGGAAGTGGCATCTTCTTTATTATATTCTTTTCTGTATAAAGTGTTAATACAAGTTGTGTATTGTCTCTCATATCATGTGTTATTCTGAATTCTAGTTACTTGGTGAATCTGGTTAATTTTCGCATATTAAGTTGCTTGATTTGGTAATCATATTGTGCTCTTTTGGTGGAGCAAGATCCTGACAAGTGGTATCAGAGCTAAGGTTGCAGGAAGCAGGTTTTGTGTTTGGTTACAGGGCACTCTCAGGGGTTTCTGATCGAGTGGGAGTAGAGCAATGGCAGATGAAAGTAAGCTAAGAATGGAGGAGTTGAAAAGCACAGATGGTCACTCACGGTCCTATGGAAAGAAAGAGCAGGTAAAAGATTATTGTTGGTTGGTAGCAGATCAGCATGAAGAAACTGAAGAAGCAGATGTAGCAGGTGTTGTTGCATAGGATGCTCTGGGAGGTTTCTTGGATAAAGTTGAATCTTGGATAAAAGATTCGGTTGCCTCTTTCCATGCAGTTCCAGGTAGAGGAGCTGGTGAGCCTTGCCAAAGAATTGGCAAAGGGGAAGTGAAGCTGAAATTGCAGGCGGCCAACACACAGGTGTTGATGAAGGTCATGCAGGTCCCAGGTTTGGAGATATGGCTAATTTCTTCAGAAAGATTGGGTGATGAGAGATGCACAAGAACTCTCACAGCGGATGCACTTGAATTAGCTGGTGGTAAGAAAACAGGTACCCTTTATCTACTTGTTTATATTACTGATTCTTCTTTTGTTTCGGAGACGTGGCTTCGTAGGCTTGGTCACATGAGCAGGAAGGAGATGCATGTTCTTAAGCGGAAGACAGATATATTTGACAGGCTTAAGAACTGGAAAGCCTTGGTGTTTATGGAGGAGATGGCGGATAGAACCCAGTGGATGGTGCTGGATACTTCTGAGCAGAGCAGTTTGGACATGGGTTTTGATTCAAAGAAGCTCATGGGTAAAAAGTCATCACTCACAGGTGAACACAGGTACCGGCATTGGTCAGGAGGAACCGGCGTCAATCAGGAGGAACCGGCGTCGAACAGACAGGTGCTGATGTCGGTCATGTGCAGACCGAAGCCGGTGATGTCAGGCAGGGTAAGACCGACGTCGATCATGGGACCGACGTCGGTAGTAGGTAAGACCGATGTCGGTCAGAGGACTGACGTCGGCAGTAGGGACACTGCAGGGTCGGTAGTCAGGGACAGACGCATGGAATCGACGTCGGTCGGATGCAGACTGTGGGGTGACCGAGGTCGGTCACTGTAATAGATTTTGGGTGGACAACACGCTGTCAAGGAGTCTCAAACACCCATACGGAGGACTGAAGATGTAAGTAGGCCCTCAAATTCGTTGTTCCTCTTCTTTATACTTGTTGCTGATTGTAGAGTAGGAAGGATCCAGGAAATAGGTGTGAGCTTGGCATGGATGAGGATGTGATTCCTTGGAGGAGAACCAAACAGGTGTTTTTGGTAGGGTTGCCAGCTGGAAAAAAGCACAGAGATGAATGGATTCCTTAGTAGAAGAATAGAGAGAACGGATACATGAGACGGAAGACCAGGTATATGGTCTTGAGGAGCTGCAGGACAGTGGTACAGGTTTTGACAGGTGGAGGACGAAGCATGGCTTCAGTCAATGTCAGGGTAACTACTGTGGTTTGTCTTACCAGGGGGATGATGATTGCAACATCATTCTGTTGCTGTATGTGGATGGTACACTAGTTAGCTAGTTTTGTACATACAGGGTTTTGCTGAGCTAAGGGTAAGATTAGTTCAGTGGCATGTCATGAGGAGTTTGGAGCAGCGGAATTCTTTGATATGGGAGACATGGAGATCACAGGTTGATTTTGTCTCGAGTGGGAGCTGATGTGAATCAGGTGTTGGCGAGGTTCAGGATGCAGAGCCGGAGCACACTAAGGGCTGGACAGGTACAGTGTCCGAAATCACATGAGGTCTGGTATAGACCTGAGTATTCCCATGCAGTGGGAGATGTTAGAGAGTTAGGAGCCAATTCAGGGAAGTGAGTTCTTAGGTATTTGAGAGGGACCAGCAACAGGTATACATGCAGGGTCAGGACTTCACTACATGTGTTTGTAGGTTCGGATGTGGCAGGGTACTCGAATGACAGGGGGTACATCACAGGTTGTGTGGTGGGTTGTCTTCAGGATTGATCTTGAAGAGGGATACAAACCAGGAAACAGATTAGACAGAGTACAGGTACAGGTACAGTGCAGCTATTTATCTCCAAGTGGGAGATTGTTAGGGTGTGGAGCTAAAAGCTTCACTGATGTAGACACGGAGAAGGCCATTGGAGGGGTTGCTGAAGGTTGCTGAGCGTCAGAGCAACCGGCGTCGGTCTGATCAGTCGACGTCGACAGGATAGTGAAGAGAAGCAACCGACGTCGGTCAGGGATCGGCCGGCGTCGGTCACCTCCAGGCAGACAGGGACTGACGTCGGTCGCCTGTGTGGTTCGACTGCGAGCTTATTACAGGCAGTTAGCTAACAAACCAAGTGTTTGCATGTTTAGATCTATTTTTAGACTGAGAGCTGCGGATCTAATTATTGTAATTAGATGTCTAATCATTGTTTGGATGAGATCTATATAATAGACTCATGGTTGTATTGTAAAAGTGTTCTAGTTTGAGTTGAGCAAAGTTTGTTCCTTCTGTGTGTGAGGTGAGCAAGGGTGTTCCTCCTAGTTCCACAGTACCAGGTGTAGGTGCTGGATTGGAGAATCAACAGGGTTCTTCATGTATGTAGGATCTTGGTCACAGGTGCATGGCCTATATAGGAGATCTACATGGTAAGTAAGATCGTTCATCTGCAGGTGTATGTGTGTGCAAGGTCAAGGTTCACAGGTGAGCAGAACTGGGTGTGATTTGCAGGTGTGCAGGATCATATAGACAGCAACACAACAGGGAGCAGTATTAGGCAGGATCTACTTGGAGTATAGGTGTGTACTCGGATAGAGCAAAGAGGAAGGCAAGGGAGTTCCTTCCATAAGTATGGTCTGTTGAATTGCAGGTTGTTGCAGGTTCATGTGAGATCTACTTGAAGTACCTTGAGTACTTGTGGAGTACGTGTGGAGTGCGTGGAGCACTTGTGGTGTGCTTGGAGCACAAGAGGTGAACACCAACTCTGTATTTGAGTTGGGTGTTGGGACCTGAGAGGGAGAGCTTTGGGGAGAAGATTTACTGTTCACTTGAGGCGTGGGAAACCTCTGTAAGGTGCTGGAGAAGAAGTGGCATCTTCTTTATTGTATTCTTTTCTGTATAAAGTGTTAATACAAGTTGTGTATTGTCTCTCATATCATGTGTTATTCTGAATTCTAGTTACTTGGTGAATCTGGTTAATTTCCGCATATTAAGTTGCTTGATTTGGTAATCATATTGTGCTCTTTTGGTGGAGCAAGATCCTGACATTAACTTGGTATTTATGTGACACTTAAATGACACCACCTCAAAACTTGAGAGTTATCATAGAAATAATTTTGTTGTCACACACACACACACACACACACACACACACACACACACACACACACACACACACACACACACACACACACACACACACACACACACACACACACACACGTGTGTGTGTTCAAGTGAAGGAAAAGTTATATTTTGAATTGATTTAATTTTTTTTGAAATACACTAAAAAATAGATTATTCCTAAAGATGTAAATTGAGGATCTAATAGTTTTAAATTTGATGTATCATGACATGTGATTGACTAATTTACATCATCACTAGATATAGATTGTATAGTAATATATAATTTTTTGAATATGTCTCTGCAAAACCCTAATCACTATGAGGTAATCTGCAGTGATGGTCTCCACACAATAACAACGTCTGAGTAGGAGATAGTTGAGGCTTCAAAGCTACAGAATACATTAATAGAGAACATAGGGGATAGGTTCACTAAAAAATCCCAAGCGTTGTAGACATGTGTGGAGGGAGAGTGGTTGTCAGTGTTCCTCTATCACCATACTATTGTGTAGGGGCAAGGAATGGTTAACACTCCAAAAAATATTTAGAAGATAGTTATTATGAGATCAAGTGAATATAGGTTTTACAGAAAGATGGAAATAAGGGAGGATAGATCCCATGCTTTGGGAGGTTAAGATTTGGTATAAATCAGGGGGGAAATCATTAGCTAAAGTTGTGGGAGGACAAAAAAGTCTTCCTATGATTCCATCAAAAGAAACCCCTGTCCTTCTCTTTGATAAACAAGATATTGAAGTGATAGCTAAAAGGCAAGAATGGTTAACTATGCAAGCCTTGATTTGTAAATTTGAAGGACTGTGGTCAACTCTACTAGCATTAAATGAATATATTTAATCCTAATGGTGAGACATGGTTGAAGGTAAGATTCAGATTTGTCCCTATGCTAGAGGTTTTTTATTTTTATTTAGTAGCAGATAAAGAGCCTATGTTTAAAGATGATGTTTGGAACTGGGATAATCATAATTTTTTTGTTAAAACTTGGCACCCTGATTTCAATGCCCAGATAAAATTTTTTAATGTTAAACTGATGTGGATCAGGCTTCCAAATCTTCCCTATTAGTTTTGGGATGATATAGTATTTGAACACTAGAAATACATTAGATAAATTTTGGGCTACTTATAAAATGACTGATGATAAGGGGCATACCACTTTTGCCTGAATTTTAGTTTATATGTATTTAAATAAAGATCTACATGCTCAAATAGAATTGAAAGTGGGTGAAAAAAATGGATGCAATCCTTAGACTACAAAGAGATACCCTTTAGATGTAGAAGATGTTTCAAAACAAGGCATCTGGTTAATGATTATCCTAGCTTCAAATTCAATAAATAGGTATCATGGTGGAAAAATACTGAAATTAAACATAATATAGTACTAGTAGCAAATGATAATGAGGGAACAAAATTAGAAATCCCTTTAGAAGTAGAGGATCAAAATCAAACGAATGAGAATCTTAATTGTGAGGACAATTCCAAAAGTGGGGGGGGGGGGGTGGTGTTTTTTTTACAAGAGAGTTCAAAGGGAAGTGAAGAGATAAGTCTAGATCCTATAGCCTAGACTCTGGTAGAAAGATAAGGTGTGTTTGTACTAGAGCAAGCACTAAATCAAGAAAAATCTCTAGAAATATCTATCCCCATACTACCAAATATTGTGGAGGGATGAGAATGGAAAATTATTAGTAATATAAAGAAAGGCAAAGGTAAATTGGGTTTGAATCCCATTACAATGTCTCTCAGATATAACAAAGAAAATCACTTGGGAAATGCCTAGTTAGTTTCCTTTTATGTTACCTTGGGTAGTAGATATTGTTGAAAATTTTGGCATGTGGCCAATTTATTGATGCTCTTTTTTTATTCTTTTGCTATTTTTTTAGCCTTTGCTCTACTACCGAGTGTTGTGTGGCCTCGGTTTTTTGTTTCACTTCTAGGGTATTGGGTCCCTAGTTAAAAAAAACATGCCCTTTATCCTTGATTAAAAAAACTTGTATAATAATGTGTAAATTACATAACTATTTTTTATTTAATTTTGTTCAAACATTAGGTAGTCTCTATTCATGTAACCTCACAAGTATTGGCACATGCTCAATTATAAGCTCATATCCCATACACAATTCATGATCATATTCATTCCCACTCGTATTTCCTTGCTAATTAAATGGATGGACTAGTAGGAAGTTGGTATGAAATCTTGGGGTTTTGAGAAGAAGCTTAATCAATTGGAAACATATCTCCATAACAAAATTCGTATGTTGTGAAAAAATATCTTTTAATTACTTAGGCAAGAACCATGGATCATGATCCATGATTAAAATTTAAGGATTTATCTTAATTTCATATTAAAGGGTATATATTCATTCAACCTTTTCATGTTAAATTTTTTAAATAAATATTTGTACTTGAATTGACAAGATTAAACTAAGTGCACACTTCAAATGTAATAAATATGTTAAATAAAAAATTACTCTTCCAATTTTATATACTTTAGCTTTTAGGATCTCAATGTTAAATTTGATGGCTATATAAACATATTTAAGATTTTTAACCATTAAATATGATGGAACTTTTTTTGAAGATAGTATGGAATGAAAGAGGAATTTTTTGGTGGATCATCAAAAATTATGAAGAGTTATAATAAATATGCATTTAATGTTAAGTTCAAGGATTCTACAAAAAAATTAATTATATATTAATTTTTATGTGATTTTTTCTCATATATATTTTAGTCATTACCAAAATAACATTCATGAGTAGTCGTTACTCAAATTGCACTATTATTTATGTATTTCTTATAATAATCACAATGAAAGGGTACCCACTTTAATATACAACTACCATAAGTATTTATTAGTAGCAAGTCAAATGGTGAATGTAATTCCCTACTTTGGACTCTCACCTTCTAGCCTCTTTCCCCATTGGCAAAAGCTTTTGGTGAGTGTAGTGTCTAATAAATCACCCTTATTTCACAATTATCACTAATGTGGGATTAACCTAATTATAGCCTAATCATATATTTTAATGTTAAGTTGAAAGCTTCCACAAATAATTTTAATTATTATTATTATTATATATATATATATATATATATATATATATATATATATATATATATATATATATATATATATATATATATTGTTTTTTGTATTTATGTATATTTTATTCATTACCTAAATGACCTTCATAATTAGTTATTACCCAAATGACATTATTTATCATGTATTTAGGTAATGACTAAAACATATACGAGTAAAAAACCTAAAAAAAATAGTTTTTAATATTTTTTTTTTGATGTTTTCATCTTTAAAAATGAACTCTTCTAAATTTTGATGGAACATAGAAAAATTACATGACAACCATGATCAATTGTCAATTTAATCCCTAATTTGAACTCCTTCAAACTTATGTGGGTTAAATTTGATAGATGTATGAATGTATTTATTATTTTTAATCATTAAATATGATGACATATTTTTTAGGACCATATGGAATGAACGATAAAGTTGGGGTGGAGTGACAAAAATTCTAAAGAATTACATTAATGTTTATTGTTGATTATAGAAATATATTTTTACTCTCTCATTTTTTCTTCTTTAAAGATGATTATTTTAACTTTTGAAGATTAGTGTTGAATGTATAATTATCTTTAAAAATTTAATTAACAAGTAGAGTCAAATATCAAATTTAACTCCTACATAAAAGGATTGATATTACATATCTAATCAAATAAAATATGTTTGGAAAACTAACCCTTTTGAAAGTGTATTTTTATATGAAATAAAAGAATGTTTTTAATTATTAATGAGACATGATGTGCAACGTGTTTATAGGCAGTAACTCTTATATTTGTAGTCTCCAACCAATAAACCTTTTCAATATATTGTCCTTACTAGTTAAAGTCATGCCATCAAGATATTATCCTTCTTAATTATAACCATTAACTACAAAAAAAAAAATCTTTGCACAAACACTATTTTACCATGAAAAATCACATACATCACAAAACATATTAAATAATTATATTGCCTAGATCAATGAAACAAAATAATAAGGTTTTAGTTGAGAATAACCTATAAAACACATCCATTCATCTCAATATTAAATATTTGTAATAAAACAAAAATCCATATCAAATAATTGTGTATATATAATATGACTACAAATAATACATAAAAACTATGATTTACAACTGCCATGATCTCAATTGTTACAAGAGTATAGCACTCAAAGGTATTTTAACTCTTAAGGTGTAAAGTAAAATATAAAGTTAGAGAATAATATGCAAATTCTAGCTAACCAAGTACTACTAAAATTTATGAACTAAAATGTCAACAAAATACAAAGATTTTTCTTATCATAAATATAAAGAGAGAGTAGGAAGGTAGTAAGATGGATGATTTTTTCTTTAATTGGATTGAATCCATATAATAGAAAGACAAGTGGATTTGGATTTTCAATGGGGAATGGTAAAGGGAGAGGATCATTTATATTAATTTTTAATTCTTCACATTTTTATTTATTATTGTGAATTCAAATTATTAAGAATACAAATTTTAATCAAAAAATTAATTAATTAAATTACTACAAGTATTTGCATTAACTTAAAAATTGATGATTGTTGTAAAATTAAATTATTATAAATATAGACATTAACTAGGGTAATTTTTAGATCGATTCTTAAAAGCTATTAATCTCATATTAACAAAAATTTCAGTGAAATGTAATGTATCTTTTCAAATTATAACCCCTCTTTTGAAATTTTATAAATTCATAAATGATAGATAAACCCCTTAAAAATGTTAATCACCGATATTTCTAAAGAATATGATCTACATCATCTCATAACCTTCTTACTTCAACATATATACATTCCATTTTAATGCCATTCATATGACCATTAGTAAAGATGCCAATATATAATAGATCAAATATAATGTATAATGACAACATGTGTCTCTTTTCAAATTAAAATTGGCATGGTATGTTTGCTTCGAAAATAAATAATTTTTTTAAATTTTTATTTATTTTTAAATTACATAGTATTTCGTCTTAAGTTATATTAATTTTATTTCATTAATTATATTTTATTTATAAAAAATTATCATTACCTTAATTTTTTTCATTATATATATCAAACAAGGAAGAAGAGGTTATATTTGTAAGGCCTAATATATTAATTACCATGTTAAAATCTTTCATTATTGTAATGTATATAATTTATGATGTTACATAATGATTGGTTAAATTAGGTGGCGGTTACATAGCCATCAATAGATTTGAAGTAATAATTTTACAAATTTATGCAACATCTTTTCCCTATCTTTAATGGCATTTTTTTCTACAATGTAACCCAGGAAAAGAGTAAACGACAAAGAGATTATTTTTTTTCAAATTCCCAACCATAAGAGTAACTAAGGATGTTTTTTTTTAATCGATGTTCGTTCCTATGAAGTTCTCAAAAAGGCAATAAGTTTGTAAAATTGTGAAAGCAAGGACTCATTTTTCTAGAGTTTTTTCATGTTAAGTTTCTTTATGATTACTTTTTATGTCTATTTTTCATTTCTTGGCATGTGTGATTGATTGTTATTTATTTATATAGTATCTTACTAAATCAATATCTCAAATATTTAATAAGGCATAAAAGATTATTTGAGTGTATGAATATAAGCATAAATTTTTTTTATAATAATAAATAGTGATAAAATTTAGTTTCTCGTAAAAATTAAAAATAATATATTTTTTATGCATTATTATTTTGTAGATTTAATAACATTCACATATTCAATAATAATATAATTAAACTATAAAATATGATATATAAAATATTTATAAAAATGTATATAAAATCATATAATAAAATATATAATTTAAATGGTTATGATTATTAAAAAACTAAGTATCAACATTTAAATATCAATTCAATAATATAAAACTTAAACAAGAAACATAAATTTATATTCATGAATCATATAATGGAATAGCCATTATATGATCATAAATCAACTTATACCACATTATTTGAATAAAATTTAATATAATATTAATCGATAAATAAGGAGTACCTTAGTGGTCTCGATACATTCCTGCATAATTATATTTTCATGACATTTGAAATGAATTATTGCAAAGGCCATATTTTAAATTTTGTAATGGCCACCGAGAACTAAGTTCTTCTATATTAGAATATGGTGGGGGCTTTGATCTTAATGAATTGTGGTTTCACCATCCCTTCATGAAAAAATGGAAATCTTTAATGATGTAGTTCCAATAATTTTGAGGTATATCACCCTCTCATTTTTTAAGTATATTTTTATAATTTTATATGGTATATATATATATATATATATATATATATATATATATATATATAAATATAATAATTATACCATATAAAATTTTAAAAATAATTTTGAAGTATATCACCTTCTCATTTTTTAAGTATATTTTTATAATTTTATATGGGAATATATATATATATATATATATATATATATATATATATATATAATTTACTTTATTCTAAGTTTATAAGAGGGAAGTGTTTATATTAATTTTAATTTTATATGAAATAAAGAATAAATTATTATAATAAATATATGTGATAATATAATTATGAAAGTATAGAATTCAAAACTAACTATTTGATGATGATGATGATGATGATGATGATGATGATGATGATGACCTAGAATATGATTATATATACCAATTATGCACTATTCAAAACTTTTATTTGACTTATAAATCCTCTAGATCAAAACTTACTTTATGCGGGTTCGTCTTAGGTAGACTCATGCTGGACAGATTTCTACCTCTTAGCTAGTCTTTACTCTATTGATTCTATCTTGTGTACAATTATGAAACTTGACTTTTTTGTCATTAGTTTGCCTCTTATTTTCTAATTTTCTTGTGCCTTCACTTTCTTGATTTACCGAGCATAATAATTTTAATTTATTTTTCCTTCATTTTGAACTAACGTGGCACTCAAAAAAAGTGTTATAGAGCTAGAAAACTATCAAAGTTATATCGTAAACTATGTATCCTACAGATTGGAATCAGACCTCCATGTAGTTTTGAATGATTGTAAATGGAATATCTTGAACAAGGGTTTTCAACTTTCTCTTTCCTATAAATGATGATATAGTTATATGTAAGCTAAACCTTCATTTGATACAAGGGGATGACGCAAGACCAAGATAAATAACTTTGTTATAAGTGTTTGACTTAGAATAAATAGAGACCTAGATTTTGATGAAGAGCAAAATAATAGATGAGATTTAGTTGAATAATGCTAATGGGTAGATTCTAATAAGTTTTAGGTGTTCTTGTAAGGTTCAAGGGCTAAATTGAGACCAATATAGAGTTGGAGAATTTCTATGAATACATAAATAAATCTAAATATATCAAATATGATAAATTAGGTACATCACACTATGAAAAAAAGTCTTATATAAAATTTAGGTATTTACAAAAAGAAAATTAACATGTTAATTTTTTAATGATTTTGTAAATAAAATAATACAAATAACTAAAATCTTAATTAAACATCAAAATAAAATAAATTATCATTTTAAATTCTAAAATGAAAAAGCTATTATCAATACTTTATAAATATATTAATACAAAGGGATGATGCAAGACCAAGATAAATAACTTTGTTGCAAGTGCATAAGATGTAGTTTAATGAAACTCAATTTAAAATTGTAGGAGGTATAAATATATATGATGCTTTGCTTTGATCTTGATCTTGACCTTGATTTTATTATTCTTTTCAATAATCCCTCCCTTTTATTTTATAAATGGTTTAAGATGACTTGCATATATAGAGAACTCTAAGATAAGTTCAATGTGTTAACCAAATTTTGAAATGATAAGGAGCAAATTTAAAGGCACAATATTAGTGGCAATAAAGAAAAAGACTCACAAATGTAAAAGGGACAAACTTGTGTAAGGCACATGTTTACCTAAGGTGGACTCGCATAGGGCATGAGTTTGACTTAGAATAAATAGAGACCTAGATTTTGAAGAAAATAATAGATAAGATTTAGTCGAAGAATGCTAATGGGTAGATTCTAATAAGTTTTAGGTGTTCTTGTAAGGTTCAAAGGCTAAATTGAGACCAATATAGAGTTGGAGAATTTCTATGAATACATAAATAAATACAAATATATCAAATATGATAAATTAGGTATATCACATTATGAAAAAAAATCTTATACCAAATTTAGGTATCTACAAAAAAAAATTAATTAACATGTTAATTTTCTAATGAGTTTATAAATAAAATATTATAAATAACTAAAATCGTAATTAAGCATCAAAATAAAATAAATTATCGTTTTAAATTCTAAAATAAAAAAGCTATTATCAATACTTTAAAAATATATTAATAATATTACGATTTTTCCACTTTCATAAAAATATGATATATAAAAATATAAAAAAAAATTGTATATTTTTATGAAGAAGCATGAGCTTTGCTTCCAAAACATGAGACCTTATCACTTGAGCATTGTAACTAGTTGCTTGAATAGAACTTTCGAATCCAAAAAAATCAATTTTCATATGCCTTAATGAGATATTACATTTTTGCAATAGATAAGAGATGCCTTCCCTTTTAATCTCCTTTATTTGGTCAATTTTTAGCCCATAAGTCTAAAGTCACGATGTCTTGAATTTTATTTATATTTTTTTAATTTGATATTTGGGTTAGAATTGAATGATCTTTTTGATTTTTATTTATAACTTTTTAAAATATAATAAATATTTTATAATATATTTTTATGTTTAAATTTATTATTAAAGTATTATAAATCCAATTTTAATTTAGGATTTAATATAAAAAAATTGGTTATTAATAGATTGAAGTTTCAAACTTTAAAATAGTCTAAAAATTTGGATATTAATAGATTGAAGTTTCAGATTTTAAAACAGTCCTACTTATATTCATCTTTTCCGTGAAGTTTTTAATTATTCAATCATATTTAATGATATTGAAATAGATTTTTACCATAATTTATGGATAGATGAAAAAATTGCCAGTGCAATGGGATGGGATCTAAACCTTTCTTAAACAAAATATTTAAATAAATCATTAAATTATAATGAATCAGTCTATCCATAACTTAAAAATAATATAATATTTTTATAAGAAAAGTTGTCACTCTCCATCCATTAATCCACATTTTTTTTAATTGAGAGAAACATATTAATTAATTAATAATAATCGATTTAAAATTACAGATAAATCTACTTTGATTCAATTGTTTTGTCATCTTCTATTATTAAATAGACAATGAACAATATAAAATCACCTCTTACAATTAAATCTTGAAATGAATAATTTTATAAAAAATTATGTAAATCTTTCCTAATTTTTTTTGAAATTTTATTAAATTATAATTACAAATATTTAATGTACCATTTTTTTAAATTATAAATTATAATAATTACTTGTAATTATTCAAAAATATTATATTAACAACATAAAATTAGAATAACCAAACATAAACAGATTTATTCTGAACATTAATATTCTAATATTTTTAAATTAATTTAAAATATAAAATAATAATAATAATAATAATAATAATAATAATAATAATAATAATAATAATAATAATAATAATAATAATAAAATTATATTCTCAAATTTTGTAAGATTTCTAATCATACATTTAAATATCTAAAGGTGGTGATCTATGTGTGGGGTAATAGATTTGTGTTATCATGAATTACCAATGAAATTACCTTTCCCACATGGATTAGAAAATATTATAATCATTATTATATTCACGAGCTTATCGTTAATTTCACTTTGAGTTTTTTAATTTTCAATGGGCCACACATTATGGTGGAATCTTATGTTGATAAAGAGATCAATCATGACACCAAAATTATAATTATTTTTTCCTATTCATATTTTTGTTTACTGAATTTGACCTTCATTTTATAATTATATGACCTTCATTTTATGTTGATCAATATAAATTTTGTATTTGTCTATGTATTATTAATTTGGCTCAAATTAAATAATATTAAAACTCTTCCTGAATTATAAATTTAGCTCAAATTAACTAATATTAGAACTCTTCTTGAATTATAAATTTAGACCATCAAATATATAGATTTTTAAACTATTAATCACTTTAAAGATGATTAGGTTACTTCAAAGATGATTAACTTATTATTTTAAGTATATTAACTTAATATTCTTTAAAATATTATTTAAAGTATATTCACTTGATTTTTATTTTAATTAATTGAATGATTAATTTTTTAATTGTAAATGGGATTTAATAGTATATTTATGTCTCTCTAAATGTCAAATTTAATATTATAATTATTCTATAAAATTAATTTCATTATAAACTTATTTAGGTCAAATATATTATCTAAAAAAGTTGATTGATATTTTTAATTTTGTTAAAAAAAAAGAATTAACTCACAATTAAAACTTGAATTAAATTTTTATTTAATTAAATTTATTTGATATTAGTGACCAATATTTGATATTAATATTATTTTTAATGATTTGAAAATGATAATTTAAATAATATAAAAATATTAAATATTATATATTATTATTTCACATTGACTTAGATAAAAATTTCAATATAAAATTCATATAATATATAAAACATAATATGATGAGTTATTATTATTATATTTTGTATTGGTACTTATGACAACTCAATCAATCAATTAATCAATTATATGTACTTCATAACTTCATTGATAGTATGACAACTGCTTATGGGATGCCGCAACTTGAATGGAGGGTCCTCAATTTGACATGGTTAACCTTGACTAAAATGAGGCACCTTGAATTTTTTGCACCTCAATTGAACATGAGGTAGCTCGATTGGACATGGAGTTACACAACATGCCACATGGCATGAGGGTAAGTGCACGGAGTTGGAGGACAATTTTATAGATATTTTTAGTAATGCTTTAAATTATGGCTTGGTAATTACTAAGCCATAACGCAATTATATTATTAAATAACACAATCGTATTAGTTTAAATAATAATATGATCGTATTATTAAAGTGATCATGTTATCATTATTTTTAATAATACAATTGTGTTAATAATGTGATTGTGTTAACTATGTTACAAATAAATAAAAACTGAAACTTGAATGCAAATTAGTCATTTTGTATTCGAGTTTCCATTGCTATCCTTGCCTTCTACAATCATGTTTTGTGTGAGAGAGACAAAATCTTGATAGAAAGCCACTAAATTCATCTAGGAAGTCGCTAATCGATGATGTCACCACGTAAAAGAGGTAAGTGCTAAAAATCTATAACTGTTAACCCTGATTTTTTATTTTTACATTATTTAACCCTAATTTTTAGTAATTTTAGTAAATTTTAGTTGTAATTTATTTATTTTGAAAAACCCATCCTGCTAACCCTCCTAACCCTCCATAGAACCCTCTTGTTCCTCCTCCTAACCCTTCACTGAACACCCCATAAAACCCTCTTGTTCCTCCTCCTATCCCTCCACTTAACCCTCATATAGTTCCACAAAATCTCTCAAGCAGTCAAGAGATTCTAATTGACAACATTATGGGAAATAAAATTGAAATTGAAAAATTAATTGGAAAAATGAGGGATCCCACTTCCACCAACCCCCACCGCATCTATCTAACCAATTTCTTAGAGACATTATTAGGTCAAATTGACTCTATAATGAGTTAAATTGATCAATGGACTTCATATTGAGATAGTTGTAGGGTTTATTATGCTAACACATTGTTAGTACTTGAGGTTAAGAACAAATAAATATCAAAAGCCTTCATTTGTGCCTTATTTATTGACCCAGCCATCAATGCCCCATTTCTCATAACTGTTAAACATTTTCTAATCCATTACTGCTAACATAACTTAATCACAACCAATTTTTAGGATCGATGGTGGATGGTGTTTGACTATCCATTGTGTAACAACCACAAGGTCCCATTGTATTTTTTGAGGAAACTCTATTGTGAGTTTGTCCTCAATGAGATTATGAACTATTTTGATTTTACTGAGTTTCAAGTCTAAGGGAAAGGCTTTGTGCAGGATCAACCAAGTGCACATCATGTGCCTAATTGATATGTAAGGATATGTATCTAAAATCCACTTGAGCTCAAGATTCCATTTATAGTTTGGTAGGTCATAGAGATTGACACTCTGTATGCTCTTATTTCACTCATTGATACACTTGTTTAACATATGAGTAGGCTCTCATAGATCGATGCTAGAGATACACCACTTAGTGTGCATACTCGACCCCACCCTTACAGTTTTTATGAAGCTATGAGCACTGGACCTTCGGATGATGATGGCACTGATGGTTCAAATGGATTGGATAATATTATTATGAGTGATGAGTTTTTGGCATGCACATTTAGTGTGCAAACATCATCCATTACACAGGATGTAGGTATATTTTATATAAATGTCATGTTAAATTTAAGTTATATTTTCAAATTTAATTTAGCTAACAATTAATTTACATAGAAATTTAATAACATATATGTCATTTTTTATGTCACAGGAGGTGACAGTGCCTTCATCATCACACTCGATATTTGCAGCATTTGATTTGATGCAATCATTGTTTACATATTTGAATCTAGCCATTGTCCCATCCACTTTTGCATATGTCTTAGTTAGGATGACACCTTTTACTTATATAGAGGTAAAATTTTGAGTTAATCTTATGCTCTATGTACATTTAGTTTATGTATATTTACCTCGTATGTTTAAGTTAAATTTATCTATCAAGTATTTTGATACATAGGTTCTAACAAGCTTCCTTGATATGGATGGAGACACACTTACCTCTGCCAAACACCTAGCTCTGATATTTTCTTGTCTTTCTTTGTCTTCTATCTTCAACCTCTTTGTCTCTTTGATCACTTTGCATTTACTAGGTCTTTCTTGTTTATTATTACTTACTCAATGGATCGTAAGCCTCCTTATATTCAATTAATCCTCCTTCTCTGATTAAATTCATTTTAATAATCAACTACCTCTAAAATATTTTCTTTTAACATCAACCTCCTTATTTCATACTTTGTTTTCATGTTCTCTCTCTTTATCTCTACTCTGTACTTTACAATCTTCTTTTGTGTTTTCATAGGTTTACATGCTAATTTGATTTTGTCTTTCCAAAATACTCATAAGAGGATCTACCTAATCAATTACATCTCATTTCATGCATCTAACCATTCCACATGACCCCTAAGCTTCAACTCTTCACTTAACTCTTCTTTCTTCTTTGACACCTTCCTTCTACTAGCTCTTTTTTGAGGCAAACTTCCTTGTTTTGAGTAAAATAAAATTTTACAAATCAAACCAAACCACATTTAGATACCCCTTTACATCACATAGCTCATGTAGGGACTTTCATAATTTAACTCTCTTTAGAGAACACCTAACTCAACACCGCTCCAGATTAATTAGGTCTCCTAGGCTTAATTCAAGGCTACTGACTGTGAAACTATACCATATGGATTCACATAAACTTTAAACATTTAAAATAATCTTCCTCATATATAAATACACCATCCCATAAATTTTAATGACTTCACATCTATTAAATAACTTGTTATCTCATTTTCCATTTTCAAACCCGAACTTGTGTTGTCTCAATCCTGCACCTACCCAAGAGGATAATAAATGATATAGAATGACCTTTTGACCCTCATAAAATATTTTAAGAATTAAAATGACTCTAACATTACCCCACACATCTTCTCAAACTATTAATTTTCCTTTCTCAATATTAAATCACTCCCAACATGTAGTTTTACAAAAAAATTGTACCCCTCCCACATGACTATGTCAACAAATAGGATAGAATAAAAGCTTAAGACCCATTAAATTAATTTGAGGGAAATTAAAATAATCACACACATGGAAAAACAATGTCCCACAATATTCAAAATACCTTAAATCCTCAATTATCTTTCCAAGAACTCTATATGGTCTTTCTTTATGACTATGCAAACTCAAAATTGTCACTAATTGGGATATATATAGTCTTCCCATGTATTTTAAATTTTATTAATAGTATTGATAATTTAAATGTGTTTACATTCATTTAATATATCTCATCTATCCCTTACTCATATTTTAATCATTTATAATGACAATTTAAACTAACTATGTTGTCCTTTTTTTGACTGTGCCTGAAGACAGAGTATTGAAACTTGGGTTTCACCACTTTGATCCTATAGAATATTGAATTGAATCTTATCTAAATAGAGATATGAACACTACATGATTGATCATAAACTAATAGACAATTATTTACATTTTACTCTATACAAAGAAGCTTTACAAGTTAGGACAAAGTTCTTGATATGTCTCTTATTCCTTTTCTCTCAATGACTTTTCCTTGTTGAAGTGCTACTATTCTTCCCACCTCCTACTCTTTCACTCACACGTCCTACATGTATTAAAGTTTTTATATTACCTCCAAAATGCAAAATAATTGATATTATTGGCCATTTCATGTTGTATGCAAAACTATACTCATTTCATCTAAGTTAGACGCACATAACAAGATAGAGAATCAATAATGTATCACATACAAAAAAAAAGATAATTGAACTCATTTCCTACTTAGATGAGACTTTAAATATTAAACTTAATGCAATATATAACAAAGAGGTAACACTTATAGACAATTTATATGAGATATAATGAGCTATATAGAATGCTCATCATCTATCAATACCTCTTCTGCACTCAACTCCTTTTGTTGACCATGTACATGGTCTACTTCTTCATCTTTGCAGTTTTATCCCTCCCTTAAATTTTTAATCCCTCTAATTTCACCCAAGATCACTCAAGTGGATGTTTTGAGATAAATCCAGTGGACATGTTACAGTGAGGTGTCTAAATATGCAACTTTTTGTAATTAAACAAGTAACTTATTGAGATCCAAGTGTCATTTCTATCTTCAAAACCTCCACCTGAGAATGTATCAGTTTGATCACATCTAGATAGGAAAATTTCAAGTTATCACACTACTATGATGTTCAAATCCACCCAAAAGTGCATTTTCACTACTGTTCTAGAGCGTGGAAAAACAGATAACGAATGTTGTCAAAGTTTAAGTTATGGTTTTAGAACTCTAGTTTCGATGCTTTCTAACTAAAAATTGACATTACCAACACATATAAGGGGAAAGATAACATATAGGACTAGTTTCTTGGCCTCCCATTAGGCCTTATTGACAAACCCACCACCCATTATGGCCTCAAGAATGCCCTTCTCAATATAAGAAAAATGTAATTTTTTAGCCTAAATTCAAACACCCATAAAATGAAACCTATAAGTCATTTCTCAAGCTTCGATCACATCCAACTTGAGATTCTCTTAGCTTCAAGAATACATAATTCTCTACTCACAATGCCAACCACATAAAGATGGAAGCTTGTTTGGCACCACTAACCTACAAAAAATTGTTACTAAGTAATTAAAAATGAAATTTATATGTACTATCTAGAAAAAAACATTTGATAAAATTGATTACATCTAGATTTGAAAAGTCAACATACCTACATATTTCAATCCGTTGAACCACTAGGATCTACTCCAACCTTGATAGTATCAAGAATAGTTTCATGGTCTGACTCCCGAACTTTTCATAGTTTTATGTTTAATGGCCTCCCATGATATTTTTGTAATTGAATATTCATTATAAGAATCAAATTTGAATAGTACAATATATTCTTGTGCATTTCAAACTCTTAAACAACCATTGATTTGAATATTTTATAGTATATCATTGAAACCAAGTTCTAATGACTACCTCTGACCCAGTGGGATAGTCAATGTTTTCTCCATCTATAAATGGGGAAGTCAATTGTTTTTTCTCTCTCTATACACCGAAACTAGTAACCAATGCCCTATTCATTATCCTCATCTGTAATAACTACAACAAAATTCCTTGTATCAAAAAAAGCCATTTTTAACAACAATATGAAGATATATAATGAAAATAAATTATACATAATGAAAAATATTCTACCTAGTTGCACTAGATCAAACACATGGTCAAAGTTACCTGATGATGTCATATTTATAAGTTGCAATTCTATTGGAACCTGATATGTGTTGATTGGAATTAGAGGTTTGGAACTCCAATCATCCACCCACTCTTATGAATCACACTCATTCCAAACAAAGTCCATTTATGCAAAACAAAAACATGCCAAGTGTCTTGTATGAATAGTCCAAAAACTTGCATTTGAAATACAAAATGAGTGGAGGTCACTTGAACCCATTAGAGTCATACAATCCTCATACTTTGCCAAGTTTTCTTCCTCCATTAATCAAAAATGTTTGTAAATAGTAGAATTTAGTTTAGCACCATGACACATACTCTCATTACACCATTCAACCATAAGTTTTACATTTGTCAAATGAATACCCTCTTCAAATTTTAACTCCTCCCTTGTAATATCTCTTTTTACACATACTCCAACACTGGCATGATCCCCTTTTCCATGGATATCCTCAATGAAACTCCAAATGTGCTATACACCAGTGGTAACGTGTATCCCACTCAACTAATAAAACATCTATGCATTTTTGAATTGTGATGTGCAATTGTCTGACCAAATGTAATGTTGATTGAAAGTAATGTTCCTCTGGCTCAAATGTTCATAGAACTTATGAAAACAACCTTGCACATACTCTAAACAATGTGATTAGTCATCACTAATATAGAAATGGTACTCCCTTAATGTTTTCCATTGTTTTTATATACTATTAGGGATATGCATGAATGCTCATGAATATGGCAACTTGTGGTGAGTTGAAATACTATGATTGAACTTCTATTTGGGGTTTGAATGTGTAATTTTTATCAAATTCAACTGCGGAAACAATCAAACCAAGTGGGAATGTATCCTTTATTATCTTGAAATGTTCATCCAACAATCTAGCCCTATGTATGTGCCTTGTATAATCATAAGCAATCTTCTCCCTAAATTTGACCAAAAATTTAGAAACAAGTATCTTTTTTATAACAAGCTCACACCTTTTAGATTCTTTGCCATCTTTTAATTGATAAGCCACTGATTTGTATTTGCTTAAACTAGTTAATTCATGTCCAATAGCACTTGTAATCTCCTCATGGATATATTTTTTTAATTTTAATAATCCACCATAAATGCTATAATTTCCATTTAAACATGACTTGTGGTAAAATAATTATCCATCTTATCTTTTGCAAAAGATAGTTGGAATAAATTCCATGGCTGATTTTGGTGGCAATTCAATGCGACACTCTTGAAAAATGTTGTTAGTATGTAAATTACAGTGAATATGGTGGAAAACATCATAGTGCATTGAAAATTCAACATGTTGCCTACAACAACAATTGGTGTGTGTGATTTATTTTTACTTGAAAAGGTTTTGCCATCTCAAAATATCTTTGACAAATAGAAATTTGTGGATATTTTTCCAAAAAATTAGAGTACAATTGTGCTTGAGTCATATCTATTAAATGTTTTGGATGTGGTTGATGGTTACGATAACCAACTCTTCTTTTCACTACATCTCTTGTATTGGGTGAAACTTTTGTATTATCTTTCTAAAATTGAGCAAGTAACTCTTTGAGAGTATCGGTTATAGCCTTGTCCTTTTGTGAAAGTCTACTAGAGAATGTCTAGAGCTCATTGGTATTAGGTTCATTAAGTCTTTCACGTCTTTCAATTGATTTCATTAATGTTTTTCTATTTATATTAAAAGTTTGGTTTATTTTTGAAACCATTCATTTTTTCCCTATTTTGTCACTTACTACACAAGTTATAAGTATATGTTGGGTAGAATTACAATATTGGGTGCATGATTTTGGGCCTATATTATGATATGAATCATGTATATTTTCAACAATTTCATTATTTTCATCATGTTAGATTTTATTAGTCCTAATGTGTACATTATAGGTCTCATCTTAATCAATTTTATCAATGAAACAAATAATTGATATCTTTGACTATCATAATCCAAATTATGAAAGAAAGTATCCTAAATTTGTTGAGCTCATCTTATTTAATGGTGATCAGACATTTTATTAGGCATTAGTTCTAAAATATTTTCATCGAATTAAATTAAATACTTGTCTTTTCTATGCATAATATTTAGAGGTGTTGCTAATGGTGGAATTTGTTAAGAGGGTGTTTCAAAATCATTATTACTTTCATTGTTTAGAGGTGGGATGACATTTTATTCATTGTTTATTTCTTAATTATATGTTTCCATGAAATTTTCTTGATGGTTAATTTAATCATTATTTATTTCCATCAAATTTTCTTTATTCATGGGGGGTGAAGCATCATACATTGACTCATCATCAATAAAATAAAAAAATTAGAACTTTGAATGTAAACTTCCAACATTATCTAATTAATTATTGTCAATTTATTTATTATTCATTTAATTATGGTAAATTTAATCATTATTCAATTCATTATGGTCAATTTCATCATTGTTTAATTCATTATTATCAATTGGCTCATTATCTAGGCTGGTTCATCAGGATTAGGGTTTGTATCTTATCTACCATGGAGTTTTTGCATTCGTATCTTGTTTTTCTCTCTCAAATATTCTAATTCATTTGGTGTTTTATTATTCAATAGCTTCCTATTCCTTGAATGTGATCCATCACCCATCAAGGATAATTGAAAACTTTTCAAAGGTGGGGTCAAGTACACATGTATCACAACACCTATAGAAGTACGTAGAGAATATTTGTGGGGATAGAATTCTCAATTTGGATTAAAATAGATGTTGAAAATTGAGATTAGTCTATAATAATAATAATAATAATAATAATAATAATAATAATAATAATAATAATAATAATAATAATAATAATGTGATCTCATTATATAATGTGATTGTTTTATTACATAATGTGATCGTGTTATTTATTGTGCTAGGTTCTGATTCAACATACATATTGAGAAGTGTATATTAAGAATAATGTGATCATATTATTCTTAATACTCGATTGGGGTTATAAATTAACATTGAGAACCAAGTGTTATCTATATTAATAATAAAATGATCGCATTATTAAATAATACAATTATGTTATACTTAATATAGATAAGGGATTAGGGAGAAGGCATTAATTCATAGGGTTTAGGGATTACAATTTATGTTTTAGGGATTAGGGATTAAGACATGTATGGTTTAGGTTTTAAGGGTGTATATAAGGTCTAATCATTCTATATCATGTGTGAACCTAATTTTTACTACAAAGGATGTTAATTGGGACTAAATCAATTGGTAAATAGGGAAAGTTTTTGGTTTACAATTTAGGGTATAATGTTTATGGCTTAGGTTTAGGGTACACATGGTCGATTGAAAAGATAATTCTTAGTCTAAATGATGTTAGTTTGGGATAAAATGATTGGTTTAGGATTTAAAGAGTTGATATTTATGGTTTAGAGTTTAGGGATTAGGAACTTTAAGGATTAGGGCTTGGGGTATAGGAATTATGGTATTTAAGATATAATCATGATGGGGATTAGGGTAAATTAGAGTTGATAAACCCCCAAATCACATTTTATAGTCATGTAATTAGGTTTAAGGGGCATGAAATAGCCCCAATTTACCTTAGATGCATAGTTAGATTAGTACTCCAAAGGGTAAGTTTTAGCCATAAGTTTAAAAAATATATTTTATGACATCTTGTGATAAAATTAGTTATATCATAAGACATGTATGTTTATAGCATGGAGTGGGCATTAGGGCATAAGGATTATAATTTATGTTTTAGGGATTAGGGATTAGGACATAGGGTTTAGGTTTAAGAACCTATATATATTATCTGTCGCTCTATTCCATGTGAACCTAATTTTTACTATAAAGGATGTTAATTGGGACTAAATTTATTAGTAAATAGGAAAATCTTATGGTTTACAATTTAGGGTATAATTTTTAGGGTTTAGGGCTTAGGGCTTAGCTTTTGATGTATATATGGTTTAGGGTACACATAGTCAATCTCAAAGATAATTGAGGATAATTTGAATCACTTGGATCTATTTGTGAATTTAAAATGTGTTTTTGGGTTGTCATTATACCCCATGCCATTGTGAAAATTGATTGAATTATTTAAATGGGGAAATTGGTCATGTGATTTAGGCCAAACTGAGCTCTGTGAACTTAATTCTTAGTCTAAATGATGTTAATTTGGGATAAAATGATTGGTTCAAGGTTTAAAGAGTTTATATTTATGGTTTAGAGTTTAGGGATTAGGAACTTTAAGGATTAGAGCTTAGGGTATAGGTTTTAGAGTATATAAGGTACAATCATGAAGGCAATTGGGGAAAATTTGAGCTCCTTGATCCTATATCTGCAAGTAAAGAATGTGATTTTAAGCTCAATTAGACCCCACATCATCATAGATTGAGCTAATTAAGTCAATTTTGGTTTAATGAGTGATGTGATTTTGACCAAGTTCATCCTCATGAACCTAAATCTTACTATATATATAAAGGATGTTAATTGGGGATAAATTTATTGGTTTAGGGTTTAAGGTCTATAATTTAAAGGGTTTAGGGTTTAGGGCTTATGGATTAGGGTTTAAGGTAAATGGTACAGGGTTTAGGGTTTAAGATATCAGATATAGGGTCCAATCACTAAGGTAATTAAAGAACATTTGAGCTATTTTTTCACGTATTTATGATAGTTACCTTCATGTTTACCTTTATGATAAAATTTGGGTCAGATATGCCATGTACATGTTACAATTGATTGAGCAATAAATTTAGTTTAGGGGATCAATTTTGCCCAAATTGTGCCCCTAATTACACAAATTGACTAATTGGATCAATTCATGATAGAATAAATCTTTTGATTTGCCTCAAATCATATCTTGCTCTTGAAGGGGTTTAAATTAGCCTCAAACGCCTCCTCAATTAAATAAATAATCTCTTTGGTTAATTATATATGACATGACATTAGGGTTAATTTCACTCCAAGTCACATCATATATAATTTAAAATAGGTTCATGTGGCTCATTTTGATCCTAAGTACCTCCACAATTTAACTAATCGACATCTGCATTCATTAGCTAATGATTTCATGTTTATTGAGCTCAAAACCACATTCTATACATGTAAAACTTGCATATAAGTAAATAATGTTTCTTTGTTTAAATTGATCTAATGAAATTGGATCTAATCAACCCCTAAATCATATTTTATAGTCATGCAATTAGGTTGAAGGGGCTCAAAATAGCCCCAATTTACTTCATATGCATAACTAGATTGGTACTCCAAAGGCTAAGTTTTGGCTATAGGTTTAAAAAGTGAATTTTATGACATTTCATGATAAAATCAGTTATATCATAAGGCATGTATGTTTTCAGCATGTAGTGGGCATGAGGGCATAGGGATTACAATTTATGTTTTAGGGATTAGGGCATAGGGTTTATGTTTAAGGACTTGTATATAATGTCTAATTGCTCTATGCCATGTTCAAACCTAATTCTTACCACAAATGATGTTAATTGGGACTAAATTAATTTGTAAACATGAAAAATTTATGGTTTAAAATTTAGGGTATAGTGTTGAGGGTTTAGGTTTTAGGGCATAGGTTTTAATGTATATATTATTTAAGGAACATAGGGTCGATCACAAAGATAATTAAGGACAATTTGAGTCACTTAAACCTATTTGTGACTATAGAATGTGTTTTTAGATTGTCATTAGACCCCATGTCATTGTGTAGATTCAGTGAATTAATCAAATGGGGCAATTGATCATGTGATTTAGGCCAAACTGAGCCCTGTGAACTTAATTCTTAGTCTAAATAATGTTAATTTGGGATAAAATGATTGGTTCAAGGTGTAATGAGTTTATATTTATGGTTTAAAGTTTAGGGATTAGGGATTAGGGTATAGGTTTTAGGGTATATAAGGTACAATCATGATGGTGATTAGGGTAAATTTGAGATCCTTAAACCTAGATTTGTGAATAAAGAATTTGATTTTGGGCTCAATTATCCCCCACATCATCATAGATTGAGCCTATGAAGTCAATTTTGGTAATGAGTGATATGATTTTGACCAAGTTCATCCCTGTGAACCTAATTATTACTATATATAAAGGATATTAATTAGGGTTAAATTTATTGGTTTAGGGTCTACAATTTAAAGGGTTTAGGTTTTAGGGCTTATGTCTTAGGGTTTAAGGTAAATGGTACAGGGTTTAAAGTTTAAGATATCATATATAGGGTCCAATCACTAAGGTAATTGAAGAAAATTTGAGCTACTTGTTCACCTATTTGTGACAATTACCTAAACATGTTTGCATTTCCGATAAAAGTAGGGTCGATTAACCCATACATGTTATACGATTGATTGAGCCATAAATTTGGTTTAGGGGCTCAATTTTGCCCAAATCATGCTCCTAATTGCATAATTTGACTAATTAGATCAATTCATGATATAATCAAACTTTTAATTTTTCCCCAAATCATATCTTTCTCTTTAAGGGGTTCAAATTGACCTCAAATGCCTCTTGGATTAAATGATCAACTCTTTGGTTAATTATATATGAAATGACATTAGGGTTAATTTCACTCCAAATCACATTGAATATATAACTTAAAATATGTTCACATATCTCATTTTGACCCTAATTACCCTCACAATTGAACTAATCAACATTTACATTCATTAATTGATGACTTCAAGTTTATTGAGCTCAAAACCATGTTCTATATAAGTAGAACTTGCATATAAATAAATTATGATTCTTTGATTCAATTGAGCTAATGAAATTGGAGTTGATCAACCCCCAAATCACATTTTATAGTCATGTAATTAGGTTGAAGGGGATCAAAATAGCCCCAATTTACTTCAAATACACAACTAGATCGGTACTCTAAACGCTAAGTTTTGGCCCTAGATTTAAAAAATTCATTTTAAGACATCTCATGATAAAATCAGTTATATCATAAGGCATGTATGTTTACGACATCTCTGAACTTGACAAAAAAACTTCTTATATGCAAAATGGGGTACTAACACAATGATATACCTTGAAAATATATCCTTATATAACTTGACTTACTGACTCAAATAATATTATTAGAGACTCAGACAATAATATAAAGTTTATAAAAAAAATTTAAAGTTCTAAACATCACCAATTATCCATAAAAACTAACACAGTCCTGTTTAACCAAATTCAACCTTTTTTAGGACTATATACACTCTTGACACAAAATACAATGAACCTTGATTCATTTTTTGTTTTTACAAAACACCATTTGAATCTTGTGAAGACTATAAATTCATTTTCAAATACCACCTTTCAAATAACCAATCCTTAAACATATATAATATAACTAAACTCTCTTTCAGACCTAATACTCTAGGTCTGTTAGTACTCAGTCAGAGGATCCTTGTACTCCAATTGATTTTTGGATAATATAATTTATTTAATCATGTAGAAAATGAAATATAAATCAAATATACCAAATTATGAGTGATTTATATTAGTGGATCACCAAAAACCAACTTTTTACTTCTTGACCCTATCTAGGATGAATTAGAACTGTCTAAATTTTAAATAAGATTACACTCATGTCAAATGAACAAAAAATTGATTCATAGGTTAATACATCTCCAATTATAATTCAAGGTTATATAATATTGACAAGAACATTAGTCCCAAATAATAATATTAATCAACCAAACTTTGTTTTAAAGACTACTAGGCCTAATGGCCCCTTTAGTAGGTAAAAATGCAAATTTAGATCTTTGGGTGTTGTGAATATATAATGTGATCATGTTATAATGTTATCATGTTGTTAATTAACATGATCATGTTACTAACGTATTTTTAATAACATGATCATTCTATTTGAATTTAAATTCAAATCCTATGCTTTTTGGCTTAGGAATGGCTTGGATTCCTAAGCCTAAGGCTTAAACCTGTCAATCTATAGTCAAGTCTAAGATTTATTATAAAAAATAACAAAATTTAACTTTCATCACCAAATACACTATGAATTTCAATGTGAAAATTCAAAAAATTAATACCGTCATGATGAGCATGCTTTTTTCTTTCCAAAGATATGATTTATATATTTTTTGGACTAATTTAAGTTTTCAAACTATGTTGATTTCTAATTATACCTTTTTTAGGCCACTACATTCCGCAAACATACATGCCTATACATGTTCATGTAGTTTTTTTTTTCATTTATCCAAGTGAAAAACAAGTTATATGGTCACAAAATAGGCATAATTTTACACATTAAAAAAAAACCCCAATTTTCATTTTTTTGAGGTAGTTAGGTGCATCACATGGATGAATATCCATTTTCATCATTTTTTTGGATCTATTTACTTGTAAAATTCATAAAAAAAAGTATTCATTGAAAAAATTTAAAAAAAAATATATGTCACAAACTATAATATCTTATCCAAATTTTCCCTAAAGGGTTTCAAATAATATTAAACATTGTTAAAAAATTGGTTCACCACACGACCATCTATCTACTCTATTTTCTTTAAAAACAAGAGTTTCTCTTCAAATTTTAGATGTTTGACCTAGTTATACTTAACCATTTTAAAATAAAATAGTGATTTGGAAACTAAACTTAGGAAAATCATGTCCAAGGGTAGGCCACTTTTTGTCCCCCAACTTTGTGCACCTACCCATGATGACTACTTATGGGTTATCATGAATTTATGTTGGCATTTCATGACTGAATTTACCTCCTAGATAATACTTGAAGACACCTAGAAGTACCCATATATACTTACATCTACATATAAATATCTACATTTACCCTTATTTTTAGTTACTTGGAAATACTTGTAGCTACATGAAACTTCTTGGACATACTTGCATGTACATAGAAAAAATGTTAAATCCTGCCATAAGCTATGATAACTCGATCAATCTTGAATTTATGATCTTAAAATTAGGTAGTGTTAATCTTTAATATGCCAAATGGTTGAAAGGTGGGACCTTTAGTATATTGAGATTAAGAGTTAATATTTTTACATAGGAGGCATTATAGTGGTATGACACCTCCAAATATTCGTATTGGTATTTTTAGATACATTTTGTCACCTTACATCAAACAATATGGTTAACAACTAGTAATTCATCTGATAATAGTAATAAACATCACTCTTTCTATCTACACCCACTTATACATCCACATAGTAGGGAATGTCGATAAGACTAGGATATGCAGATGGTGATGGTAATGATTCAATGGCTATGAGTGTCACAACCAAAATGTCTTGGGGGGAGGAGTTTAGGAGGGGAAAGAAGGAGACTGGTGTTAGGGATCCCATTTCATGAAAAAAATAACTTACAACAAAAGCCATGAAAAACATCTGGTTTGCCCACATAGTGATTTATAAATTATAAGATAATTATGTAACCAAATATCAAATTGAGTCACATCAATTTACATTGATATCCACAATCTTATCTTGCCCATGATATAGAATAAATTTCATCTCAATCTATAATATTTAAATTAACAATCTTCGTTTAAACTAGTAAAATAATAATAAATTGGGAAATTAAAGTTATGATATATTTACTTCTTGCTATGTTGATTTGGGAAACAAAATATTCTATCTCTTGAGGATCCAATCATAATTGTTGACCTTTTTTCCAATGCTGCACATATACAACTTAGATATTACAAAATTATAAACCACGTGCCACCTATAGAGTGTCATAAATAAAAGATAAAGAAGGTTGAGATAAAAACTCATTGATGCAAAATTTCACCTTATTTATAATGTAGATCATAAAATATAGCACTTAACTAACCAACAAAACATTGTGTGAATATAAAACTAAATCTATGATCTTGCTATTACAATTATATGATTTTATGATGTATAAAATCAAGACATCAAATGAGCTAAGGATGTAAATTATTTAGGATTTACAAGTACATCCCATATTTCATATTTAATAGCTTAAACGTTTGCCCTAGAGTCAAGTAGTAGGTGGTTATAATATGTGCATATACAATCATTTTGTGGGATTTGAATTGGTGACCTATAGCTTGTAATTTTAACATTAAAACATGGAAAACAAGTGGAAAAATGAAAGGGAATTTGTGAATAAGTTTGCCTCGCCCCATATTAACCATAAATGTCCCTTGCCTTCTAAATTTCTATTATTTGTCTGAAAAATCTTAGCTATAAGAACATCTATGGGGTAAGTGCACAAAGTTGGGGGACAAAAAAGGGCCAACCCATGGACATGTTTTTCTTGAAAATTTGAGAAATATAATTTTTTATAGATAATTTGAGATAGCTACACTAAAAATTTGAGGATGATGTAAGAACATGAATTTAGCATTTTGATTCCAGTTTCCAAAACTCTATTTGTTTTATAATAATTGTTAAGTATAACTAGGTCAAACATCTAAAATTTTAATAGGAACTCCTATTTTTTAGAATAACAAAGTAGATAATTAGTCGTGTGGCCCCTCATTTTTTGAGCATCGTTTAATATTATTTAAAACCATTTAGTGAAGATTTATATAAGATCAACTAGTTTGTAACCTATATTTTTTTTTATAATTTTTCAATGAATATTTTTTTATTAATTTCAAAAATAAATAGATCTTGAAAACTAACAAAAATTGGATAGTTGGCAGTGCAGCCCCCTGACCACCTCAAAAAAATGAAAACTTTTTTTTTTTAATTTGTGTAGAATTAGGCCTAGTTTGTAACCATATATATTTTTTGCATTTAGATCAACAAAAAAAAAGATACACAAACATATATATGCATGTATATTTATGGCATATAGTGGCATAAAAAGACTATAGTTAGAAATCAACATAGATTAAAACCTTAAAATAGTCTAAAATTTATAAAAATCATATATTTGGAAAGAGAAGAACGTGCTAATCATTGTGGTAATAATTTTATGAATTTTTTCATTGAAATTAGTAGTGTATTTAGTAATGGAAGTTGATTTTTTTTGTTTTCTATCAAAACTCTCATATTCAGTTGTGTGTTGATAGGTCCAAGAATTTGACTCAGGAATTTAAGCCATCTCCAAACCAAAAGGCTTCATTTTTAATTCAAAAATTACATAATGCATATGCATTATCTAATACATACATGTTATGTAATGCATACACATTATGTTTTCATAGTATCATGAAGATATCTCTCTCTCTCTCTCTCTCTCTCTCTCTCTCTCACACACACACACACACACACACACACACACACACACACACACACACACACACACACACACACACACACACACACAAACACACACACACACACACACACACACACACACACACACACACATTAAATTTACATCATTTATTAATCAAAATTTTGGATTACTTCTGTTTAAATGAACATCATGTATACAAGAAATTGTTAATCAAATGTTTGGTTTACCCTTGTAGCTATTTTATAAATAAATGGATATAAGTCAAACTACATAACATCTATTCATAGACATTGAAAATAAACCTAATCAAACTTAAAATAATAAAACTAGATTATATGCATACTTAATTTTTTAGTTACAATAAATGATAAGGGAGGGTTTAGAGGAATATCAAGTTTCACACCAATTGATAAATACACATCAAGATTATACAATGTAAAAAAAGTCTAAATAACAAGGTAAAACAAACCCAATAAATCTAATAAAAAAACATTTCTCAAAGACCATGAGGCTAAACATGAGAAACAACAAATGATGAAAAAATGATTTGATAACTTTGTTTGCCTAGTCTAGGGGTCTAAAAACTTAATTAGCATTTTTAATTTTTTTTGTAAATGTATGGGAAACTAATCTCCTTAGAAACCCTAATAAAACAACTAAACTTATAAATATATAATGAAAATGGTCATTTTGGGGTTTGTGTTTTTAATCACTGACTACTTACCAAGTCCCTTTGCACATCAAAATATTAAAATAAATGAACCAAGTATAAATAATGTCAGTGAGGTAATCCAATAATGATAGAGTGTAATTTATATGATTTTTCATGTTAAAATGAAAGCTTATTTCACTAATAAATTCTTCATATATTGTTAAACTCTTGAATCATTACTCAAAATGATTGAATTGATTGATTTCACACATTCATTATATATCTCTTCAATGCCATATATGCTAATACATTTATTGTGTTTATAGACTTCTTAAATTCAAATTAGGACTTTATTAGCACATGAGTCAACACACAACAAGTAAGAAATCCAACAAACATATATCACACAACATGAGAGGCCCAAAATAAAGGTCAAAAGGGCCCACCCCTAGAATCATACACAATACACTTCTAGGGCCAAAACCATAGAGTGTACATTTTTGGAGAAAATGTTATAAATACAAGGAAACATGAGGGAAGGTAAGAGGAGAGAGAAAGGTAATTAGGGTTAAAATGATATGAGGCAGCTAGAACATAGAGAAGAAACTTTCTAATAGGAGCCTATTATGGACCATTGATTGACAAACATATTAGTACCCTAGAATAATCAATTTAATGACTAATAAATATAGCCACGGCAAAATTAAGTGTCTACATTAATAAGAAATTTGGTTTTAAGGTTATCTTTATCAATTGGACTAAGTTTTTGTTAATGTGAGTAGGATAGGTGCGGATAAGTAAAAAGTGATAAATGAATAAAGAGAATGTAAATGGGAGGGAGGAGACTAAATTTAAATCCTCATTTGGGAAGGTGAAGGAAAAATGGATGACCAATGGCTGATAGTTCCTAGGGTATGATGATGAATTGATCCATGTGATTAATGACCAAGAGGAATAAAGAGGTTCTAGATGGGAAAAGATGGGATTAAAGTCAAAAACCTACTTGGGAAGGTGAAGGGCACATGAAATACTGATGTCTAATATTTTTTTGGATATGGTGAGGAATGGGCTCGCATGTAATAATAACCAAGAAGAATAAAGAGGATGTAGATGGGAGGTGGGAAACTATTTAGTCAAAACCATGTTTTGGAAGGTGAAAGACACATAAATGACCAATAGTTAATAGTGCATGGGTATGGTGAGTAATAGGTCTATATGTATCATGTACTCACTTATAACCCAAGTGTATTTGGAAGGGTCTATGACAATGTAAGGAAAGAGATAACCATGGTAGGTGGTACTCTCAAATACTTTACAAAGAATGTATGGCTAATTAATCATAATATGTGTAAAATCATAGGATTTTATCTAATTTGTGGTTAGACATGTTTTGGAATGAAACATTATCATTGTAAATTTTTTGTATGCAAGCAAGGGATAATAAGCATGAATGAATAGAATCCTACACTAGTATTATTGAGGGATGAATTGGTCTAGGTATCTCACTTCACAAGTGGTCATGTGGATGATCTTCAGGAAACATGTTTTCTATTAATTATTTGTTTTAGAAGAAAGTGTTGAATTTGTTATGATATAAAACATTGATTTAGAGACAACATATGGGTTTTCATTCAACCCTATGAGTCGATTGTTACAACCTTAAACCCTAAACCCTAATTTTATCATAAATGTAAACATAAAGGTAATTAGGGCCAATTTAAACATATTTAACATAACTGTGAGTCCAAGATGCGATATGGGGCTAAATTAGCCCGTATTTCTCAACATATTGAGCCAAGTAGTCTTTGTAATTAGTGATGCAAGTTGGATGAAATTGAACCCCATGAACCTAATTTTTCCTATACAAGATATAATTTAGGGGGTCAATCGACCCCAATATCATAAAAAATTAAATCAAATATTCCACCAATTCAATCACAAAGGACATTGGGTCCAATTTGAGGCCCTTTAACCTGACTACAAGAGTAGGATGTTATTTGGGGCTAAATTGGGTTTGGTTCTATCATGAATTGATCCAATTAGTTAATTGGTGCAATTGGACCATGATTTGAGAAAAATTGAGCTGTTTGAACATAAATTATGGGTTAATTAATTGTATAATATTCAATATATGGCTTAATTGACCCTAATTTTATTACAAATGGAAACATTAAGGTAATTTGGGCCAAAATGAACCCCTTAAACCTAATTTCAAGTATACAATGTGATTCTAGGGGATAAATTTCCTCTTATTTCCCAATATATTTACCCAATTAGTCCATTGTTATAATGATTGAAGTAAGTTCAATAAAATTAAACCTTGTAAACCTAATTTTGACTATATGGAAGTAATTTGAGGCTCAAGTGACCCCAATATCATAAAAAAATAAAGCAAAAAGTACACCAATTCAGTAAAGAAAGAAATTGGGCCCAATTCAAGCCTCTTCAACCTAATTAGATAAGAGAAGGAGGTGATTTTGGGCTAAATTAGTCATGAATTGATCAAATTAGTATTTTGGTGCAATTAAATATGTGATTTGGGTGTAAATTAGTCACAAGTTAATATAATTAATCAATTAGTCTAATTAAACATATGATTTGTGCCAAATTGAACCTCATGAACCATAAATTATGGCTCAACTAATGGTATAGGATGCAACATATGATTAAATAGACCCTAGAATAATAATATAACATAAGTTTACATCATGTAATATAATAATATATCATAACAATATGATATATGATAACATAGGCATACTATAAATAACGTGTATGCATTATATTAAAATGTGTATTTATTATTGTCATAATAGACATACTACAAATAACACACATGCATTATATTATAATGCATACATGTTATTGTCTCAATAAATAACAAGTCATTATCCAACATTTATTTTTAGGGTGTTTTGAGAATATTAAGCCCACATACATTCTCTACATCATTCTATGTTTTCCACTATGAAGATAAGAAGAATTAAATTATTCTTTGGGTCCCCACCATCAAAAGAAAAAAAATTATTCTTTGGTTCCAAACCATCAAAAGGAATTTTGAATTGGTCTTTGTCTATTCTCGGGTGATGGAGCTCATTTAAAGAAGAGTAAGAAGTTAAAACACAAAACATCAAAATAATTAAAAGAGTTGATAGAAGAATAAAAGGTATGAATGCAAGCATTTCACTCGAGACAAGGTAAAAACATTATCCCTAATGAGCCAAATGTCATAGATAATGATGAAATTAACTAATGAATTGAATAATGATGATGAATATTTACCTAAAAATTCAAATTATGTTTTGAGTCCGTATTCGAAGTATAATTTTTTTTATTTTGTTGATGATGAATCTATGCATGATGATTTGTCCCCTATCAATGAAGACTATTTCATGAAAAAATATAATGATGAAATTAACAATGAATAAAACGCCATCCCTCAACTAAATAATGAAACTAATAATGAAGAAACTATGAGTGAACATAACAATTTTTAAATACCCTCTCAATAAATTCCACCATTAGCAACACCTTTAAGGATTGTGTATAGAAAAGGAAAGTACTCAATTGAAGTTGATGAAAACATTTTGAAAATAATACATAAAAAAATGTTTGATTACCATTCAAGAAGACTAGCTAAAAAAATTGAGATAATTTCTTTGATAATTTATATTTTGATAGTCAAAAATGCCAAATATTTGTTTCATTGATAAAATTGATTAAGATGAGACCTACAATGTACACCCTATGACTAATAACATCTAACATGAATTATTAAAATAATTAAATTGTTGAAAATATACATGTTGTATATCATATTATAGCCCCAAAATCATGTAATAAAGATTGTAATGTTACCTGATGTATAATTACAACTTGTGCAATAAGTGGTTAAATAGGGAAAAATGATTGATTTCAAAAACTAGCCAAGCATTGGACATAGAAAAAAAATAATGAAAACAATTGGAAGATGTCAAAGACTTGATGATTCTAATATCACTGAGCTCTAAGCATTCTCTGGTAGACTTATAAGAAAGGGAAAGGCTATAACTAATGCTCTCAAATATTTAATTACATAATTTTGGAAAGAAAATATAAGAGTTTCACCCAATACAAGAGATGTAGTGAAAATAAGAATTGGTTCTTGTAACCATGAACTGCATCTAAAATATTTATTGGATATGACCCAAACATAGTTGTACTCTAATTTTTTGAAAAAATGTCCAATTTTTTTTTTTTTTCAAATATATTTTAAGATGGCCAAACTGTTTTATGTAAAAATAAATCACACATGCACCACTTGTTATTGTAGGCAACATGTTTAATTTTCAATGCACTATGATGTTTTTCACCATATACATTGTTCTTTGCATATTGATAATATTGTTTAGGAGTGTGGCAGAGTTCCACCAAAATCAACTAAGGAATTTATTCCAAACATTTTTTTGTGAAAGACCAGATTGATAGTTCTTTTATAACAAAGCATGTTTGGATGTAAATTGCAACATTTATGGTGGGTTGCCAAAATAAATAAAAAATCCATGAAGAGAGTACAAGTTAAATTGGACATGAATTAGATGGTTTGATCAAACACAAATATATGAATTATCAATTAAAAGGTTATACATAATCTAAAAGGTGTGATCTTATTACAAAACAAATACCTATTTTAGAATTTATGGTCAGATTTTAAGGAGGAAATTATTTATGAGTATCAAAGGTACACACATAGGGATATATGGTTAGATGAACATTTTAAGATAAGAAAGGAGACATTCCCACTTGGTTCTATTGTTTTAGTAGTTAAATTTTTTGAAAATTACACATTCAAACCAAACATGGAATTTTAGTCACAATATTACAACTCAATACATGTTACCATATTTATGCATATAGCATTCATGCATGCACCTGATAGTAAAGAGTAATATTGAAAAATATTAATGGATTACCATTTCTATTCTAGTGATGATCGATCACATTGTACATAGTGCATGTAAGCTTGTTTTGAGATGTTTTATAGATAGTTGACTAATAGGAACATTACTTTTAATCAACATTACATTTATTTAGACAATTCAATAATGCATAGATGTTTTATTGGTTGAGCAAGATTCATGTTACAACTAGCATAAAACATATTTAGAGTTTCACTAGGGTTGGCCATGGAAAAGGGAAGCATGATGGTGTTGGATCATGTATAAAAAGAGTCATTACAATAAAGGAGTTGAAGTTTGAATATGATGTTGTTTTACTAATGCAACAACCATTGTTTAATGGTGTAATGAGAAAATAGGCCATGGTGCTCAATAAAATTATTTTGTTCATAGATATTTCTAGTTGATGGAGGAAGAACACTTAGTAAAGTATGAGCATTTTATGATTATAATAGGATCAAGTGAGCTCCACTAATTTTGTAGCTCAAATGCAAGTTCTTGGACTATTCATATGAGACAATTGGCATGATTTTATTTTGCATGCATGGACTTTGTTTGGAATGAGTGTGAGTCAACAGAGTGGGTGGAGGAATGGAGTTTAAAATCTTTAATTTTAATCGACACATATTAGGTTCTACCAACATTATAACTTAAAAATATGACATTGTCACATGACCTTGATGGTGTATCTGATCTAGTAGAACTAGGTAGAATATTAATCATTATGTACTATTTGTTCTCATTAATTCTCTTTACAACTCCATTAAAATTTTGTTTTTTATGATACATGGCATGTTTTTGTAGTTATTACTTATAAGGACAATGAAAATGGAATAGATTACTCTTATGTCAGTGTGTAGAGGAAAATAAAAAATTAACTTACCCATTCATAGATGGAGAGAACATTAACTATCCCATTGGGTTTTTGGCTATCACTGGAACTTGAATTTGATGATATCCTATAAAAAATTAAATGTATGGTTATTTCAAGACTTTGAAACATAGAGGAAGATACTACACTATTCAAATTTGTTTCTTACAACAAATATTCAATTGGTCAAATATCATGGGAGGCAATTAAATAAGAATCTATGGAAAGTTTGTGAGTCAGACCATGAAGCTATTTTTTCTAATATCAAGATTATAACAATACTAATGGTTAGTTGGATTAAAATTCTAGGGTATGTTGACTTTTCAAATATAGATGTATTTAATTTTACCAAATTTTATTGATTTTTTAGGAAGTACATATGAATTTTATTTTTAATAAATTACTAGCAATTTTTTTGTAGGTTAGTGGTGTCAAATAAGCTTCCACTTTCACATGGTTTCTACTGTTACTAAATAATTTCATATCATTGAAGCTAAGAGAAGCTTAATATAAGTACTTAGTTACTATAAAAAGGGTATTCTTGAGGCTAGAATAGGTGGTGGGTCTCTCAATATAGCATGATCAAAGGCCAAAACCATGGTCCTAGATGTTATCCTCCACCTCAAACATTTTTATACTTCCAATTTCTATTCATGAAGCATTAGAAGTGGATTTCTCCAACTACTTCTTTAACTTTTAAAACATTTAATGTTAGTGTTTCCACGCTCCCAAAAAGTAGTGAAAACATGCATATTGATGAATTTTTAGGTCAAGGTCATGGGATCATGTGTCATTTTCCTATTTATATATTCTCTAAGTGATGTATTTTCACCTGAAGGTATTGAAGATAGAAATGTTAGTTGGAGGACAAGCACTTGTCTCTTCACTATAAAAAGTTGCATTTCAAGACCCATCAATGCAACTTATGCCATGGATTGGTATTAAAGGTTCCATTGAAATTATTTTGGGTAAAATAAGATGGATTCAACATTCATTATCTTATTTCATAATATTTACTTATGGTTTTCATTTTACGCACGCCTAAAGTTAGGCTAAAAACTACATGTTTCTTGTATTGGAAAGGGCATTCTTAAGGTCAGAATGGGTGGTGGGTCTCTCAAATGGGAATGATCAGAGGATAATAACATAGTCCCAGATGTTATACACCATCCTAACATTTTGGTATTTTTATTTTTGATCCACAAATCATCATAGGTAGAGTTATCCAACAACAACATCAACATTGAGAACATTTATTGTTAGTGTTTCCACGTTCTTAAATAGTAGTGAAAACATGCATCTAGGTGGATATGGAGTTTGAGGTCATGGGATAAAATTTAATTTTCCTATGTGTGTGTGTGTGTGTGTTTGAATCTATGTATTTTCACCTAAAGGTCCTAGAGGTATAAATACTAGTTGGAGGACAAACACTTATCTCTTTACTGCAAAAAAGTTGTATTTCAAGACCTGTCACTACAACTTGTTCCATAGATTGGTATTGAAGTTTATATCAAAGATATATAGGGTGAAATTTTATGGATTTTAAATTAATTTTAATGTTATTTTGGCTCATTCCAATGACTTATGATTTATATTTTATGCATGCATAAATTTAGGCTAAAAACTACATTTTTATTGTATTGAGAAGGGCGTTCTTGAGGCAAGAATGGGTGGTGGGTCTCTTGATTAGAAATGTTTAAAGTAAAATAACATGGTACTATATTTTATACACCATTATATACAAGTTTTAATCACTATTTTCAAGCCACAAAGCATTGGATGTGGAGTTCTCCAATTGCATCTTCAACTTTGATAACATTTATTGTCAGTGTTTGCATGCTCCTGAACAATAGTGAAAACATGCATATGGGTGGATTTAGAGATAAAAATCATGGTATAATTTTTCATTTTAATATATACACATGATTTAAGGGATGTATTTTCACCTAGATGTATCAAATTTATAAATGCCAATTGGAGGACAAACACTTGTCTCTTCACTACAAAAATGTTGCATTTCAGGTACCGTCACTACAACTTGTACCAAATACTGGTCTTGAAGGTTCCATAAACATGATATGGGATGTAATTATATTTTTTTTATGTTCATGTGAAATTTTTTTGGTTTGTTACAATGTCTTAATGTTTTCATTTTACACACGCCTGAAGTTAGGCTAAAAAATGCATTTTTATTATATTGGGAAGGGCATTCTTGAGGCTGAAATGGGTGGTGGGTATTTCAAATGGGTATGATTATAGGATAATAAAATGGTAATAGATGTTATATTCCATATCATACATGTTTTATGCACCAATTTTTAACCATAAATCACTAGAGGTGGATTTCTCCAATTGTAGCTTCAACTTTGACAATATTTGTTGTCAATGTTTCCATGGTCCTAAATAGTAGTGAAAACATGCATCTGGGTGGATTTGGAAGTATAGGGTGTGGAATAACATATTATTTATCCATATATGTTTGTTAAAATCTATTTATTTTCACCTGGAGGTCCTAAAGGTATAAATGCTAGTTGGAAGAAAAGTACCTGTCTCTTCACTACAAAAAAGTTATATTTCAAGACTCATCACTGTAACTTGTGCCACATATTGGTATTTAAGGTTACATAAACATGTTATGGGGTGAAATTATATTACTTATATATGAATTTAAGGTTTTTTTATATTCATTCCAATAACTTATAGTTTTCATTTTATGCATGCCTAAAGTTAGGTTTAAAAATTGCATCTTTCTTGTATTGGGAAGGGCATTCTTAAGACCAGAATGGGTGGTGGGTCTCTCGATCAGGTATGATCGAAGGAAAATAATGTGTTAATATATGTTATACACCATTATATACATTTTTTATAACCATTTTTGAGCCACAAAGAATTGGAGGTGGTGTTCTCTAATTGTCGCTTCAATTTTGATAGCATTTGTTATCAATATTTCCATGCTCCTCAACAATAGTGAAAACATACATAAGAGGGTATTTGGAGGTTGAAGTCATGGTATAATGTGTAATTTTATTATATATACATTTTATAATTGATTTATTTTCACCTATATGTCCTGGAGGTAGAAATTCTAGTTGGAGGATAAACACTTGTCTCTTTACTATAAAAATGTTGCATTTCAGGACCCATAACTTCAACTTGTGCCAAAAATTGATATTGAAGGTTAAATTTACATGATATGAGGTTAAATTAAAGTTTAAAGACAAAAATTATATTATTCTTTTATCTTATTCCAATGACTTTCAATTTCCATTTTATGCACTCCTGAAGTTAAGATTAAAAATTACATTTTTATTATATTAGGAAAGGCATTCTTGAGGCCAAAATGGATAGTGTGTCTCCAAATAGAGCATGATCATAGGAAAATAATTTGGTAATATATGTTATCCACCATTTTTTATGTTTTATAAATTCCATTTTTGAGCCATGAAGCACCAGAGGTGGAGTTATCCCACTGCCACTTCAATTTTGATAATATTTATTGTTAGTGTTTCCATGCTCCTAAATAATAGTGAAAACGTGCATTCAGGTAGATTTAGACTTCATGGTCATGTAATCACATGTAATTTTCATATATATACATGATTTAAGTTATGTATTTTCACTTTGATGTCCTAGATGCATATGTGTCAATTGGAGGACAAACACTTTTCTCTTCATTATAAAAAATAATACATTACATGACCCATCACTGCAACTTGTGCCATGGATTGGTATTTAAGGTTAAATTAAAATTATATGAGGTGAAATTAAAGGGATTATACATGAATATTATGGTTCTTATAGTTTTTTCCAATGATTTATGGTTTCCATTTTATGTACACCTAAAGTTGGGCTTTATAACTACACTTTTTATGTTTTGGGAAGGGCATTTTTGAGGTTGGAATGGGTAGTGGGTATCTCAATTGGACATGATTGGAGGTTGATAACATGGAAATATATGTTATCTACCACATTATACATGTTTTAAGTTCCATTTTATATCCATGAAGCACTGTAGGTGGAGTTATCCAACTATAATTTTAACAACATTTATTGTTAGTGTTTTCACATTCCTAAATAGTAGTGAAAACATGCATCTAGGTGGATTTGGACATTATGGTCATGGAATAACATGTAATTTAACTATATATATTTTCTCAAAATGATGGGTTGTGGTTATCTTGACTGAGCATGATCATATTCTAATGATGTTAAAAGTGACATGTCCTATGATGCTGAGATAGATACATACATGATTGTTGTGAGTGACCATGAATCTAGTAAGTATGGACATATACATGACATGCGTTGTTTCATCAGGTTCTAAACCACCATTTATAATGGTTACATTAATCTAGGTTAATAAATACATATTGAACAATAGCTAAAAAAAAATTTTATGCCCCAAAATTTTATTGTAACTACACTAGTTTATATGTTATCTATGATTATGATTGTTCTCTTGTTTCATATTATATGATTACAAATCTAAATTATTGAATGCATTTTATCCATGCTATGCCTTTAACCTCTAGTGTGTCTTGGGATATGTGTGGCATATTTGTGGCTTACATACCTTTTTTATATTCTTATTACATTTCTCTGTGTTCTTAGTTAGGTCGGCTTATGAAATAACCATGGCTAAGTAGACTATATATAGGAGGTAGTGGTTAGTCTTTGCTCATCATGTTAAGTATTATGCTCTTAGTGCATTATTGTGGAGGTTTCCACCTCAAAATGACTTTGTTATATTATCTAGTATTTTGCTCTGCTATCAATTATTATTGTGTGATCTCTCATATTCGCTTATTTTGTGTGATATAAAATCATTATGTGTGAACATATAAGTAATTTCATTACAAGTGGTATCAGAGCTTTGATTTGGCAAGTTTCTTGTAGTGTTTTTTTTTTAATTTGTTAAGGTGTGACTTCTATGAGGGGAAGGAGTGAAAAAACATAACTTGTAATCTGAGAAGAATTATTTTTTCTATCAGCGTAGTATTATTCAAAAAAAAAATTGAAAAAAAATATAGAAAAAGTCCATAATTTTTTTCACTTCACACAATTTTAATCATTAGATTCATCTCGACGAGATGATCGCAATGGTATATTTTATCGATACACTTTTTATGCCAAAATTTTTACCTTAATACACAAAATCAGTCATTAGATTCATCTTGGTGAGATGATCCCAATGCTACCATCTCTTGGTACACATTTTTTTGAGCAAAAACCCTCTTAGGGTTTGTATATGGCCAGTCCTTCAACATGAGGATGAAAATGGGGGAAAGAAACTCCTATGACTCTTATTGGTGACATGGAATCTAGAACTTTAGATCCATTGATTTCTCAACTTTAGGCTGACATAAAGGGCTTGGTGTGACATGATGACTTTCTTGTAGTTCAAACTAATGTTTCAAGGATACATAGAGAAATTAATAGGGTTCATAATCAATTGAATCAGATCACTGCTTCATTGGATACTATTTCACCTCAGTTATAGTTAAACAACCCTCCACTTCATCATTTGGGTCCTCCTCTCAACACTAAGAACTCCAATTCTAGTGTGAAATTAATGTTTCCCAAAGTGGACATGTGTAAGTTTGATAGTAAGGATCCTCTCGATTGGATTACCCAAATTGAGAATTTATTTGATCTACATCAAACTCCTAGTTCTCAAAAGGTGATAGTGGCATCTCTGTATCTGAAACCTAAGTATTTCATTTGGTATCACTAGTTGTGTGCTCAAAAGAAAAAGATTGGTGCTCTTGTTACATGGTCTATTTTAATTGATGAGTTGTTGGCTCATTATCAGAATAATGTCTCTGAGAACTACTTTAACCAATTATCCAAACTATAGTAAATGAGAACTATGAAGCATTATATTCATTAGTTTTAGAATCTATCCTTACAAGTGGAAGACATCACTGAGAAAAAAAAAATTGATCTATTTTTAGGTGTTCTCAAAGATAGCATCCAATTATAGGTTTGGATGTTTAACCCAACATATATATCAGAAGCTATCCCATATGCATGCATGGTAGAGGAAAAAGAGATGGCCAAATGAAAAACCTTCACTATTATCATGATCACACCTTTCCAGCACCCTCATATCCTCAACCCACCAGACTGACACCTTGACAAATTAAGGAGAAGCGAGCCAAAGGCTTGTGTTATGGTTGTGACAACAAATGGAGTAAAGACCATCATTATGTTAAAAAGAAGCTATTTTACATCGAAGGTGCCAATGAGGATGATGATGATGAGGAGGAGGAGGAGGAGGCACTTGGTGAGGATGAAGAAGGTCTTGAGGAAGAATCTAAAAACTCTCAGCCTACTATTTCATAGCATGCCCTTTCAGGTATTAGTACTCCATAAAATATTAAGGTGGTGGGTTTCTTAAATAAATGGAAGGTCACTATTCTGATTGATTCTAGAAGTACACACAACTTCATCAATAATAAGTTGGCTACTCACTTAAACTATTTCATTTATCCTACTCTAGAATTTTAGGTCATGATTGTAGATGGTGGTACTGTCAATTGTTCAAGAAAATACCATAGTATTAAGATATCCATAGGAGACTACTTGTTGGATTATCTTATGTTTGTTATTCCCATGGGGGGATCTAACATTATTTTGGGAGTACAGTGGCTCACCACTTTGGGCACTATTGAGATGAATTTTTAGGAATTATTCATGCATTTTCATTTTGAGGGAAGGATAATTGAACTAAGGGGATTAAGGGATAAATATCCACAACTTGTTAGCTCCCATAAAATGACAAAGATTCTTTGAAAAGGTGATGAAGGATTTGTAGTTTGCTTGTTTTCCATGGAAGTTCATCCAACTCAACCATTTACACCTCCTGATCTACAATAAGTGATTAATGCCCATTTGATTATTTTTGGTGACATACCAAAAGGACTTCCACCTAACCACATGCATGATCATGTTATCAAACTTATTCTTGGTAGTACACCACCCAACATCAGGCCATACAAGTATCCCTATGCCTATAAAAGTGAAATTTAAAATATGGTATAGGAGATGTTGAATGCAGGAATCATTCACCATAGCCAAAGTGAATATTCTTCACCAGTTGTCATGGTGTGAAATAAAGATGACATTTGGAGGATGTACCTTGACTATAGTAAACTCAATAAGTACACTATCAAAGATAATTTTCCTATTCTTGTCATTGATGATTTACTAGATGAATTAAATGGTGCTCTTTATTTTACCAAGTTAGATATGCATTTTGGGTATCATCAAATCTAGATCCATGATGAAGACATACCCAAAATTACTTTCAGGACTCATGAGGGCCATTATGAGTTTTTTTATGCCTTTTGGGCTAAAAAATACACCATCTAACTTTTAGAGTTTGATGAATACTATTTTTAGGCCATTTTTGAGGAAATTTGTTTCACTATTTTTTGATGATATCCTCATTTATAGTAAAAATTGGGAAGACCATTTGCACCATGTGAAATAGGTACTCTCAATTTTGGAACAACACCAGTTGTATGCCAAAATTTCTAAATGTACTTTTTGATCTTTTGAGGTTGAGTATTTGGGTCATCTAGTTTCACATACAATAGTAAAAGTGGATCCTAAAAAAATCTATGCAATGGTGGATTGGCTGATTCCTAAGACACTCAAGCAACTAAGGGGATTTTTGGGGCTAACTAGTTACTATCAAATTTTTGTCAAAAATTATGGTACCATTATAGTACCACTCACATCTTTGTTGAAGAAGGACTCCTTTTAGTGGACTGATATAGCTACCAAGGCATTTGAATAATTAAAATTGGTGATGTGTATCTCTCCAGTATTGGCTACTCCTGGTTTTTCCAGGACTTTTGTGTTTGAATGTGATGCATCTGGGTATGGTATGGGCATTGTACTCATGCAAGAATGTAGACCACTTGCATTTGAAAGTCATCAACTGAAGGAAAAAAATTAGCACAAGCCCATTTATGAGAAGGAAATGATGGCCATTTTGTATGCAACTAAACAATGGATGTCTTATTTGATGGGTCATCACTTTTAGGTAAAGACTGATCATGACAATCTCAAATATTTTTTGGGACAAAGTTTATCATCTAAAGAATAACATAAATGGGTAACTAAGATGTTAGGCTATGATTTTTAAATATTTTATAAGAAATTTAGGACAATGTAGTTGTAGATGCACTATCTAGGAAGGATGAATTAGTTGAGGCATTACTATATGCTATGACCATTCTACAGGCAGATTGGCTAGAGGAAGCATGACTAGAATGGGACAAGGATAGTCCTACTCATTATTTGATTTGAATCTTTAGAAAGGTTTGGGTAAATTTGAAAAATTCACATGGAAGGGTGATGCATTATGGTATAAATACATATTATAACTATGTAATAATTTTATTCTTAAACAAAAAATCATTCAGGAACTTCAAGCAACTCCAATTGGGGGTCATTCAAGATTTTTAAAAACCTATCATAGAATTAAGCAAGATTTTTTTGGGAAGGACTCAGGGGGGATGTCCAGATATATGTGGTTGAATGTGTGATTTGTCAACAAAATAAAGGAGAAACCATCAAAACCCTAGGTCTTTTGCATCATTTATCCATCCTTAGCCAACATTGGGAAGAGGTGTCTATGGATTTCATTACAAGGTTATTGAGATATGATGGTCAAAATGTTATCATGTTTGTGGTAGATCATTTCAGTAATTATGCTCATTTCTATTCTTTATCATAGCCATTTGTTGCTAGTATAGTAGCTTCTACTTTTTTCAATATAGTTCAAAAATTACATGGTACCTCTAAGATCAGTGTTAGTGATAGAGATCCCATCTTCACTAGTAATTTTTGGATTGAGTTATTTGCATGTTTGGGCACCCAATTGGCTCATATTTCATCCTATTATCCTCAATCAGATGGAAAAATTGAGGTAGTCAACAAATGTCTGGAAGGATATCTCTATTGTTTTGTTTTTGATAAATAGGATGAATGGGTTCATTGGCTTCCACTAGTTGAATGGTGGTATAGTGCTTCTATTCATAGTTCTTCCAAAATGTCTCATTTTTTGGCACTATATGGATACCACCCATCATCTATCACTTCAACCTTGAATGTCCATCTTAAGGTTCATGCAGTTGAAGAACATATTCACCATCAACAAGAAGTCCTTGCTAGTTTGTGTGAAAATTTAGCCTTGGCCTAGAATCATATAAAACAGTAGGTAGATCAACATAGGAGTGAGAGGCACTTTGACATTACTGATTGGGTCTTTGTTCACTTATAACCATATAAGCAGATGTCTTTGAAGAAATAGAAAAAGGATAACAAATTGTCTCCTAAGTATTATGGGCCTTATTAGATCTTGCATAAAATTGGTAGTGTGGCTTACAAGTTAGAGTTTCCTTCCTCCACTTACATACATCTAGTATTTCATGTATCATGATTGAATAAATTCATTAGACACAAAGTTTCTACCTAAAATGAGTTACCAAAATTGGATGAGGAAGGAAGAGTTATTCTTGATCCTGAGGTGATCCTTCAAATGCGCACTAAGTAGTTATGATCTCAAACAATTAAGGAGTACTTGATCAAATGGAATAATATTCCTTATGAAGATGCTAATTGGGAGGATGAATCCTTTGTTCAACAACATCCAGAGTTGACTCAATGTTGAAGATAATGTTGTTTTAAAAGGGAGGGCCATGTTACACTAGTAAACTTTAGCATGTCTTGGGATATGTATAGCTGACTTGTGGCTTACATACCTCTTTTATATTCTTGTTATATTTCTCTATGTTCTTAGTTAGATTTGACTATGGAATAACCATGGCTAAGTAGACTATGTATATGAGGTAGTGGTTAGTCTTTGATCATCATGTTAATTATTTTGCTCTTAGTGCATTCTTGTGGAGGTTGCCCCATCGAAGTGTCTTTGCTATATTATCCAATATTATGCTCTAATATAAATTATTATTGTTTTATCTCTCATATTTTATTATTCTATGAAATATAAAATCATTATGTGTGAACATCTAAGTAATTTCATTACAAGCCATCTCTATACAAAATGTGTATGTATGTGTATATACATATAATTTTTATATCTTATGTATATATATGTATTTATTTATGTGTGGGCACTATTTTAATATATTAGAATCATGCTTGGAGAGACACACACACATACACATAGGTACATAAATATACGACTTTTTAACTTGCATATACATATGAAAAGTTTGGTATATCTGAATTTGAAGCCTGATGGAAATTGAATTAGCTCTTTTTTCCATAATTTTTTGAATCATGTGATGAAAGATAATATTCTATGTCTTATTTTTTTATTCCAAATAATCAATTATAATAGCCAAAAATATATTGTTTTTTATGATATGAAAATTCCTAGGGCTATTTGAACCCATTGTTTTAATCTTCAGATAAGGAAATTGCCATGAAATTAATATCCTCTACTAGATGTAACAAAAAGAGGACAAATGTATTTCATGATGATAAACCATAAAATGCAATCATTGAGGTGATTTTGAATCAAAATGACATTTTCAAATCTGAGGTAGAGGATTGAGATTTTGAACTTGTAATGTAAACAAGTGAAGATTAACATGGATATTTATCAAATGGTGAAGAAATAGTTGTCTCAAGTGATAGATAAACATAAAATGGCTAAGTTGAGTGCAATGGAGAGGGAGAATTACAAAAGAGATATAACCTCCAAAATATTATAAGGCATTAGGAGACATGAGAATTAAAATCTTACACTATTTTAAAGGGCCAAAGAAAATCCTCCAAACATGAATGCAAAGCATCTCCAAAGAGAGGACATCCCAAAGGAGGAGGTAGAACATAACCACTTCATCAAACATGTATATTTAAAATGTATAAGGCAATCCAAATAAGGTATGAAAGATATGAGTATTTAAATGTTTTTTGTTTCAATCAAGTACTTATAATATAAATGTGGTATGTCTATAAATGAAATGAATTTAAAAAATGTGAATATCAAGTCCCAAATGATATTAAAATAGTGTAGCAAGGGTATCCATATTATAATAGTGATAAATAGTGTAGCCCAATCATGAGAGGTAATTCATAGTAATATATGAATCTATCTCCAACATTATACTATTTTATTCCATATGGTTTTAATTGCAACACATATTGAAAAATTGTAAGTTAGTATTAATAAATTACACGAAGTAAATATTAAAGACGATCATATCTAAATATGGCCATACAACCATTAATTTTAGTTTTGAAATAATGATGTGACCCAAATTGTATGAGAAATATTATCACCACAAAATTTTAACATGTGTGTGTGTGTGTGTGTCTATATATGTATATATATGTATACATATATATACATATACATATATATATATATATATGTGTGTGTGTGTGTGTGTGTGTGTGTGTGTGTGTGTGTGTGTGTGTGTGTGTGTGTGTGTGTGTGTATCCCCATAAAATCCAAAAATGCATACAAAATAAGAACACAATAGAATGTCAGATGAAAACCATATAGATTTACAATACCAATAATGCAAGCATTGCCATATGGGCATACAAAAAATTATATCATCTAATAACATAATAGAATGTCAAGTGAGTGTATTATATGCATACAATGTCAAAAACACATACACTTATATATATACATACAAATAAGTACATCATCTAATACATCCTACTCATCAAATAGTCTCCCTCTCTTTGCCTTCCTCAAACAAGACTCTCCATGGGATGCCCTGCTCATAGATGGAGATCCCTCAAATGCTTTGGATTCTTCCAAGGTGAGATTATAAGTCCTTCTACACTTATAACTCACCTATAACTAAACCTATTATAATACAAATATTATTATAAAATTTACATACTATACATATAAAAAGTTCAAAAATTAGTTTTAAACTAGAATACAAAAATAATATGAACATGCACTTACTGCAATCTCAATGAGGTCATGTTTAATCTACGTCTAATGTTCAGCAGGGTCAGTGATAGGTTGAGGTGCACGAATAGGTGTATAAAATGGAGAATAAACATGAGAAGGTTACCTATTAATCATCTGAATTAGACTATCATATGTCATACAAAATCCTTGCAAATATAATACATTCACATAAGTTATATTTTCCCAAGCATGTAGTAAAATTATTAAAACAAATATATTTTTACAATTTAAAATTACAATTTAACATGTACCTTGGTGAGTTATTATGTAGATGACATTTCAACAACAATGCATGTGTTTATCTCTACTCATAGAGACAAAGGAGTGTCTACTGTCATCATCAGATGAACAAACAACCTCTCTTAGTTTTCTAGAGGACTTAAGTTATTGCATGGCATGCATGATTCACACAAGGGAACAAACTTGAGGATTTGTAAGATAAGTAGTGATACTATAGGTAGCAATGAAAATATTGAGTACTTAAGAAACACTATGAAGAAGAGATGATAATCAAGAAAAATGTGAAGCATTAAAAGAAGTTTGAAAAGGTGAAGGAACACCAATAATAAGATTATAATAAATAAGAGGAAGAATATATTTTGAAAAAAAAAATGAGAAAGACATCATTAGACATTGAAGGTGATTGTCTAGAAGGTTGATCATTATTAGGTTATAGATTTTCTCTCATATATTTCAACACATCTCACACATATAATCTGTATTCACATCATTGTCATTCATAATTTAATTTGAACATGTCTTATTATTAGTCAAGAGCATATATATGCACTGTCTCCTCCTGCAACATAAAAATTACATATATATCATTAAATTTATATGTAAATTAATTGTGAAATTTTAAGTACAAATATAAATTAAATTTAACATGACATTTATATAAAAGTACGTGCATGTGTGTAGTGACTAATGTGTACACACCAAATGTATGTGACAAAAACTCATCACTCATGAGTATATCATCTAAGCCTACATAAGCACCACCATCTTCATCCAAAAGTCCAAAGCATATACCAATATAACATTTACAATAGTGAGGTCGACTACCCACAATGGGTGGAGTATATATAACATTGATCTTAGAAAGCCTACTCATATGTTGAACGAGTGTATTAGTAAGTGCACTAAGTGCATGTAAAGTGTCAATCTATATGACCTCATTCACCATAGAGGGGATCTCATGATTAAGTGGTTTTGAGGTAGGAATCCTTATAGGTTGATTAGGTTCATGACATGCACTTGGTTGATCCTATGCAGATACTTTCCCTCAACCCTAAAACTCACCATAGTCAAAATAGTTGCGAATCTCATTGAGGACAAAATCATAGTAGAGTTTTCTCAAAAAATACAATGGCAACTAGTATTTGTTACATGGTGGGTAATCAAACACCATCTATCATTGATCCCAACTTTTTTTAATCAGATTTTGGCATCGATGGATTAGGAAATGTTTAGTGGTTATTAGAAAAGGTGTATTGGTTTTTGAGTCAATGAATAAGCCAAAAATTTGGTAGTTTGATATTTATTTATCCTTCACCTCATGTGCTAAATTTTTTTCATGATAGTAAGCTCTACATTTATCCATATATGATTCCCATATATTGATTTAACTCATTATCAAGTCAACTTTACCTAATAATAACTCTAAGACATTGACTAAATAGGTGCATTGGGTGTTGGTTGATGTGGGGTCCCTCATTCTCCTAATTTTTTGTTCAATTTCTATTTTTTTTCCACTATGTGTGCAACTAGATCCTCTTGATTTCTTGGGGGATCTTGTGAAACTATAGGAGGACTAGGAGGGTTAGGAGGATGGTTAACATGTTGGTATTTTTTATCAGACCGATTTTTTAATAAATAATGGGATTTAGAAATTAAACAATGCAAATAAAATAAATTTCCAAATTTTAGGGTTAATAGGTTTATTTTTTGATTACATACTTCCCCTATATGGAAGCATTACTAAGTTAGTGAGGTTTCAAGTGATCCAAGCATGTTTTTAGCCTCCTCCAACTGGAATGCAATTGTGGTATAGCAAAGAAAAGTGAAGAGCAAACATGAAAATGAGAATAAATGAAGTGTTCCCACTAGTGGGACTTTTTAATTATTTTTTTGCAATTTCAATAATGTGTATGCATTATTTGCACTGATCTTAGTGATAATAATGCATACACATTATTGACACTAAATTTTGTGCTAATAATGTTGACATGTTATGGTTAAAGAATCCCAAGCCTAAATTCAAATAACACGTACGTATTATGGTCATAATATGTACATTTTGGGGGAAATGTCCACATAATTTTCCCCCAATTTTGTGTATATAATCTATGATGGATTTTAGCAGAATCCTAGAGAGTACTATAATCTTATTTTATGTAAACAACCCATAGAGTAGTATAATCTTTTTGCATGTAAAAAATTGTTGATAGAATGATGAACTATTAGATCTATGTCAGTTATTTCTTGAGCGGAGGATTTGAAGCATTTAGCTTTGGTTCTTATGTAGGATGCATGAAATTATGACATGCAATTTATTTTTGGCATGCACATAGTGCATAGAGATAGGGGATAATTTTGATGGTTGTTTGATTATATTTACATTTTGCCTCTTAAATATATTAATGGGAGTGGAAAATAAATATATTGATATTATGTATAATATAATAGTATAATCTATTATAATGTTACATGATAATATATAATTTATAATATTTATAATATATATAACACTATAAATTTATTATTACATATTGTATTAAATATTAAATAAAAATATATAATATTTTATAATTTATTATATAAAATATATTTACATTGAAGGTGTTTCATTGAAACACACATTTTTTAGATTCATATTGGTATATTTTAGATAACTTTCATCACCTTACATCAATGGGTTTTATAAAATGGTAATTTCTTGGATAATTTATTCTGGTAGATAAAAGCAATTTTGGGGATAGGGTAATCACTGAAAAGTTTAGTAGTTAATCATATATTCAAAAGCAACCCAATGTTACAATGGTACATGGTGGTTCACTTCAACTACCAAAGCCTCTTATATAACTACAAAATATGACACTTGTAAACATTACTCAAGATGATATATATGGTGGTTTCTTTGAAGCTACATGCACTATTGTTGAAGATCATTGTATTCTTAATTGGATATTTAGTAAAAATGGATATGGACCTATCCTAAATATATATAATCTTCTTCACTTATATGAAATAATTCTAACACATGACTTATAACTAGCATTATTACATCTTTTGTGCTCATTTAATTCTCGTGGTTGTGATAATAGTTTTTCAATCAAAGAGAAAGAAGTATAGAGATGTTTTTTAAGAATGGGAGATGAATTATTTACAATAAAATTTTAAATAAAAATAAATCCATATTTCAAATAATGGATTTGAAGATGTAATTTTGGGTTTCAGGAGTTTCAATCAGGTTTACAAAGGATTCCTTCTTACAAATGGCCTCGAGGTTACCATAAAATGCATCTTTAGAGAGATCCAAAATTGAGTGAAGGAAATTATTGAAAAAATTTCAAGTTTGGATCATTTATATCACCTTATTATTATGTAAATAAGATGCTACTATAGTCATGGACCATAATTATTCATAGTTTATGACTACATGCCAAATGGAAATCTAGGTAAGATAATATATGGGAATCCAAAGAGAGTGTTAGGATGGTGTTAGAGGTAAAAATTATGAGATATGTAGATACCATACTATTATATCTTCACAAGGAATGTGAACAAAGAGTTGTTCACATAAACATAATGTCAATTAAAGTTCTGCTATATTTGAAGTTGAATGGAAAGCTAGGGGATTTAGGGCCTACCTTTTTGTATGAGCATAATGAAAATGCACACACTACATAGGTGGTAGTAACACATGGGTACATCTAATTTAATCTCATACATAAAATAAATTCCATCCCCACCATAGACATATTCAAATTCAATATTTTGATGTTGCAAGTTATGTTCAGAATGATACCTATAATTTATTCTTGTGATCCTGTGTAAATAGTTATGGTGGATCAGGTGAGAGAGCCACCCAAGGCCTCATGGATGTTGTAAATATTAATATTTTTAGATAATATGTTGTATATGAGAAGGATAAATTTATTAAATTAAGGTTGATGTGTTTTAATCCTCAGGCAGAAGGAAGGCTTGACACGATACAAGTGTTGAAAATACTTTGATAATAAGTAACTTCCATATTAGTTTTTGATGCTCAATTTTATTTATAGATGAGTGCACCAAGAAAAACATGTTATTTTGCCTCATATTATAGTCATAATAACATAGATGTTTTGACTTCCACATCTTTAGATAGATAATACATCTTTCACAATGAAGACAAACATAAAATCTTATTTGAACTTGTATTGGCTAGATGGATAGAGAATCCTCTATGTTTTATTGTATACTTTTCTTATCATATTTTATATCCCCTCTAAACTTTGATTGTATACTTTTGTGTTACATTTGGATACCATATTTACTTATACCTTTTATTGTGAAACATTTGGGAAACACATGTTTTATTGGTTATTACTCTCAAATGTTTCATAATTTTTTAGTAATCTAAATAATGTTATTTATAGGTTTATGTAATATACAACCAATATAATTACCAACAAATTAAACTAGAGTTAGAGGATCAATTCAAATATCTAATGTGAAAGTATATCTTACCTTGGTAGTATGTGTTAAACTAGTAGATGCTAAAAGGTGTAATTAATGTCAAAGGGATGTAATTTTATGTTTTGGTAATGAAAATAATACCTCAAGTTCTTTATCTCATTTCACCTTTTACGCCCAAAGCATTAAGAAAAAATAATCTAATATTTATGGTGGAAAATAAGTTTGTATGTTCCTTCATATGGAAATTTGTTGTGTAGGGAGGACACATTATCTTTCATGGTGATATTGAACAATGGAAAAGTGATGGGTATAGGCAAGGCTATAAAAAACATGAAATATTTGAAGTCTATTTTTGTGGTGATGGTGAGGATCAATGATATTGTATTTTGGGGGATTGACTCGAAGAATCCCATGTAAACACATGTGTAAAGTTCAGTAATATATCACATTTTTAATGAAATATGTATCTTCCAATAAACTATTTCAGTTACCCAATACATGATTGAAATTGGTGACATCTCAATGAAAATAGGTATTAGATATCTAATATCTCCTCTAAAAACATATATAATTCACCACATGTCAATTTAGATAAGTCTAAAACTAATTAGTTGAAAATTATGATTGGTTTAACTATATATAACATGATTAGGAGAATCTAAAACCACTTAGATAAAAAATGTAAAAGGCTTCTTCAATGAAATATGCCTCTTATATAATGTAATCAATCAATGTAGGTTTCTATATGCAAATAGATATGGATACAAATATTCAAATATTTCTCCATTTTCATCATTAGTAACATAATATAATCCATTGTGTTTGTAACAATATTATTCATTTATATTTATTTGGTGAATAGAGGAAAGGAAAAGTTATTAATAGTACCACGAGTGTTGCTAATTTTAGGTAGTCTACTAGACCTAGGTTCAAATCCCCACCAGTATTTACGTAATATTTCCAAACTCTATGGTGGTCTAATCTATCTAAAATTGAGACATCAACTTCATTATAAAGAGTATTTACACTGAAATGGATGCAATATTTATGTTTTTGTAAAGTAGTGTTTTGTAAAGTGAGGGAGTGTAAATCAATATTCGTACCTCAATTGAAACCCATGATCACTAACCCCATGTCACCTTTTGTGCATGAATCATTAAAAAACAATAATTTGAGATTCATCTTAATAATATAAATTCTAAAACATTCTTTCCCCTTACTAGTGCTCCCTTATATTTTATTTTTATTTCCTAGTATGGATAAATAAAATTCTTATGAAGACAGGTGCAATTGTGGCCACCTTTTTTTCCAAAGGTTTAAGTATGGTGTTTATGTATTTTATCATGCTTTAAATTAATTTATCTAGGTGTCAATATATTTTTATCATGATTAAATAGAAGCTACAAGATAAAATTAACAACCTCAATGTCTTATCCCCATGTCAGTGGGATTACAGTGCTAATTTAAGTGACATATCAGACATAGAGCCCTACCACAATCAAATCATATCTCATGACAACCTCGACCACCCTTGACAATAGAAAATATTTATTCAAATCTATTGCCACCCTGAAAGCTATAAACCCTTTTGTAATGTGTGAAGGTCATGTAAATCTAAAGTGATGGTGGAAAATAAGGTTATATGTTCTTTCATATGGTAATGCATTATGTGGGGAGGAGATATTTTGTTTCATGGTGAGTTTGAACAATGAAAAAGTGGTGGATAATGGCAAAATTACATATAAAATGTGAAATTAGTGAAATATTTCAAGGTTATATAGATGATGATGGTGAAGGATAAGGGTAGGGTATTTTAGGGGATTTACTCAAAGAAACTAGTGTAAATACATATGCAAAGTTTAGTAATATGTAACCTTTTTAATGCAATATGTAGCTTCTATATAACTATTTAAATTACCCAATACATTATTAAAATGGGTGCCATCTCAATGAAAAGAGGTATCAAATATCCAATTGCTCCATTAAAAATGTAGATAATGCACGACATGTCAATTTAGATGACTCTAATACTAATTAGATGAAAATTATGATTGGCTTAACTATATATATCTTGATTAGATGACTCTAAAATCAATTATACAATAAATGGGAAAAAGGTTTCTTTAATGAAATATGCCTCCTATATAATGTACTCAATCAATGTAGGATGCCATATGCAAATAGATATAAACACAAATATTCCAATATTTTTCCATTTTCATTGTTAGTAACACTAATATAAGCCATTGTTTTCATAAAAATATTAATCTTTTATATTTATTTGGTGAATAGAGGAAAGGAAAAAAAAATAACATTACCACAAGCACTACCAATTTTGGGTAGTCTATTGGACCTGGGTTCGGATCCCCACCAATCTCTACATACACTATCCAAGTGCTATGGTGGTATAATCTATCTAAAATTAGGCACCTATTATATATTACATTTTATACTATGAATATCTAATAATATAATATTATACAATATTATTATATTGTTAGATTATTATCCTATTATATTATTAATAATATAATATATTGTAACACTAACTATATTATAATATATACTAATATATTAATATTATATTTAATTTTAATATATATTATATAAGTTATAATAATAATAATATATTACATTACTATAATAATACCATTATTATAATATATATATATATATATATATATATATATATATATATTGTAATATTATATATGTATAAAATAGTAGCAATTGCCTTCGATGATGAAATGGTCTCACTGAGAGAAGGCTAATGAAATTGATGAATATGGGTTTCCTTGCAACTTGAAAAGTGATCAAATGACCTTGAAATATGGCATTTATAAGAGAAGTTATGTGTCATTGATTTATTATGTCGATAGCCATTTTTACAGTGAAAAATATCTTATGATCATTGTTCATCACACGTGATCTATGCCACTATTTTATTCATCCAATATGATCTATAATGAGTGTTTTGTATAATAACATCAACATCAACTTTATCATTTATTATCATCTAATATGCATCCAAATTTCATAATTCCTCTCCCTAATGCCTTTCTTCACCATATACTTCACAACATCCTCTAAACATGTCATAATGCTTCATTTCTTGTCTATAAACTTAAACATGTACTTAGATTGATTCATCAACATTTTAACTTAAAAACATTACTTTAAAAAAACACCATCAAACATACATTGGCCATGACATTATGTGGTTAAATAAAACACCTCAAATATACACTTTTTTCATTGAGATAACCCATGTTTCAACCATATATTGGGTAGTTAAAACACTTTGGTGGAAAATATTGGTTATATTAAGATATACCACATGTCACTGAACTTTTAATGTGTATCTAGTTAGGCTTATTTAGGTCCATCACTCGAAATACCAAGTCATCATCCCTTATTATAATTACTATATCATTTTGAAATATTTCACCACTTTCATATTTGGTATGGATTTTCCCTTCCCTACCACTTCTCATTGTTTAATCTTGCCATGAAATGAAATGTCTCCACTTAGAACAACACATTACAACATCGTATGAAGGAAAATACCACCTCATTATCCACCATCAACTCCACTAAAAATATAAGATTACTATTGATTAATACTTCATACATCAAAATTTAGATGAGGTAAATGATTATGGGTTTTTCCTATATTATAAATACTAATTGGTTTCAAGTTAGACACAACTACCAATTTACACTATTTCACCTTAAAAACCCTTGCTTTACCAAAAAAATAACATTGCATCCCTCATGGAATAACTTGGAGTTTTTGGGAAACTACTAGTTTATAAACCTATAATTAAATGTGGTTCGTGGATCTATTGATGCTTAACAGTGTATCATAGGGTTTACAGAGTGTTTAAAACACTTCTCATTTATATATTTAAATAATATATTACATGAGTACCTTGTTGTGATCTTCCTGAGATCTTTGGTGGAATAGTGGCAAAGTAACTAGTTGTTGGGATCAACCATGGCCTTAAACCTCACTTATGAAAAATGATAGTAATTTTAAATAAGTATAGTGAATTATGATCAAAACCTAAAGTTTAAATTCTAATCTAGCATGAATATTTACAATGAAAACTAAACTACAATGATTTGATTAAAAAAAGGAGTAAAAGGAAGGGTAGGGTAGAGAAGAAAGATATTATTGATCTTCAATCTAGAAATTATGACAAAGCTTAAATTTCATTAAAACATGTACTCAAACCAATATATGACATGAAATAGCCAAAGGCATTGATCCTATCATATACCAAGAAAATGTCTAAGGATTTTGAAATAATACAAATAAGATCTCAAATTCACTTTAAGGATTTGATTCCATAAGAAAATAGAATTATCACATATGCAAGAAAAGAAAGGAAAATAAAATGAATCTAAGATCTTTCAATCCATCTATCATAGGCACAAATTGACAAGTCTGCATTCAAATATGCACATCTATAATCCATAAAAACCATTCACATCTAGACATCAAACCAATTAGTTGAGGAAGCAGCCATAATAACAAAATACATAAACAAATATGAGACAATCCTTGTAGAATCCCCTTGATTACATTAATTTTCTCTAAATTTACAAATTAGTTTTTCTCTAAAATTCCCTCTCCTTTTTGCAAATGACAATACCCCTTTTATAGAAGACTTTGAGGAATGTCAGTCAGTCATATCAAATGATAATTGGATAAGTGTCAAGGATAGTTATCCTTCTAAAAAAAATTAGAATTAGAAACTTTACAAATAGACTAACCTATAATAAATTTGATTTACAAGATGCACATGTTTTTACAAAATATAATACTCTCTATTTAAATGATATACATGTTTCTAAACAAGAGAATATGCTAAGTCAATGAATTTGACTTTGAGAAGCTCCTTGTTGCTTTTGTTGCTTCATCTTCATTGCCTTATCATGTTATTTATTAATCAGCTTGAAGTTGATGATGGGCTATATGAAAATCTCTTCTTCTTGATTTGTTAGGTCTTTCAAGTCTTTGTCAACTCTACCCATTACTTGATGCTTCTAACATCACCAATTCTCTTCTGTAGATATGATCATGTCCAAGATCCTTTTATTATCTACCCCTATTTTTCCTTGGATTTTGCTCCTCACTTCTTATATGAACTGAGTAACCCTATGTGTAAACTCCTCATTTGTTATCAAGCTAATGGAACTGATCGTAGTTGGGTCTTTGATCTAGCCACCCAATATATGCACCATCTAGTTTTCCAATGGTTTGAAATTCTTTGAAAGATCCTCCAATCTCTTGGACCATTTGTTCAAATCCTTGATATTCTCTATCAGTATAACCATAGCCATATTTAAATGCACTAAGATGACTATTTTAAATATAATAATCTAGTCCTTTATCAATATATTGACTAATTCCTTTACCTTGTTGTATGGACCTTACCATTGATTCATTTGGTTCATACCCATAACACTTTACTTTCTCACCATTTCCTAGTTGGAACTTGTTGACTTAAGAGACTTGAATATATCATATATAGTGGCCTCAAACTCATTGACCATATCTCTTAGAATAGATAAAATGGATTTCTCCTATAGATTCTTTTTTGTTGCTTCAAGCCTTTGATAGTAGCTTACAACTATTTTGATTGTGTTTGAGCCAGCTCCAAGACATCCTCCTCAAATATTGGATCCTCACTAGGTATCTATTCTTTCTCTTGGGTTAAATTAATCAATGGCTTCATCTTTTGATATATAATTTCTTTACCACCCTACCTGACTATTTTCTTAGTCACTCTTTACAAAACAATAGTCTATGGATCAAATATGACTCCAACTAAAGATTGGGTCACATGTGGAACTAGGAACTCTACTTGTTATTGGGCTATTGGCTGACTTGGAATATCCAATCTCCTTGATTATTCTTCTTGTAGAGCAATGATCCAGGTTTTCAATTCTTTTTGTAGAGGGATATTAGTATCTTTTACCATTTCCCATGGATGGTGAATAGTGGGAAGCTTTTCTATCCTCAGCTTATAAATAAACCAATCAAGGATAGGTGAACCATATAATATGTTTTCCTCACTAAATAAGTTGTATTCACTTAAAGGAAGAGTGATGCTTGCCCTTGGTTTCTTTGCCTTTGGAATAATAGCAGTCTTGGCTTTTCTCTTTAGAGTGTTAATAGGAACCATGTCTAAAGACTTCCCTTTATCTTGTTCTTGCTTAATTTTATCAAAAATTGCTTCCTCTTTTTATGAATCTATCTTATAAGCCATGGATAGAATCTTCATTGCATCCTCAATAGACTCATTAGGATCTAGGGATATCATATGCACCTCTTCTTAAGGTAGCTCTTGCTCTGATGCCTTAGATAATTTAGGATCTAATGAACTTGAAGCAATTTCATCAGGCCTCCTCTCTTCTAGTCCATGTTCTATTTATACTTTTTATAAGAGCAACTTATAAGAATGAACACTAATAAATGATACTACCTTGGGCCTAATTGCCATCTATCTTCTATTTTTGGTCCCTATTTAATCAGAATTCGGGTCTTATGTTGTGCTCCTTTAATCTTCTAGTTACTTTAAAATATGAGGATGATTTTATGTAAATAAATTCAAATGAGTTGGGCTCATGCTCATATGGTACATTCAAAATACCCTTGATCCTTAAATTCTCTTTTACCCTACCATAAGGGTCCCATTGCCTAAGATCATCCATCTATAGGTTAAAAGACAACCTATGTTTTGATGCAACCTCAATATGATCCCACTATGTGAAAGTTGTCTTTCCTATTGTCATTGGAAATCTATGTAGGAGACCTTTTCTCTTAGTTTTTCAAAGGCCATCTATACCATGGAATAATTTATAGGCCACCTCTTGTTCTATTAGTTTATCAAGAACATGGACTAGTAACTTGAGAGGAGAATTTTGAGTTACTTTAATCCTCATAATAGTATAGTCTAGATACAACCATATGTCTCCCCTTTATTCAATAGATTTATTGATTAGAGGGCTAACTCTCTCCATAGGGATACTGATTATAACTTCACTCAGTGCAAGGTAAACACAATTACAAATAAATTGAATGTGGTATCTATACTTATAAATGTGCAACTTGAAGTAATATTGAGAGATGGTTTGAGTACCACTTGAAGACCATTCTCTTTGGTTGGTAATATTTGTGGTTACACATATGGAATCTAAAAGATAAGATGTCATGTAAACTCAATCTTCTTCCTATCCCTAATTTCATATATTTATCTACTCAGGGAGATGTTGATTATCTCACCTAATAAAAGAACTATCACCTTTTCAATGATAAAATATACCATGGGTACCCACATTGGATTTACATATGTTGTATTTTCACATCATACAACTTGTTCAGCATGGTCATCACCATCTTAATTCTAGGTCTAAATTGACTTATTGGTATGTTCTTTGTAGGGTCTATAATAACTTGGTTACCAAATTCTAACCACATAGCTAGGGTGTCCATCATGTGTTGCTTATCCCATCAATTAATTGAGGTTAGGTCAATATGGGGCTTGGGAAGTTTGTAATAAGACTCAAAGGCAATATGGGAAATGTAAACAATTTTTATTTGATTATGATTTTTAATTAGCATGCCCTTGTCTATTTTAGCTTCCTTAAAAATGAGACCAAGAATATCAATGCAATGAAGTACCTCTAGTTTTTTAGTTGTATAGTGAATTTTGGTCATTTGGATGGCTACAATCTCATCGTATAGTCTCTTTGATGAGATAATTTTCTCTTATTTCTTGGTGATAATAGGCTGGTTCTCAATTATCTAGAATAATTTATAATAATTGTTATTTCCTGTGTTCAAAGCAATAGTGACAAACTTTATGTCTTTGAACACATGACCTTCTATGTCTGATGTCAAATATAGTTCAACTTATTGATTTGAAACATTCTTATGGGTCATCATAACTATAATCCTGATCAAATTATCCAATTTTAGATAATAATATACCTCTTTCATCTCAATTACAGTGAATCCAGAGATAATTAGGGCAATCCTTACACTCTAAGGTTTTTTGGAGGTTCATGCAAAGCTTCAATGGTGGAAAAAAAAGTTTTTAATATGAGATTTAGTACCTTAGATTACATTTAGATTGCACATTTATACGTTTCATGTGTTCAGGTCCACATGATCTCTCAATATAATGTGTTTTACCTATGTGGTATTTCCATGTCACACTGCTCATTCATTTAAAATGTGATTTTTTTTCACTTTTGTACACATTTTATTACATCATGCAATCTTGAAGCTTGATCAAATTCACACCATTTATCTCTTAATAAGTCCTTTGGTCTTGACTCTATTGTTGTCCATTGATCTTCTTTTCGAGTTTCTAAGACTAGGACACTTGGTAGCTCTATGTGCTCTCTTGTACTTTGCAAACATTTCTCATCACCTTAACACTTTTATGCCTCATGGAAACATCACATTTTATCTGATATATTTAAATTATTTACTCTAATTGCACCATTAATATTGAATGTATGATAAAATATGGGCCATTGATCTTCCTTATATGGGATTAGACTCACACCATTGATCCACCAAATGCATGATCAAGCATGGACCATTGATCTCTATCTTTATATACAAGCTCAAATGTGAGCCATCAATCTAATTGATCACTTTCCAAGATTATGACACTTTTCATTCTTTCACTGCTCCTTAGGATCTTTGACATTTTTACTCAAGAAATTGCCCATGCACTATTGATCTTCAATATCAGCTCCCAGTATCTTTCCACTTGGTGACACCACATTTAATTCATTCCTACAATAATAAAACTAGTAAGGTAAGTTTTTAAGAGTATAAATAACCTAGGATAAATTTTTAGACTAAGGTTTTAGTCATATTAATAAACATAGTTAGAGCTTAGACTAAAGTTTAAATTAGGTTTAAAATATAATAAAATGTTCCCACATAAATTTGAATCCATTTTAAAATAAAAAAATTGGGATAAAATACTTAGAATAAGGTTTTTAACATCATTTAAATATGTATTTAATCAATTAATTGAGACTAAAGGTTAATATATAAGGATAAAATGAGATCATATTATTTAACCAACTAAGGGTTAATTTGACATTGAAGCATAAACTCTAAACACTTTTTATTCAAATGGAACTCTATTAAAATTACAACATGGAAACACAATATTCAAATGTTAGAAATATTAGGTAAAATCAAATAAAGTTTATGCTAACATGCCAGTGAAAGATAAAGAAAAAAACTATATTCAATAATTCTTTTTGATCAATTTGAATGTCAACCTATAACACAATTTGCACAATTGAATAAGAGTCCTCATTTTCAAAAATAGGGGTATGTTGACATCAATAAATGGAAAATTCTATGGGAAACATTAGAAAATGTTAGAACTCAGATACTCTTGGTTTAAACTAATAACCAAAAAAATCATTCCACATGACCAAGTATCATTATTAAGACCAATTAATGATTAAAAAAAGTCTTACATTTATATAATTAGGATCAAACATCAAAACTTGGTTATGTTGTGTCTATGCTTTGATTCATTTACTAATTGACATGGGATTTAGAGAACAACTTCTAGATTTCATGACCTTAATCACTAACATTGACTTGCAGCATATTTAGATATTCATTATGAATCATGCTTTTATAAAAATGGAATGCTTGGGCATTGCTCTACTACCATCCAAACATCCATAGCCTCGATAGAGATACCTTTGGCTTCACTCAAAGACTTGTTCCATTGCCATCCAGGCATTCATTTCTCTAGTGGAGGTTACCAGAATCACTTTTGTTCATAAAGCTTTCAAAATTTCAATAAAGCTCTTATTTTGTATTTTTTAACTATATTTTGCTTTCCAATAAAGGTTAAAAACCATAATTAGCCAGGTTTTAGGATTTTCTTTAAATGTTTGATCTTCAAACAATCATCATTGGTCATAAACTTCATCCTAGGAAATAATATTCTTTAAGTTCTAACATGACTTTTCTCTAATGATTCAAACTTTTATTCAAGCATATGCAATCCTTATTAGAACCAAACTTAGATCAGAACAAGGTTTAATATTTTAAGGAACAATTAACCTAGCTATCAATCTTTGCCAATTTCTCAAAACTATAACATCAATCTCAAATTTCTAAAATCCATTATCAATGAAAATTTTAAGGCTCATACTTGCATTCTTGATTTGATAATTTATTTTTGAGCATTGAGATAGATTGGAGCTTGAAACTATCTTGAAAAGACTTATTGATAGCATAAAACAAATCAAATAAAAGGAAACACACAACAAGTAAAACAAAAAATAATTAAACAAATATTTGCAAACACTGTTGAAAAATATAGAACATGAAAGGAAACTAATCTAAGCCTACATACACTAACTCTAACTAGTCTTACAAGTTACTCCATGAAGACTTGGGGTGGAACAATAAAAAATTAGTGTTTGAGGTATTTCCCATTAGTTGGAAAAGTGAACTCTTCTCCCTACAAGTCTTTGATCTTGAAGGTGTTATCTCCCAATGTTTAAGCAATTTGATAAGGCCTAACCCACAAAGGCATGAATTTTCCATGTTTTCCTTTTGGATCTAAGACTTTGTCCCATAGGATAACTAGGTCTCCTTGCCCAAACACCTTAATATTTGAATGATTTTTAAACCATCTTTTAACTATGGTTTGATGTTTGTTGAAGTTGGCAAATGGTTCTTCCCTAGCATCTTCCATTTGTATAATGTCAAGCAACCTTAAATTAACATACTCTTGATCTTCTTCCAAATACGCTTGCACAAAATTGTAGGTTGGTAACTTGAGATTAATAAAAAATATTAGAATTTAACCATACACTAATAGGAATGGTGATGCTTTCAGAGCTTGCTTCACTCTAGTTTTCTCTTCCCAATGAGCATACTTGAGCAATTGATGCCATGTCCTTGGTTTCTGAACTACAAAAATTTTAATTGCTTTCATCAAATTTTTGTTGGTTGATTCTGAGACTTCATTACATTGAGGGTAATGATTTTATGAGAACTTAAGAATTATGTTGTTATCATAGGCCCACTCAGTCATCTCAATAGATAAAAAGTCTGATCCATTATCATAAACTAATGATGTTGGTGTCCCAAATCTAGTACAAATATTTTCCTCTAAGAACTTGATTACATCTTTAGTTCTACATTATTTTGTTACCACTATCTCTATCCATATGGTACATTAATTAGTATCAGTAATAAAATATTTATGTCCATCTAAATAATTGGGGTTGATTACCCCCACAAATTCTAAACCCCATTGAGAAAAATGTTTGTCAATCATAATAGGCTTCAATGGAATAGTTGCTTTTAGTTCCTTCATGTTGAAAATTTGACATTGATGGAACTCTCTAACATGTTTCTATGCATCCTTAAAGATTATTGGCCAATAATATCTTGCCTTCAATAGATAATGAGTTTTTGTCTTTCTATAAGGGTGTCCACTTCCAAGCTTCTCATGAAAAGTACTCAAGATCTCAGTTGCTTCTTCCTTTGAAACACATCTTAAGTATATTCCTTTATAATTATTTCTATAGATTACTCCATCATTGATCAAGAAATGTGTTTCCTTGAGCCTCAAATATCCTCTTTGCACTCTACTCAATCCTACAAGGTAAGAACCATTGATTATAAGATGAATAATTGCATCATACCAATTATTTAGTTGGAATTTTTATTGATCAACCTACATCACATTCACTTTAGGATTGGTGTTATCAATTAATTGAATCAATCCTTGACACCTTACCAAATTATCAATTTTCATTTGAAGATCATACTCTTAGAGAATAGACATCCACTTACCTCTTCTCTCTCCCAATTCACATTGACTAAGCATAAGTTTAATGGTAGGGTCTAATAATATTTCCTGTACTTTATTCTTAAGAATATAGTGTCTAAATGTCTAAATTGACTTAAATAAAACAAGTGTTTGTTTGTCATTCAAAGAATAATTTAACTTAGCATTCTTAAAATTAGTTCTCATAAATGTAATTGGATTATCACATTTATCTATTTTTTGAGTTAAAATAGTAGCTATAGTATGTTTTGAAGCAAAAAAATAAAGATAAAAATCTTTTGTAAAATTAGGACTTATCAACATTGGTGCCTATCTTATTGCTTATTTAATTTCCTTGAAGGATTTCCTTGTCTCTTAATTCTATATGATCTTGGCATCCTTCTTCAACATGTCATTAAGTGGATTTATAATTTCTAAAAAACTAGAAATGAACTTTCTCACAAAATTTATTTTCTCAAAGAAAGATTTTAATTATTTTCTATTATTAGGGGGTTTTATCTTGGATATGACATTAATTGTATCAGGATCTACATAAATCCCATATTTGGCTATAGCATGTCCTAATAATTTTCTTTTTATAACACAAGAAATGCTTTTCTTAGGTTTAAGGGAAATTCCATACCTTCTACAATGTTCAAATACCTGTTGTAAATGCATAATATGGTCCTCCCTATTTTTATAAAGCATAGTTAAATCCATATATATATAATAATTCCCTTGAAAGGCATGTTCCATATCTCTTTGAAAATTTTCTCCTACATTTATTAGCCTAAAAGGCATTCTTTTGTAGGAAAAATTTTCCCACTTAGTTATGAATGGCGTCTTCATGCTATCATCATTGTTGACAAGTACTTGATTATAACCTAAAAAACCATCTAAGAAAGGCATCATAGAAAAACCAATAACAATTTGAATTAATTGGTTAAGAGATGGTAAAGGATAATTATCCTTTTTAGAATATCTATTTAAATTTCTAAAATCTATGCATAATCTAATTTATCTATTCTTATTTCTAACTAGTACTAAGTTAGCTACCCAGGTAGAATGTCTAATTAGAAACACTATTTTTGCATTTGATAACTTCTTAACCTCTTTATATATTAATGGTTCTAAAATAAGATTAATTGGTCTTTAATTTTGTCTAAAAGATTTTCAAGCTTCTTTTAGTGGAATGGTATGGGTAACGACTCTAGGATCAAATATATTTAAGTCTTCATAGGACCATGCAATGACATATTTGTACTTGGTCAACAACTCTTTATCCTTTTTAGACTCTTCATTTTTGTAGGTTGTACCAATATTCACTAGCTAAGGTTTACCTTGAGTTCTTAATTCAATTACATTATAATCCTTCTCACTCACTTTGGGAACTTTAATATAATGTCAAACAATCTTTCTAAGGCAATCATGCCTTTGGGAATTTTGTTGTCATCCAATTGAATAATCTTTTCATCAAATTTATCTTCATCAAGAGAATTTTCATTGACCTCATCAATAATATGAGACTCAAATACTCCTAAGTTGTTCATGAGATCTAGGATATGTTGATCATCACTAAATATTTGTAAATGATTGACATTGTCAGGATCTTAGGGACATAAGACCAACTCAATGCTAAGGTTTCCTAATTTAGAATCTTGATTTGGCATAAGATTGGCTGCAGCTGAGGATAACTCATCAACAATCTTATTCTCTTCTCTAAAAATTGAGACAATATTAAAATCATCAAAGTACTCAATCAAGTCCCATACTCTGAACTTATATTTCTTAAGATATGACCATTTACATTGGTACTTAATTATAACTTGGTTAACTACTAGTTCAAAATCACCATACACTAGTAATTCTTTGACCTTATATTTGATAACAAATTAAAATCCTAAGATTAATTCTTCATACTTTTCTAAATTTTTAGTACAAGGAAACTAAAGTTTGTAAGAAGCATTAAATTCCTTCCAAATGGGATTAATCAGAATAATTCCTACCCCAGATCTATATTTACATCTAGCACCACCAAAATATAATTTCCAAATTCTAGGCATAGCATGAGTCTTTAAAGTTACATACCTGAGGAGTGTCAAGAGTGTAGACTCCTAAATTTGAATTAACCATATTGACCTTTTCATTTGTTGTATTGTATTCAGTGATCATGTGTTTCATTATTGGCTCCTTTTAAATCCAAATTTTATTGGGAACTCCCTTCTATGGAAGCCACATATGAGAAAAATCAGTTAACATATATCCATTTAAAGACTTAGTCCAATCTTTGCTTAGCAACATCTCATAAGCATCTAAAATGTTCATCACTTGAATGTTTATGAATTTTTTCACTCTTGACTCCAAAGCAAGCTACATATGAACATTCAATAATTCACCAATCACTTTAACTCCAAATTTGTCTAATTGAGTAACTACTTTATCAAACTTAATAAGAGTTAAACCAAGCTTTTCACAAATACCTTTTGGCATGATATTTGTAGAGGCACCTAAATATAACAAATAATTATGAAATTTTTTACCAAAAAATATAATTTTTAGTAAGAAAGGTGAAACCTCTACTTTGTTCTTATACAGTACTACATTTGCATTTGTAGCTTTTTGTGATTTACTATGTTTTTTGGATAAAGATTCAAGTAACAAGTCTCTTTGTTCAATAATTTTAGTTAACTCATGTAAGGTGATATTAGCTTTAATTTATTTCATATCCTCAACTATATTGTATCTACTCTTATTAGAAGAACTAGATGAATCAACATTATTTTTAATGTTACATCCCTTTGGAGGCTCTGGATTGTTGTCTGCTTAAGGATCAGGAGGAGTATCAAAGTTACTCAGTGGAGTAGAATTAGTTAATGGCTTCTTTTTTTCTCTATTCTTTAGAGGATAAGTCTTCTTTAGATACTATTGAAAATCATGAATCTCTTCTGAAGCATCTTTAGGCTCATTCTCATCTTAGAATGGAAAATTAAATGTCTCTGCCATAAGAGTTGTATCAACAGATTTAGATGACTTTGAAGAACCACATGTACTTGCAACATTATCTTTATTAGGTCCACCTTCAAATTTATCTAATTCATCTTTTAATAACTCAAAAGCATTAAAAATTTCTATACAATCTAATTCACCATGCTTTGAAGTGTTATGAACTCTATAATATCTAGTTAAAGTTACATCACAAATGTTTATTTCGGGGTTGTTCATATTGGTAGATGACTCATTATTATTGTTATTATTTTTGATATTGTAAAACCTATTTTTAGGTGTATTAAACCTCTAATATGAATATTTTTTGTTAGAATATTTTTATGTGTAAAATCCTCATATGTTATCAAGCCAATGGGACTAATGGTAGTTGGGTCTTTGATCAAGCCACCCAATATATGCACCATTTGGTTTTCCAACTATTTGAAATCCTTTGAAATATCTTCCAAGATCTTGGACTATTTATTCAAACCATTGATCTTATCTATCAATATAACCATATCCATATTTGAATGTGCCAAGTTGACTATTTTAAATCCATGAATCTAGTCCTCTATCAATATATTGATCAATTCCTTTACCTTGTTGTATGGACCTTATCATTGATTCACTTGGTTCATATCCATAGCACTTTACTTGATCTCCATATCTTTCTTGGACCTTTTTGAATTTAGAGAGCTAAATATATCATACATAGTGGCCTCAAACTCATTGACCATATATCTTGGAATAGATAAAATGTATTTCTCCTATAAATTCTTCTTTTTCTACTTTCAACCTTGATATCAACTTGCAATTGTTCTAATTGTGCTTGAGCTAGTTCTAGGACATCCTTATCAAATATTGAATCCTCACTAGGTATTTATCCTTTCTCCTAGGTTAAATTAGTCAAGGGATTCACCTTTTGATATATGATTTCTTAACCACCCTGGCTAACTATTTTCTCAGTCACTCTTTGTAAACCAATAGTCTCTAGATCAAATCTAACTCCAAATAAATATTGGGTCACATGTGTAATTGGGACCTCTACTTGTGATTGGGTTACTGGCTAAATTAGAGTAGCTAATATACTTGCATATTCTTCTTATAAAGCAATGATCTAGGGTTTCAATTCTTTTTGTAGAGGTATATTAGTAGCTTTCACCATTGCCCATGGATGGTGAATAATGGGAAGCTTTTCTATCCTTAGCTCATAAATGAACCACTCATGGATAGGTGGACCATATAATATGTATTCCTCACTAAACAAGTTGAATTCACTCAAATGAAGAGTGATGGTTACCCTTGGTTTCTTTTCCTTGGAACGATGGTAATCTTGACTTTTCTTTTTGGAGTGTTAATAGGAACCAAGTCTAAAGACTTCTCTTTATCCTACTCTTACTTAGTTTTCTCAACACTTGCTTCCTCTTTGTCTAAATCTATCTCATAAGCCATGGATATCATATTTAATGCATCCTCAATAGACTCATTAGGATCTATGGCTATCATATACACTTCCTCTTGAGGTAGCTCTTGCTTTGTTACCTTATATAATTTAGGAGCTGATGAACTTGAAGAAATTTCATCAGGCCTCCTCTCTTTTGGCCTATGTTATATTTATTCTTTTATTGAGATCAACTTAGAAGAACCAACAGAAATCAAATGATTCTGCTTTGGGCCTAATTACCATCTATCTTTTATTTTATGGTCCTTATTCAATCTAGACTCAGGGCTTATATTTTGCTCCTTCAATATTCTAGTTATTTCAAAATATGAGGATGATTTTATGTAAATGATGTAAAATTAACTAGTCTCATGCTCATATGGCACATTAAAAATACCCTTGATCCTTAAATTCTCTTTTACCCTACCATAAGGGTCACAATGCCTAAGATCATCCATCTGGAGGTTGAAAGATAACCTATGTTTTGATGCAGCCTTAATATGATCCCACTATCTAAAATTTGTCTTGCTAATTGTCATTGGAAAGTTGTGTAGGAGACCTTTTCTCTTAGTTTTTCAAAGGCCATCTATACCATAAAATAACTAATAGTCCACCTCTTATTCTATTAGTTTATCAAGAACATGGACTACCAACTTGAGAGGAGAATTTTGAGTTCCTTCAATCTTCATAATAGTATAGTCTAGATACAACCATATGTCTCCCATTTCTTCAACAAATTTATTGATTAGAGGGTTAGTTCTCTCCATAAGGATACTAGTTATAGATTCACTTAGTGTAGGGTAGACACAATCACAAATAAACTGAATGTGGTCTCTATACTTATAAATGTGCAACTTGGAATAGTATTGGGAAATAGTCTGAGTACCATTTGGAGACCATTCTCTCTAGTTGGGAATCTTTGTGGTTACACACAGGGAATCTAAAAGATAAGACATCATGTAAAACTTAGTCTTCTTTTATTCTTGATTGCATATATTTGTGTACTTAGGGAGATGTTGATTATCTCACCCAATGGAGGAACTATCACCTTTTCAATGATAAAATATACCATGGGTACCCGCATTAGATGTCCATATGCTTTAGTTTCACATCCATATAACTTGTTTAGCATGGTCATCACCATCTTAATTCTAGGTATATATTGACTTAGTAGGATGTTCTTTGTAGGGTCTATAACAACTTGGTTACCAAATTCTAACCACATAGCTAGGGCATCCATCATGTTGTGTTGTTTAGCCCATGAATTAATTGAGGTTAGGTCAATCTGGGGCTTGGGAAGTTTTTAATAATACTCAAAGTCAATTGGGGAAATGTAAGCAACTTTCCCCTAGTTATGTTCATTAATTAACATACCCTTGTCTATTTTAACATCCTTAAAAATAGGACTAAGAATATCAATGCAATGAAGTACCTCTAGTTTTGTAAGTGCATAGTGAATTTGGGTCATCTAGATGGATACAATATCATCGTATAGTATCTTTACTAAGATAATCTTCTCTTCTTCCTTGGTGATAATTGGTTGGTTCTCAATTATCCATAACAATTTAGAATAATTCTTATCCCTTGTGTCCAAATCAACAACTACAAACTTTGCATCTTTAAACACATAAAATTTTGTATCTAATGTCAAATATAGTTTAACTTATTTCTTTGAAACATGATTATGGGTCTTCATTTCTATAATCCTATTTGAATTATCCAATGACAGACAATCATCTCTCTTAGCTCAATTATAGTGAATCAAGAGACAATTAGGGCAATCTGTACACTCTAATATTTTTTAGAGGTTCATGCAGAGATTCAATGGTGGAAATTAAGTTTGGAATATGATCTTGAGTACCTTAGATTAAATTTAGATTACAAATTTATACCTTTAGTGTGTTCAGGTCCATGCATTCTCTCAATATGATGTATTCTACCCATGTGGCATTGCCATGTCATGTTGCTCATTTATTTAAAATTTGATCATTTGTCACTTTTGGACATGTGTCATTACCTCATTCAATCTTAAATCTCAATAAAATTAACACCATTTATTCTTAATAAGTTTTCTAGTCTTGAATCTATAGCTATCCATTGATCTTCCTTCTGAACTTCTGAGATCAATACACTTGGCAGCCCCATGGGCTCTCTATGTACTTTACAAACATTTTCCATACCTTAATTATTTTATGCCATGTGGTAGCATCACATTTGATCTGGACTCTTTGAATTTTTGACTCCATGCACACCATTAATCTTAAATGTACAATCAAATGTAGGCCATTAATCTTCCTTGTATGGGATTAGACTCTCATTGTTGATTTATTGAATGCATGATCAATCATGAACCATTGATCTCTATCTTTATGCACAAGATTGAAATTAGGCCATTGATCTAATTAATCACTTGTCAATATTAAGACACTTTTCATTCTCATTTTTCTCCTCAAGATCTTTGACATTTTGACTCAGGTAATTATCCACATACCATTGATATTTGATATGAGCTCCTAGGATCTTGCCACTTGGTGATAATATGTTTAATTCATTCTTGCCAATAATAAAACTAGTAAGGTAAGGTTTTAGGAGTATAAATAACTTAGGATAAATTTTTAGACTAAATTTTTAGTTGTATTAATAAACATTATTAGAGCTTAGACTAAAGTTTAAACTAGGTTTAAAATATAATAAAATGTTCTTGCGTAAATTTGAATCCATTTTAAAATAAAAAACTTAGGCTAAAATACTTAGAATAAAGTTTTGTAGCATCATTTAAACATGGATTTAATCAATAAATTGAAACCAAAGGTTAATAAATAAGGATCAAACAAGATAATATTATATAACCAAGGGTTAATTTTACATTGAAGCATAAACTGTGAACACTATTTATTCAAATGGAACTTCGTTAAACCTGTAACATGGAAACACAATAATCAAATGTTAGAAACATTTGGTGAAATCAAATAAGGTTTATGTTAACATGCCAATGAAAGTTGAGACAAAACATGATATTTAATAGTGCATTTTGATAAAGTTTAATGTCAACCTATAACACAATTTGAACAATTAACAAGGGTCCTCATTTTCAAAAATGGGGGCATGTTGACCTCAACAGGATCTTATATATGGTCCATGTAGGCTATTTATCCATGGTACACTTTAGTCAAGTATTAACCCTTTTTTGGTCTTTCAAAAATTTAAATAAATTACACATATTTTAATTATGCTTCAATTATATTCAATGGATCTAAATGGGAATTAATAATAGCCTTTAATCTATGATAGATGCTATTGACATTTATAACTCTTTATTTAGGGTTATCCATTTCAAATATTGATCACCTTGGGTATCCCTGATATAAATATCACCATTGATTTAACTTATGGAAGATATAGGGAATTAAATATGTCAATCGATAGCTTCATAATACGTGCAACTCCCATACAAAGAGAAAAAAAATAAAAGAAATTTTAGTTATGTCATATGAAGCAATAAAATTAATAACACTCTAAATTGATAACAAAACTAAGGGAAATGAATTTATAAAAATAGTATGGAACCTTAAAAAATAATGGGGAATGCATCAACATTCTTTGTATACTCCCTTAGCTAGTCGATAGAAACACAATAGAATAAAATAGAAAGGATGACTTGGAATATCAATTTACTAAAAATTATATCAAATATGATGTTAATACATACCCTATAAGGATAAAGATAAAGATATTTATAGATTTAGGTGATGAGTATAGGGTGAAACAACTATAGAGAGTTACTACTATTAATGAAATAGATGAATATAATACACTAGTAAGCAGACATATGGAGAAAATAGAGACTATTTAAACAAAGTATGAGGCCTACCTATAGAATTTGGATGATCAAATCATACCTTAGGGTATTACCAAAGTTTCTATAGATAATTATAAAAATGGTCACAACCTATAGATGGTTAAATCACTATTTCTCATTTGGGATGTGTTCTAGAAGACACTGGCTAAGAAGTATAAGATAATTTTGCCTTGAGTAAAATATGTGCATGCTAGATTTCCATTATTGAAGTTTTTATGTATAAAATTACTATAAAATCCATTTGGGTGAGTCAAGAATGGGATACCTTAGTATCTCATTCCAAATTTATAATTTTATAGTTTTTGATCATGTTGCATGCCATTAGATAATTTTGACATATATGGATTGTTTTTATTTAGTCCTTGTATGATTATTTAAAAAAAATTAATGACAAGAGAAAGTTCTAAATTCTAGGGTAAATTTTTGGATAATTATTCATCAGAATCATAAGAGTACTCAAACTTACTTAATAGGATTCTTGTATGCCACAACATAAGAGATGATCACAAATAGAGAAAAATAACATCTTCACATCTAGGATGTTGGGTTGTGGCATCACATGAAACTTTAAACACCTCATAAATAATTGATTCAAGACAAGGCATGTCCTTTGCTTAGGTAGGTATTTTGAGGTGGTATTTATACTAGATAATTGTAATATTAAAAGTAACCATCCATCAAGAGAGTATAAGAGTGTATGTGAGGAAGAGGTGAAATTGAGTAAAGAGATATTGTAAAAGTGAGAAAAGAGGTATAAATATGAAGAATATGTGGCATTATAATGAAGTATATAGTATATGAATAAATGAGATAGTTTATATTATTATGTTTTATGTGTGTTATATGCATAGAGTAAAGAACATACTTATTTTTAATGTTTAAATGCTCAAAACAATAACATATTAAATGTATACACCTTATATTTTTTTATCTTTATCACTTTACTGATGATTTATCTTACAAGGGCTTGTAAGTGCATCAGTGTCCCTGAGTGCACATCCTAAGGAGTGCACTAGGAATGGGTTGGGATCACATCATACTTTACAATAAACATTTTCATAATATTATTTCATACATTCATTATTATTAGTCAAACCCAATTTATTTCCATCTTACCTCTATGTCTAGTTTTTGTCTTATTTTACTACCCACTATATAGTCCTATTATGTTGTTCAGGTTGATATAATATGTAACATGCTTAATTATACTTGTATTGTATTGTATTGGAAGATATAACTTTGAGTCTATCTTTATTAGTTGTATTATATCAGCCTATCCAATACAATTTTGTGTGAATCAAAATTCTAGGTTAGCTTAGAGTTAAGTGTTATTTTGGGTTTGGAGTTGTATATACAGCGTTATATTTATCATTTATTACAAAACACAACACTTATATACTCTATTTGTGCTCACATTTTTAATCTTAATTATAAAAAGGAGCTAAATGTCAAATTCTTATTATTGGAGGTCTAGTCTTACTTAAAGGACTTTGAATCTCAATATAAGGAGGTGTCCTAGTCTTTGGAGCCCCCAACTAAGGATATATAAGTTTTATTATTTTTATTTGAGGTATTCATCCTAAATCTCCTACAAAGTGCCACATAAGCCAATGGGTATATTTATGCACCAATGAGTCACCCCAAAGGTAAGTAGCTCCATCCTTATTCTCTTTCATTTATTTACTTTGTAGATAAATATACTTTACTCTTTATTATAATAGATGTATGTTGTTTGCACTTACCTATGTATTTATTTATAGTAATAGGTTTTTATATATATAAGGTTATTAAACTTTCCATTTATCACTTTAGGTTGCATATACCACCCATTGGTTGACCATTACACCACTTATATCTTAATTAGTTTAGTATTTTAATTTATTTTTTATTAGCCTACCCTTATTCATCAATTTCTTACATGTAGTATACTTATTATATTCTTGATACACCCATTTTTTAACCATTTATACATCATTTGATTTATCTCATGATCTAATTATATCCCTACCATGTATATTAAGCATAGGATTTATAAACATATACCCTTACTATTTCGTGTGATTTCCCTCTACTAGATATGCAACCACCTTGATCACCACCGTTATATCATCCAACTATATGTAGGCTCTATTTTATGACTTTTTTTTGTATCTTAGTCTATAGAGAGAAATATGATCATTGTGAGTAATTTAAACCTCTACATACATTCTAGAAAGCTCTAAGTGAATCTTATCCCATTTTTAGTTGGATCATTTTCATGGTTTTCATTTATTTTAATCTTAACAATGTCTTCACCTTCATCATACACTATGGTGAAGATCTTTTTTCCAACTATATTTTCCAACCAGACATAATTATCTATGTATATAGTTATATCAATAGCTCGATATAATTTTCTTGTTTACCCAACTATTTTGGCCTCCCTAATACAATCCTTTGTTTTTGACACTATATTGGCTAACTCGATACATCTATTTTTACACAACTATATTATCCAACTCAATAAATTTTACACTTGATCCATTATATCAATCATCTCAATACCATCATTTGTTCCCATTTTTATTTCTACTGTATCAAAAAAAATGATTATATCCATTTTTTAGTTTTTATGTGCTACTAACTGGATTGGCCAACTCGATATAGTTGCTTCTATATCTTTCAAAATGTAAAGTATTTTAGATCAATTTAAAGAGAAAACCATCTAGGATTTTCAATGATGATATGCTAATAATCCCAAAGGTCTACAATTAATCAACACCAATAAGACTTCTAAATTCATGCCTTTCAATTTTCCTATTTCATAAAATCACCTTGATAATAATTGTAATATTGCTTCCCCTACACCCAAAATCTATGAGCCATATAATAGCCTTAAGAAATAATTTTTTTATAAAATTTTGGAATTAATATATTTTTCCTAATTAGATAAACTACTACATAAAATCATAATGTTACATATATACAACAAATGACACAAATTGATTTAAAACATATTAAATTTAGAAATATACTAAAAGGGAAAAATACCAAAGAAATAAAACCTAGCTAGAAATTACATGTGAGGGAATATAAGTGAAAATATAAAAACTACTATGTGATGATGATGTGAATTGAGAACATGGATTCATATAGATCTAGGATAAAGTTGTTAGAATTTGAAAGGGGTAACATGCACTGGTGTTCTTAGGACACATCAAAATATTATGATAGTTTTATCTCTATGAATGATATGATAGGTTAACTTGTGCCTATATGTCTTATTTGAATGTGTGGGATCTCTTAATCTATTGCAAAAATAATTGGATACCTTCTTCTTCACTAAAACCCAAGCTCAATGACACAAGAGGATGAATGCAATCTTGAGGTAACAAAGGGTTATCATTTGAAAATTTTCTTGAATGTAACACACCATGTGTTGAGTGTTGCCTACATACCAATAATTTTAAGATGGAATCAAAATCCATATATTTCTCCATGGTAGGTTGTTGTGTGCATAAGACTAAGGTTATGATAAATATTGGTGCAATCTTAGTGTGATTAGAATTTCCAACAATGAGGTGTGACCTTGAAGGTGTATTTATACTTAACTCAGGGATATTAGGGTTGTGTGGACTATGAATTAAGGTAAATAGGTGTTTTTATATTAATATGTAGCTATATATTCTAGTACTTTTCAATAATACAAGCCTCGAGGTAAAATTAGATTGATAATTTAGATTTATAGTGATCAATTTAGAATTAATTTGGATGGGGCTCATGAAACATGGGGGATGAACCATTTGGAAAATTTGAATATGAGAAAATAATTTTTATTTGGTGAGAAGACATGGATGGAAGAATTGGATATTACCGGGTAGCAAGATAGTAAAAAAAGAGCAGTCTTATCTAAAGAGTAGATATATTTAAATTGAAAGTGGGGATTAGTTTGAAAGTGACCTTAGGTTGTTTAGGATGTTGGATAGGGATATTCAAAATCATAATTTTATTAAGAGGTAAGGGTCATCCACATAAAAAAGTGAAGGAAGTATATTCAAGGACTATGGGATCGATCATAAGCTAAGTGTGTATAATGAGTGGTCACAAGTGCATTATTTTAGTAATACATTTTAATTCATATGTCTACATTTTCCCCCTTTTATTATAGTAATACAACAAAGTGAAAGTACTAGATTAAAAATAAAATATTAATACTTGAACTTACATATGAAAAATAGTCTTGAATGTAGGAAATATTTTTTATTGTATTCATGCAAACTTACAATGAAACACGTATAAATCAATCTATACTTAAGATGAAAATTTGAAATTAAAAATAATAAAAATATAGATCAAATAACAAGGAACAAATACACTTGATTGGGTATTTTAACCATTGTATTTTTTGGTGAAAACATAGTGATTGTAGCAGGTATAACCCTTGGATATCTTTTCTTCATTGAAACACTTGGATTGGATTATGCATGCCCCAATTCTCATTGATAGGAGAAGGTGTTTAACAGCTTAATATGTGATTGAATCCATCATTTCATACCCAATGTATTAAAGTAACTTATAATATTTATATGAATTTTAATAGATCATTATGGTGAAAAATTGGTGAATCAATCATTACAAACAAAAAAAAGATTAATTTCTGATGCAAAACTAGTGAAAAAATAACATACTATGAATTTGATTTTTACAACATAGAGAATGACATGAATTATTATTCCTTCTATGAAACTAGTGCAAAAAAGAGTAAATAGGTGGTCATGTGATGTGTACATGCCCCCAATATAATATCTAGGTATATATGGATTCTAAAATTGAGTAATATCATATGATTTCTAGAGAAAAATCTATATGTAAAACTCTAGAACACATACCACACATGATGCTCCCATTCTGAGTAAAATTTGAGACAAGCCTAAGTATTTTCATGAAAAAAATTGTCTACCTATTGAAAATTATCATGTAACTACCTATAATTCTGAGAAATTTTGGAAACCACTATTTTATGTATATTGAAACAAATTCATGATGTTTTGGATAAGCCTACTTGTGCCCTTATCTAAATGGAGCAATTTTTCTAGATAATTTCTAGGTATGGATTATGATCAACTATGTAAAATCTATTGATTTATGACTATGTAATGTGTTGTTACAACTTAGTCTATACAACAATCCATTGTGTATGCCCCCTCTTTTGAGGTGAGATGTGAATCCTACATAATAACTTGGATTAAAATAATAAAGTTATGTGAATGATTTTATATAAAATATTAAAATTTGAAGTAGTAATGATAAAATCTGAGATCATTGAATCATCATAAGTAATTGAGAAATATCATAATATAAGATTCATATAGAACCAAGCATATATATCATCATGTCTAGATAAATGTTAGCAATGATAAACACAGTAAACAATGATCATATATTGAGCATGTGAAGTGAATATGACAACTCAGGGAGGATGCATGATGTCCATCATGACATTGAAAAAATGGAAAGATGCATGATATCCATCATGACATTGAAAATTGAGAAACATTAGAAAATAAGAGTCATAACCATGATGCACACACACAAATAGTATATGCAAAAGTGTATGAATCATGAAATATAAGGCCAAGGGGCCACATACCATGGAAATGTTCAAATGTCACTCGTACACATAGAAACACACAATGAAAGCTTAGATCCACAAGTAAGTACACATTTAAATTTACACAATCCAAATAAGATGAATACACATAAAACATGAAGAAATGAAGAAAACATGAAAAACGTGCATGAATAACTAAATTTAATCGACATTAGCAACTTGTAACACTAATATATATAACAAATCAGGTATCTAGTAATCTAGCATTCTGAAAATAAGTGAGAAAAGAATCATTTAATGTAATGTACTAAAGTATGAACAATAGAAATAGTCATAAAATGATAAAACATGTGTAAGAGGATTTCCCTATTTAATTTTTTTTTATATATACAATCTATAGAGATATTTTTAGTGGTTTTAATCTATTAAAGTAGAGTCTTTGTTCTCTAGGACAAGTCCATTATAATTAGATAAGATCACACTGTATTACTATCTGGGTTAGATCAATTTTTTTATGTAATATTTTTGGGCCTAAGATAGTATCACCACCTATAAATACATCTTTAAATGATAACATGCATGTTATAAAATTCAATCAAATGGACTTATGAAGCATATTTTATATAAAATTAGATATAAATAAGTACTTCATATACTAAGCACAAATCAACTTGATGTAAAATAACTAAACAAAGCATGCACAAGTCTTGATTTTTTTTTTTTGAAATATATATATATATATTTTGAATATATGAAATTTAAATGTAACATACTAACCAATGCCTCCCATAATAACCTCACAATTAATAATTCATGTATCTAGCATAGGAATAATGACCTCTTTTGAATAGAATGTATCATGCTACAATGAAGAGACTGATCACAACTCAGAGTTTGAAAACTAATCTAAATCTTAAATATGAGTAACATTGAAATGATAATTATATAAAATGGATTGTATACATTTTTTAGCATGAATAACTATATGATTTTTCATTACCCATCATGGAGTGTACGAACTATGTGTTGGTGTCCTTTGTGGAATAGCCTTTGTGCATTATAATACCAATTTAAGAGGTTCTAGAGTAGAGAATGGATCTATATAATATGTGACAAATCTTTTTTTTAGTGGCCTTTAAAGGAAAGGTATCCTTGGAAAATGGACCACTTTTTTCCTGAGTGTGTTGAGTAGGTTGAACCTTTCTAAGTTTTTCTATTGCAATTTGTTTGTAGGAATAATACTAATTTATTGGAGGGGGTATTCATAAGGATTACTAGGAATTGTGATATCCTCATTATCAATAATGTATTTCAAACATGTGTGTACTATAGAATGAACTATGAAAAGTTGTTGAATCCAAGGATGTCCTAGTAACATATCGAATACCCATGTACTAAGTACTATTTTAAACTTGGTGGCCACATGTGTTGAACCAACCTATAATGGTAATGTGATCTCAAAAAATAACTTTGATTATTATCAATTAATACCTTGATTACTATTTTTGTTGTAAGTATATATTTATCAGTATATCTAAGATGAAATAGAAGTGTGATATTTCAAATATTCACACTTGAAGCATTATCAACCATGACACTCTGTATAGGTTGATGATCAATGTAAGCTTGAATAAACAAACAACACAAGTTAGAATCATCATCGACTATCTCATTCTTTATGAAAATGATAAGTGGTCTAGATGGCATAAAAACATGATATGTACCAATGATGTGATTCAAAGGATATTTTTCCTATATATTATGATGATAAGAATCTAGTGGAGGATTCACATTGTATATATAATGCACCTTTGCTTTGTTTGTTATTTCTTGACTTGTATGCTTAGGGCAATGATCACTAAATATATTCATTATTCTACTCTCACTTGGTTATTTTTATGTAATTTGATTATGAATTTTTTGAATGAATTGGTGGAGTGAAAATTATATTTATTTCATTCTAAAACCTAAACTATGTATCAACAAAATTACTAGCTATCAAATTAATTATGTTGTGAGTGAAATTATTGATCAAAAAGTATATTGAATAGATTAAAAATTAAAAACATGTACTTGTTAGTATAAATTATTGTATACCTAAAATAATATTAGAGATAAAATATACAAAAATCTTACCAATTATAATTAATGCAACACATTTCTATTGTGTACAACTTTATTAAAATAAATAAGGCTTAAAACAAGCATTTTACAGGATAATTTGCATGACAAGTTATTTCAAGAAAAGAATAAAGTAAGAACTAAATAAATAGATTTAATTGAAAACTAAGTAATCTATAATTAAAATTATAAAACTATGCTTTAATAAAATGTAAATAATACTAAAGATAAACTCAATAGATAACTAAGAGTACCTCTAAAACTAATTGATGGTTTTTTTATCATCATGCAAGAAACCACTATCAATTAACTACCACTAACTATAATTAGAGAAAAATGGTATCCAAAATTCTATAATTTTTTTTAGTATACTCAAATACACTTTAATTTCACTTAACTAACACTAAATGTGTGCCCCACCACTTATGAATTCAGTTGAGTACTTAGACAGTGAATAAGAGTTAACTAGTAGTTTCAACTATTTTTTAGGAAATCATTAGAAAGAATCCAAAAGTGATTAAATAACTAATTAATTTCATAAATTAATTAAATAACCTTCCAAAACACATAAAAAAATATATACTAAGTCTAAAAATATAACTCAAGTGCCTATATTACCATCATACTCAACATTCCCCCTTTTGATGCAAAGAAGAGAGATTCCTATCATCTCTTTGAGTCTTCTGTGAATATTATTTAGTAATCTCAACCATATTATTTATGTCAAATATGATGTAAAGTTTGTATATTCAGTTTCATTATATTATAATTCAACTGTAATCTATTTCTTTGAAGACCAATAAACCAACCTACTTCTTAATGTGAAGCAATAACTTGAAATTGACTTTTTATCATTAAGAGATCCTCTTAAATTTGAATTTATGTTTCTAATGATACATAAATACATTTATGGTCTGAAATAAATACCATGATTATTAGTACTTCTTACATATCTTAAAATTCTCTGCTTGAGTGATGGTTTGCCCATAAATCTAGAAATTAGCAAAATCCCATGACTAATATCATAGATTGTCATAGTGAAATACATAAAACCTCCCATCATCCTTATAAAAGTATTTTCATCAGCTGATTGAATTCTATCCTCCATCATAATATTTTTTCCACTTTCAAATGGAGTGTTTGTAGGCTTTGAATCTTGAAGATTTTACTTTAACATGTCATGGGCATACTTGGATTGACAAATGAAAACTTCCTCATTCTTTTGATGTAATTCCATGCCAAGAAATTAATTCATAATTAAAATATCATTCATATAATTTTTTTATTGATCTGATAACTAGTTATAAACTTTTGAATTCTAATCTTTTGGAGATTTATTCAACCCATAAATAACTTTATTCAACTTATATACCCAAAATTATTTACCCTTTATCTTGAAACCTTGTGGCATACCCACATATACTTCTTATTTAATCACTATATTTATGATTGCACTCTTAACATACATTTGATTTATTTTCCATATTTTATGATTTTTTTTTTTAAAAAAAAAAATTAGTCTTATAGTATCTTTTTGTGCCACAAGTGCATAAGTTTCCTAATAGTCAACCCTACATGTTTGTGCAAATCTTTTTATAACTAGTTTAGCTTTTAACTTTTCAGTTGTACTATTATTTTTAATGTTGGTCTTATAGACACACTTTGTACCAATTAAATATTTATTCAAATGATACTGAAATAAATTCCATATATCATTCCTTTCAATTTAATCCATCTCTAATTTCATAGAATCAACCTTTTTTTTACTAGCTTCTACATAACTTTTAGGTTCAGTAGTCATTGATGATAATGTGAACATAGTATTTTCATCATAAGAATCATAAAATAAGTTACCATCATAATTTTTTATCCTTTTTATCCTCCTCTCATAATGATGATAAAAAATTTGATTGGATGGATGTGAATTCAATAAATGTTTATTTTTGTTTGGTGTTGATGTAGATGGATGACTAGTCTCTTATAAAGAGTTAGTATTATTTCCATTTGAACTAGAAACATGTGCAAGAATTTGTAATCCCTCAAAATAAAATTGAATAGGTTCCCCTATTAACTTATTATTATTTTAGATACATTATCATAATCATCATACACTTCATCTTTTAAAAAATACAATCTCTAGAAACAATTATTGATTTACTAGCTAGATTATAAAACTTGTATGCCTTATGTTCATCACTCTATCTTATAAAACTATTATCAAAACTATTAAATTAAATTATATCACCCTTACCTTTTATTTTTTTATTTTTTAGGCTACCACTTCCTGCAACTTGGATGGAATTTTCATCTCTTAATTGCTCTTGGTTTTTGAAGGAATCATCTAACTTGTTGAAATAGTCTTTTTGACTTGTCACCTAATTTGAGCAACCTGAATCAAGAGATAATATATTATTTTCCTCATCTATTCCAAAAAAAAACATGTAATAAAATAATTGTATCCCTCTTAAAACTCACTTTGTTTAACTTGAAATCCTTCTCTTCCCTTTCTTGATTTTTGCTTCTCTTACCTCAATAGAGCCTTGATATGAAGTCTCAAAGTTATTCCATGCATCATGAGCATTCTTGTATCCTGAAATTCTTGGATAAATGTTTGGATCTATATCACTCTAAAGGTAGAAGAAATCTTGTGCATCTCCCTTTTTTCCATCCCTTTTTGTTATTTTCTAATCTTGTGTCAAGGTATTCAAATATTGAAGTGGTGTGTACCCATGAAGAACATTATTCTAAACTTATTTCCACATAATAATTATTTTCAATTGATCTCTTCAATACTCAAAGTTTTTACTTTTATAAATATAAATATTCATGGAAGCATGATTCATTAAAAACATTATATCTTCTAAAAATGGCCTAAAAAATCTTTTTAACCTTGCTTTAATATGGATATGATACCAAACTATTATTTATAATGAATTTTTGGAGTGAAAATACATTTTTTTAACTCTAAAATTGAAACTATGTATTGATAAAATTATCTGATAATTAGTATCCATTAAACCAATTATGTTATGAATGAAATTATTGATCAAAAAATGTATTGAGCTTTGAAATTTATAATATATTCTTATTGTTATATATTAATATATACCTAAAATAATATCAGAGATAAAATATATAAAAATATTTTCAATTTAAATTAATGCACCACACTTCTATTATGTGTAAATTGTTGATTTGTGGAGCTAAAAGCTTCACCAGATGAGCAAATGCAGAGGTTGCTAGAGTTACACAGTCGCTGACATCGGTCAGGACTGACTGACGTCGGTTAAGGATCGGCTAACATCGGTCATATGCAGACAGACAGAGACCGGTGTCAGTCATCTATGCGTTCCCAAAATTCTAATTTTGAGGAGAACAGTTAGTTTGGATGTAAAGACTAACTGTTAGTCTTGAGTTCACTTTTCTATTTTTGGTAGGACAGATTTGAACCTTTGATTAAGAGGTGCATCTAATGGTGGAGAATGCATGGCTCATGAACCCTAGTTTTATATAATAGGGTTAGATCCTCATAGTTTGTAAGGTGGATCAATTCAAGTAGTGGAGTTGGTTGTAATTAAGAGAGAGGGAGAGAACTCTTGAGGGAAAGAGATTTGTACATCTGAGAGGTGTGAGAAGAAGAGATTTCTTCATTTTATTTCTTTTTGGAAGAGTTTAATACAAGATTGGTTGTTTCTTGTATCTCCTATTATTTGCTATTTCTGATTTCTAGTTACTTATTATTTTTGGTTTAATTATGTGTTTAATTACTTATATAAAAGTAATCAATTGTGTTGTAAGATCCTAACAAGTGGTATCAGAGCGTGTTAGTGTTTGTTGATTACAAAATTCACTCACAGAGGTTTCCGATTGAGTGGGAGTAAAGCAATGGCAGAAGAAAGTAAACTAAGAATGGAGAAATTCAATGGCAAGAATTATCAATTATGGAGGATGTATATTGAAGATTATTTGTATCAAAAAGATCTGTACTTACCATTGGGTGGGGTTTCAAGAAATCCCACATATATGCAAGATGAAGAATGGAATGTTCTTGATAGAAAGGCTCTTGGATCTATAAGGTTGAGCCTAGCATCTTCTATGATTTCCAACTTATCACAGGCAAAGAAAATGGTAGAGTTAATGGATACTTTGGCAAATTTATATGAAAAACCCTCAGCTTCAAATAAGGTATATCTTATGAAGAAATTATTTAATTTGCAAATGTAGGAAGGTGGATCAGTATCTAGTCATCTTAATGATTTCCATGCAATAGTAAATCAGTTAAATTTAGTCAAAATAGTTTTTGATGATGAAATTAAGGCTCTCTTAATCTTATGCTCTTTACGTAAAAGTTGGCATAGTTTGGTAATGGCAGTTAGTAATACTGCATCTGCTTCAAATATCTCAAAAGTTGATGATGTTGTTAGTGTAATTTTGAATGAAGAAATTCATAGGAAAAGCATAGAGGAAACATCAGGTAATGCTTTAAGTATTGAGAGTAGGGGAAGGCAAAGAGAGAAGGGCAAGCAAGGGAGATCAAGGTCAAAGTCAAAGATGAGAAGTAGATCCAAATCCAAAAATGGAAGAATAACCTGCTGGAATTGTGAAAAGAAAGGGCATGCAAAGAAAGATTGTTGGTTGAAGGATAACAAATAAAATCAGCATGAAGGTAATAAAGAAGAAGCAAAAGTTGTAGGTATTGTTGCATAGGATGCTCTTATATCTTCTTTAGATAATAAAATAGAATCTTGGGTTTTAGATTCTGGTGCCTCTTTCCATGCAACCCCAAATAGAGAATTTTTCAATGATTATGTCTATGGAGATTTTGGAAAAGTTTCTTTAGGGGATGATGAGCCTTGTCAAATTGTTGGTAAAGGAAAAGTGCAGCTAAAATTATAGAATGGAAACACATGGGTGTTGAAGGATGTCATGCATGTACCCATCCTGAAGAGGAATCTGATTTATGCAGGAAAGTTGGGTGATGAGGGTTGCACAGTAACTCTCACAGCTGAATCTTGGAAAGTTTTCAAGGGTGCACTTGTATTAGCCAAAGGTAAGAGAGTAGGTACACTTTATCTATCTACTTGTATTACTGATCATTCTCCTTCTATTTTATCTACTTCAGATGTAGATGCAAAGTTGTGGCACTGTAGGCTTGGTCACATGAGTGAGAAGGGAATGAATGTTCTTAAGTCAAAAGGTAAGCTTTCAGATTTGAAAAGCATAGATCTAGATTTTTGTGAGCATTATATTTTTGGAAAATAGAAGAAAGTGAGGTTTCTCAAAACTGGGTCAACAAAGAAGAAGCACAAGTTGGAGCTTGTTCACACAGACGTGTGGAGACTAGCTCAGGTAGCTTCTATTGGAGGATCATAGTATTATGTTTCTTTCATTGATGATGCTACAAAAAAGGTATGGGTTTATTGCATAAAGAGGAAATCTGATGTTTTTGACACATTTAGGAAATGGAAAGATTTGGTTGAGAATGAAACAGGTTTGAGATTGAAGTGCCTTAGATTTGATAATGGTGGTGAGTACTGCAGCAATAAATTCAACAGTTACTATTCTATGAATGGAATATGTAGGGAAAGGATGGTTCTAAGGACACCTTAGCAAAATGGAGTTGCTAAAAGGATGAATAGAATAATAATGGAGCGTGCATGGAGTATGAGGTTGCATGTTGGTTTGCCCTTACAGTTTTAGGTAGAAGCTGTAGATATTGCGGTTTACCTGATTAATAGAGGACCTTCTACTGCATTGGATGGTGGAATTCTAGAAGAGGCATGGATAGGTAAAAAGGTAGATCTTTCATTTCTTAGAGTTTTTGGTTCTGAAGCTTTTGTGCACATTGATAAAGAAAATAGAAAGAAGTTGGATGCTAAATCTATGTAGTGCACTTTCATTGGTTATGGTTTTGGAGATTTTGGATTCCGATTGTGGAATTTAGAAACTAACAAAATTATTAGAAGTTGTGATGTAGTTTTAAATGAGAAGGTGATGTACAAGATCAGCTTAAGAGGCTAAATAATTTTGAGTAGGGCAATTGTGATTTAGATGAGGTTATGATCTAAAATGAGCTCACAGGTAAAAATCATCACTCACAAGAAAACATAGATACCAACGTCAGTTAGGTAGGAATCAACGTCGATCATGCAAAAATTGATGTCGGTCAGGTGGAAACTGATGTCAGTCACGTGGAACCGACGTTGATCAGAGATGACCGAGATCGGTCACTGACCAGAAAGGAATTTGGGTGGACAACAAGCTATAAATGAGTCTCAAACGCCCATGAGGAGGTCTGAAAGGGTAAGTAAACCTCCAATTCATTATTCCCCTTCTTTATACTACTTGTTGCTCATTGATGGTGGAGAACCATAAAGTTTTGATGAGGCAATGCAGGTAGAATCCAAGAAATAGTGGGAGCATGGCATGAATGAGGAAATTGATTCCTTAGAAGAGAACCAAATGTGGGATTTAGTTGAGTTGCTAGCCAAAAAGAAAGCACTGAAAAACAAATGGGTTTACAGGTTAAAGGAAGGAGAGAATGGAAAAATGAGACATAAGGCCAGGTTGGTAGTAAAGGGATTTGCACAGAAACTAGGTATTGACTTTGGTGAAATTTTTTCTCCTGTAGTAAAGATGACTTCTATTCAGACTATATTGTCTTTAGTTGCTATTGAGGATTTGCATCTTGAGCAACTTGATGTTAAGACATCATTTCTTCATGGAGATTTGGATGAAGAAATATATATGGAACAGCTAGAAGGTTTTGAGGTCAAAGGTAAGGAGAAACTTGTGTGCAGGTTGAAGAAAAGCTTATATGGTCTTAAGCAAGCTCCAAGACAATGGTATTTGAGGTTTGACAAGTTTATGACAGAGCATGGCTTTAGTAAATGTCAATCTGACCATTGTGTTTATTTTAACAGATTGGATAATGGTAGTTATATTATCCTGTTACTGTATGTAGATGATATGCTTGTTGCAAGTTCACACATGTAGGAAATTATTGAGCTTAAGGTAAAATTAGCTCACACATTTGCCATGAAGGATTTAAGAGCAACAAAGAAAATCCTTGGCATGAGTATTAAGAGAGACAGAAAAAATCACAGTTTGATTTTGTCTCAAGAGGATTATGTGAATAAGGTGTTGGAGAGGTTCAATATGCAGGATGCAAAATTGGTAAGCACACCTATGGCTGGACACTTCAATTTGAGAAAATAATAGTGTCTTAAATCACATGATGAGGTTGAGTACATGAGTAGAGTTCCATATGCTTCAGCAGTTGGGAGCTTGATGTATGCAATGGTATGTACTAGACCTGATATTGCCCAAGTAGTGGGAGTTGTCAACAAGTTTATGGCCAATCCAAGAAAGGAACATTGGAAAGTAGTTCAGTGGATTCTCAGATATCTGAGAGGGACCAACAGTAGGCATTTGTGCTATGGAGGGTCAAACACTTCTCTACATGGGTATGTAGATGTGGATATGGTAGGTGACTTGGATGGTAGGAGAAGCACCATAGGATATGTGTTCATTGTTGGTGGAACGGTGGTTAGCTAGATTTCAAAGTTGCAGAAGGTTGTTGCCTTGTCTACTACAGAGGCAGAATACATTGCAGTCACAGAGGCTAGCAAGGAAATGATTTGGATGAATTAGTTCATGGAAGAGTTGGGAAAGGAGCAAAAGAGTTACATATTGTACAGTGATAGTCAAAGTGTAATTCATTTGGCAAAGAATTCAGCCTTTCATTCAAGAACCAAACATATACAGCTTAGGTACCACTTCATTAGACAGGTATTGGAGGATGGATAGTTGAAGCTAGAAAAGATCCATACAGATAAGAACCCTGCTAATATGTTAACAAAGCTAGTAACAAAGGAGAAGTTGAATCTTCATTCAACTTTTGTTGGTCTTCAAGATTGAACTTGAAGATGGAGAAACAAGCTAGAGGATGTTGTTGTCTAGGTACAGGTGCAATTGTTTATCTCCAAGTGGGAGATTGTTGAGTTGTGGAGCTAAAAGCTTCACCAAATGAGCAAATGCAGAGGTTGCTAGAGTTACACAGTCGCTGACATCAGTCAGGACCGATTGACATCGGTTAGGGATCGTCCGACATCGGTCATATGCAGATAGACAGAGACCAACGTCAGTCATCTGTGCATTCTCAAAATTCTAATTTTGAGGAGAACAGTCAGTTTGCATGTAAATACTAACTATTAGTCTTGAGTCTACTTTTCTATTTTTGGTAGGATAGATTTGAACCTTTGATTAAGAGGTGCATCTAATGGTGGAGAATGCATGGCTCATGAAACCTAGTTCTATATAATAGGGTTAGATCCTCATAGTTTGTAAGGTGGATCAATTCAAGTATTGGAGTTGGTTGTAATTAAGAGAGAGGGAGAGAACTCTTGAGGGAAATAGATTTGTACATCTAAGAGGTGTGAGAAGAAGAGATTTCTTCATTGTATTTCCTTCTGGAAGAGTTTAATACAAGATTGGTTGTTTCTTATATCTCCTATTATTTTTTGTTTCTGATTTCTAGTTACTTATTATTTTTGATTTAATTTTGTGTTTAGTTGCTTATACAAAAGTAATCAATTGTGCTGTAAGATCCTAACATAAATTTATTAAAATAAATAAGGCTTAAAATAATCCTTTTACAAGATAATTTGCATGATAAGTTCTTTCAAGAAAAACAAAAAGTAAAAAACTAAATAAATAATTTTAATTGAAAAATAATTAATCTATAAATAGACTTATAAAATTAAAATCTAAGATAACTTATTAAATACTAAAGATAAATTTAATAGATAACTAAGAGTACCACTAACACCAACTGATAGTTTCTTGGTCATCATGTAAGAAGCCATTATCAATTTACTACCACAAGATATAATTAGTCATAAGTGGCATTCTAAATTACCTAAAAAATATTAATTTACTTAAATAAACTTTAATTTAACCTAACAAACACTTGATAACTTATTCAAGTCTTCAAACAGTAACTTGGAGCTAACTGACAATTCTAGCTATTTTTAAGGAATCATTGAAAGTGTCCAAATGTGCACCCCAACACTTGAGAACTTATTCAAGTCTTCAAATAGTAACTTGGAGTTAACTGAAAATTTTAGTTATTTTTAAGAAATCATTAGAAAGCGTCCAAAAGTGATCAAACAAATAATTAAGCTCATAAATAAAATAAATAATGTTCTAAAAAACCTAAAAAACTAAAATACGCTGAGTCTAAAAATATAACTCAAGTGCCCATATTAGCATCATACTCAACACATTAGGTACACTTGCATAAATGATGTTCTTGTCTATCAAATTTTAAATCTTATGTCGTAAACTTATGCATCTATTGGTAGTATTCCCTATTAATATATGATAGTCACAAAAAATACTCTAATAAAATCCCTCTGGAAGAGGATTAGTCATATCAACCTATTTAATGGGAGAGAGTGATATGATGTTACATTCTAATAACTTTTTCAATACCTTATAGGGAACTTTTGGTAAGTTAGTAAGTTGTGATACTGCATAGACTATTATCTCTTAATCACTCTTATTCTTCTTTTGTCTCACCTTGTGTGGTGTCTTATTCAGATTTTTAGCATGAGAAGTAGAAATAGGATTCATTTCATACTTAAGCTTATTTATTTATTTATATTAGTTTGGCCTTTATTTTCTTAACTATATGACACAAATTTGTGAATGATAGAAACTTCCTAAACATAATATATTCATGTAAATATGGTAGTTTTTTTTTATTTTTTTTAATTTATTATTTGCCATAGGATTCATTATCTTGGATATTATGGTCTTATACTTTAAGATATATTATATGATAGGCTCATTGGGTTCTTATTTGAGTTGAGTAATCTGAGCATGTGAAATATTTTCATTGATATTGATTGAAAAATGTACAAGTAACAAATCTATCAAAGGATTTAATGCATAAAATAATTGATTTCATAAATTATAAAACCATCATAGTGCAATTCTTTTAAGCTTCTAGGGAATATCTTAGTTAACTACCCATCATTGGATGATAGTCCAAACATGCTTCATGAAATGCTCTCATATGTTGTTCAGGGTCACCTTTTCTATCATACAATGTAATATTAGGTGCATAGAAACTAGTTGGTAAAGGATATGTTAAAATATGATGAGCCAATGGAGTATGAAATAAAGTCTATGAATCAATTACTTGATTTGGTTTTGAAGCACCTTGTTTTAAATGTAACACCTTAGTTTTTAGATCTTGAACCTCTTGTATAATGGGTTTTACCTTAGGATTAGAATGATTTTTAACCAAAGGTGGTGTCACAAATTATTGAATATGAATGGACACATTGATTTTATGAAACCCTTGGGTTTCTCCCATAGTAGATGGTGGTATAAAGATCATATCAATTTTAGAAGAAAAAATTAAGGAACCCATAGAAGTTTAAGTTTCCTCAATTTGTTTCTGGATTTCATCTCTAACAATATTTAAAAACACATATTTCATATATTTATTTATGAAAATAGACCCTTTTAACTATTTTTTATCTATGTTATCAAATTAATTATGAGATTATGCTATTTGGGAATGCTCAAATTGATAATCTCTTGATCTAATATGATTTCTAAGATAAGTAATGACAACTTTATTAGATTACTTAAAATATGATATTAAAACTTGGAATATTGTTATTATTAAATAATTTTTTAAATATGAAAACCCTAAGACATCTATTGTAAACAATAAAAAGAAGAAAATAAACCCTAGAAACATCTATGGTTAGGATTTAAAATATTCAATAATAAACAGGTTCACCAATATGTTTTATCAAATTTTGGAATTTAGAGAGTTTTAATCTTAATAATAAAAAATTGGTGTGTATAACTAAAATTCTATAGATACACAATAAAGGACAAATTAATTTCAAAATTGCTAAATTTATAATATACTAAAATGGAAAAATACCAAAGAAATACAACTTATCTAGAAATTAGATGTACAATGATGTAAGTGCAACTATAAAAAATGCCTCTATGACTGTGTGATGATGATGTTAATTAGGAACATGGATTCACTTGGATCTAGGACAAGGCAACTAGAATTAGAAAAGGGTGGCCTACATTAGTGTCTTTAGGTAATATCAGTGTCTTGTGAGGGTATTATCTTTATCATTGATATGATAAGTTCACTTACACCTATATGTCTTGTTTGATTGTACGAGATATCTTAATTTGTTTTGAATCAACATTGTGGACCTTATTCACTAAAACCCTATCTCAATGACACAAGAGGATGAATGAAATCACATAGTAAAAATGGGTTAGTAGTTAAATTTGTTCTTGACGTCAACACCCCCTATGTTGAGCACTACCTACATAACAATACTCTAAAGAGGGATCAAACTCCATGTATTTATCTAATGCTATGGTAGTGTGTGTGAAAAACTAGTGCAATTTTAAACATTCATGCAATCCTAGTGTGATTATATGTTTCAAAAATTGCTTGTGACTTTCAAAGGGTATTAAAAATTATCTCAAAGTTACTAGGGTTGTATGGACTCTAAATTGGGAAAAATAGTGTTTTTATCTCAATTATAGTTAGATATTCTAGTGTTTTTCAATCATATGATCTTTTAGTGAATAATGGATTGAAAATGTGTCTTTATAGTGATCATTTTAGAATTCATTCATATGGGTCTTGTAAAATGTGTGAGGTAACATGTTTGGTGAAATTTAATTTGAGAAAATAGTTTTTATTTGATAGGAGGATAGAGCTAGTAGAATTGGATAGTATTGAGGAGTGGGATAGTTCAAAAAATGAGTGGTCGTGTCTAAAGAGTAGAGACGTATATATTGAGAATGTGGATCAATCTAAAATGGAGTTTAGGTTTTTTAGGATGTTGAATAGGGATATTCAAAATCATAATTTTATTAAGAGGTAAATATCATATACATAAAAATTGAAGGAAGGGTAGTCAAGGATCATTGAATTGAACATGAGCTAAGTGTGTTTAATAAGTGGTCACAAGTGCATTTTTTTAGTAATAAATATTAGTTTATGTGTCTATAACAACATAAGAGATCTCAACCAATCAAACCCATGAATATGGGGGTAAATATAAGTGACATATAGTATATAGATGGAATTAAAATATGTCTCTAAGAGCATAGTGAGCATATGGGTAAGGACCATGTAGTTATCTATCACATCATGGTGAAATCTTATCTATAATTTCCTCTTTCCCTTACTCAAAATTTTTCCACATGACTTGGGGAAAATCAAATTTTACTCCCCTTTTTCCTTATTCTTCCACCGCCTAATATAATAACTATGGAAAGTCTTTCCTTTATTAATCCTACCCAAATTTATCATATTAATGTTAACATTAATGTGACATATAGTGAATATCAACATGCCCCTAAAGCCTCTACTTATAACAAAATGCTACCAATCCTAACCAAGTAATATTGTAATAGTGAACCAAATGCATACCATAAAATCTTACAACAATGATCAAATTTTAAATTTTCATAACCAGATTATGTAAATGTAATCTAAATCTAAAAAGGTTTAGAGAGGAATTACAAAAGTAAACACTCCCCCACCCTCTAGATATTCTCTTGGAAAAATAATTTATAACCTCTAATTAAAAAAAACTCACTAAGCACCTTCAAAATGACCTCTTAGTCCCTCAAAATTTTGACATTAACATCAATAGAATTACTCATATGATCTCCTATAATGGATCAAATGATATTGTGTTGTATCTAAAGGCTTTTGTAAATATTTATAAGGATTGGATTAAAATTAACACCTTCACTATTGCCAAACTACTAGTCAAAACTCTAACCAATAATGATTTAGAATGGTATAAACAACTTAAGTCTAGATCTATGACTAGATTAGAAGACTTAGTTAATGAATTGGCCAATAATTTCAATATAATGATTTATTCAAAAATAATTTAACCAATTTTATCAATTAAAAACAAGTGGAACATGAGACTACCTAGGATTTCATTAAATGGTGGAAAGCCTTAGCCAACAAATTTGAGCATAAAATGATGGAAGATTACATATTCCACCTTTATATTAATGCATTGAACACTCTATTGCAGTATAATTTTAGGTCCTTCACTCAAAAATCCTTGGATGAATTTGTAGATGAAGCTAAAAGAAATGATCATATCCTAACATAATTCTAACCTTCCCAACCTTATCAAGGAACTTGAATTCTTAGACCTAAGAATAAACATGTTACCGATGATGGTGTCATAAATACTTATGACTATAAGATGACCATTTATTACATTATTTTAAGAAACTCCAACAAAGAAACTCTCTCCCAACCAATTGCAATAATTCCATTCTAGTCTCTTCCTCCTCCATCACAAGTCAACACAAGTGATGTCCATCAACATCTACCCTTGATGAGCTAGGAGTTGCCTTATTAGACCCTCACCTAGAGATATTGATGTTTCTCTCTCTTGTAAAAAATTGTATGATCACCAAAAAAAGTATTAGTTTCATGATAAGTGGATTAATTATCATGACACTTGCAAGTAACTTAAAAATATAACATTTGAATATCTGTTTAAGCACAACATTGTGGTGGTGTGTGTCATTTTCACACTTGATGTGAAGTCCACCTTAGGTGATGTGTTACCAAGGTGGGACTTATCATGTGCATTTTTTATGTGCACAAAATTATTAAATTGTATCTATCCTCACATTTACAAGAAGGGTGAGTTATAACTTTGGGAAAGATCTTATTCCACCTTTCACTCAACCAATAAAAATATCTTCCTTGCCTCTTGATTTTCCTGTATAAGGACCCTTTATGTCCTTGTATAAATTTAGAATGGATCCTAGAGTCATCTCTTAAGCTAGTGGGTATGTATTCTAATACATAGTTATATTATAGTTCAACCATTTTTGGTTGCACATGTGTATATTATGTATTCCATTAGTGTAATATAATGTGTTCTTTTTGGGTGAATCTCTCTCTATGATATGAGCATTTTTGTGTGGATGGATGTTCATTATAGAGTTTTGTTGGGCCCTCCTCAATTCATATATGGTAGATCCAAATCTAAAATATTCATCTCACAATTTTATTAAATTCATCTTTTTATTTTAATTTATTTACATCATTGGTTGCAGATCTAAATGGAGAACTTTTATGAAGAGATTTTTATCTTTTTAAGTTTTTGAGTGCTATTGGCAGATCTAAAATTTATTTCAAGACATTTTAAGTTGTGAATTTATACATATTATTTAACCCCTATGTCCCCATTCTATTTTCCAAGACTCTAATTAGTTTTTGAGCCAATCTATATTGTGCATTTTTTAAATTACCTAATGGGTATTTTTTTGTGCCGAAAAATGCAATTTTGGGATCATTTTTTGGGGTTTTATAATTATTGGGAAAATATAAAAACTTTAGGTATGATCCAATTTTTTATTAAATTATAATTTTAAAACTATTTTTTTTTAAATAGTTTTTGGACCTTCTAGTGATTTTTTGTGAATTTTTAAAAATTTAGATTTGTAGGACAAGGAGAAACATATATGACAGTGGATTTGTTTCACTTCTTTTAAAAAACATGTATAAAGGTTCATACCATCATATTCTTATATTTTATATATATTTTTGATCATAAATTTTATCATGTATAGCATCCAACTCAATTGGTAAAACAATCAACTATCAAATATGAGAAATCTACAAAATAATGATACCTAGAATGTGTTAGTTTCTATTGTACAGGATTATATGTGTGTGTGTGTGTGTGTGTGTGTGTGTGTGTGTGTGTGTGTGTGTGTATTTTTAAAATTTATTTTTAATGACATACTTGGATTTATATTGAAAAACTAGACAAGTGTCATATCATTTTGAGTCTGTATGAAAAATTTATGGCCTTCAAAAGTTGGTAGAAGTTCTTTCTAGGAAACCTTGAGAACTATTGATGACCTCTAGAGCTATGACCGATGACCTCCAGAATTATGAATATTCATCTCTCAAGCCTGACTATTGACCTTTGGAGTTTCATGTAATGGATTTTTTTTCACATTATGAGTCATTTTGGTGGTTGAGTTGAGTACTTAGTGGTTTATAAGGCTAGAAAAGGACAAATACAGGTCTTGGAAAGGTAGAGAGAATCAGGAAAGATACACAATAAAATGAAAGTAAATGAAGCATTTTGGATTTAATTTCTAACTCTTGTACTTCTTATACACATATAATAGGTATACTTGTGTATAAATATTAAATATAGATTTAATTTAGAAGGAGACAATCAAGAGAGGTCAGAAAATAGTAGTAAGTGTAATGAGAAGTATGAAGTTAGAATTACATTGCATATATGCAAGTTTGAGTCTTTGTTCTTATTTTCTCATTATTTATTAGCTATAAGTGACTATTTTAAAGACTACACAACTAGAAAAGGTTGAGTTCAATAGTATTTAATTTCTTGAGAGGAAAATAATTTAATTAATATTTTAGATATCATTAAGATTATGGGAGCCACAAGGTTGGTTTTCATTATAAGCCTAAGAGGCAAAAATATTGTAAGCTACAAAAAATAGTGGAGATGAGGAAGCATGGATTCACTCTTACTATAATTTTTTCACATTAAGTTTACCCAGGTTATGTCTTGTGTTATCTCTCTTTATTTTTTACATGTTTTTTCCTTTACTTACATATTTATATTCTTTTCAACTAGTCCAATCCACAAACATTTAATTGAGCTCAAGATTCAATGCTAAAGGTTAAATAACTTCACATTTGGTATTGCACCTCTATTCAAGCATGTTAATTGTAGTCATGTATAGAGTAGTAGCATGTTTATATTGTGAAATATTATATGAAATGCATCTATCATGTGAATACTACAATGTGAATGGTTGTATATTATTTTATATGTTGCATATGACAGTCATAAGATCTAGAATAAATATTAAAACAACAATTTAGGTGTTTTTTGTGGCATAGAACTCGAAAGAAACACCTTGAATTTAAAGGGTCCATGTTGGTAAAACTTAAAGTGGAATATAAACCTAGTTTATAAATCATTTTGATTTTTTTTTATAAAATAAATCACCAAGGCTCTCAAATCATGTGTTTGAAGTTGTTGTTTTGTATGATGGAGTACCAAAGAGATCACACTAATTATCTACCTGCTAATTGTCATGTAAACCATAACATGTCATCATTACACTTAACCACCAGTGGATAACTCCTTTTAGTGTACTATATTGATTACACAATTCTACCATAAGATTCCACACTATGTGATTTTATCCCCCAAGGGATATACCTCACCATTGAGCCTTATTTTCAGAGTGTTCAACTTCTATGGCTCATAACTTTTAACCAATATAGCCTAAAGAGGTGATTTGTTTTTTAAAATTGGTTATTTTTCTAGACATACATAGTGGTTAGGTCAATTTTTAATTTGATAACCTATTTTCCATAATTTGTAGTTTTTAATTGATTTGTTGCCCATATCATGTATTTTGGACCTTTTAAAGGCCATAACTTTTGACTAGTAACTCAAATTTGCAAGATTGTTTTATGAAATATCTTGTTGTTTTACACTCTATATAGTTTTAACATATAATTACTTTGAATATAAATTAGATTTGAAGTTTTTAAATCATAATGGCCTATTTTGTAACTTTGAATCATACTTCTTAGCATTGATTATAAGTGCCAACTCTATTTCAAAGGGGATCACTCTTTAATGTTTTATATAATTTATAGGTATATTTTATACTCTCACTAATTTATAAAGTTTATATGGGTTTATCTATGTTCGCCTTCATGCATGTGTGCCTTATTTTTCACACTTTTTTCAAATTTTAGTTGTTGAATACTTTCATGTGGAATATTGGGCACTCTCACTTGAGGATTTTTGTAATAATTTTTCTATACACCTAGCACATTCAAAATTTTGAGGAGATATTCGTAGCTTTTTTGTATTCACTCCCTAGTCAACATTACATGGATGAGTGGGGACAAGGGTGAGGGTGGTTTTTATGTACTATTAATGCCTCCTTGGCTTTTTGAGTATGCTATATACCTTGTGTTTATTCCTAATAGATGCAGATGTTGGTTGTTTTTTTTGCCTAAACATTTTTATGTTAACCCTTATGGGTTTTTAATATTAATTATGTATTTTTTATACAAGATTTGTTATCGAGTCAATTTAAGGTTTTAAAACATTCATAAAAACTTCTCATCTAACCTTGTTTGGTTTTTACCATGTATTTCAACTCAGATGGAACATGTACTAATATTCAATCTTTTTAACACAATTAGCTTCATGAGAGCTAATTTTTTTCCTTCTTTATTTTTTGGAGACTTTATAAAATTCAATAGCTATCTACATCAACAACTTTTTTATTATTTTTATCTATCATTGTATATGAGTACCCCATGAGGCTTAGTTTTTGACACCTATACTTATAAGCATAAGACTTATTCTCTTTTACTACATCACCCAATATGATATTTAGGGGTGTGTTATTTTCATACTTGATGTGAATTCTACCTTAGGTAATATGTTACCAAGGTGTGACTCATTATGTGCATTGTTTATGTGCACAAAAATATTTAAGTGGTGATTATAACTACATGTGCGATAAAGGTGAGTTATAACTTAGGGAATGATCTTATTCCACCTATCACTCAACCAATAGAAATCTCTCAATCACATATTGATTTTCCTATATAAGGGCCCATTGTGTCCTTGTGGAAAGTTAGAATGGAGCTTAAAGTCATATACATAGATAATGGATATTTATTTTGTTATAGAGTCATGTTCTAGGTGAAACCATTATTGGTTGCACCATGTACATTATATAATTCATTAGTGTAATAAAATGTGTTCTTTAGTGGTGAATCTCTTTCTATGATTTAAACATTATTGTGTGGATGAATTTTCATTACATAGTTTTACTGGCCCTCTTCAATTACAATACTTTAGTCATGAAGCCATGATTATAAAACACTGTAAAAAACCTATGATAAGGTTTAAAAATATAAATTCAATAATGAAGAACTTAACCAAGATAATGTTCACCTTGCCATTTATACCAAACCTCTTCCTAATCATTCTTAAAATTAGCAATCTAGTAACTAAATTCAAATGTCTTCCCCATCAAATGCTAATGTTTTTGAAACCATAATTAACCCTCACTCTTCCAATGATGAGGAAAACTTGGTAAACATGAAACACATAAAGTGTGTTGTCTCATTAATTGATCCTAATACTATTAGATCATAAATTCCTCCTCTAAGTTAAAAAATAGTTTAGGCTTATCCTCCACATTCAGTTACTAGTTATTCCATCTAGAAAAATCATCACTTATTGTTTTCCATTTAGTCTAAGTATATCAGCTAATATAATACAAATTTTGTCACACCAACTATATTGATCAACAAAATATAGTTTCCTATGTTGACTCTATTGTATCATCTAACTTGATATAGTTTTTTGCAGTTCAGGTCAAACTGTATTGGCCAACCAGATATAGTTATTATTATATAATTAATTGGCTAACCTGATATAGTCTATTTATGTAGTTTTTATATAATTAATTGCATTAACTATTCTGATATAGTTACCTTAATATAGCTCTACTATATTGACACAACTGATTTCATAGACTTTAGATTCAAATCAAGAATAATAAAGTTCACCTTCATCTATAACTAGACCTAACTAGTTTTAGGATTCAATTCCTCTGTCAAAGTCCTATCTAAACCATATTAGATTTAATGATTGGGACATCATATAATATATTTATAAAATCTCATATCAAATATTATTTCTTGATATTAACATGAATTATCCAAGACATAGAAACTACCTTAGGTAGATATTGTTTAACATGAAAATTACTCAACTATCACCTATGGTGAAAGAAGCTACCTTGCCTGGGTCTAAGAAAAGTATAATGCAACAATGTGAAGAGAGGTTTATTCATGTTTATTTCATAATGGATACAACCCTATCTATCTAATTTATTATTTCCTCTATGATCCTTGATGATCTTTTCCTTTGTACAAATGACCATCCCTTGTTTACTAGAGTCAAAATAGGTGACATCTAAGTCAAGCAATCCTTGATTAAAAAATGTTATGATAGTTACGTCACCTATTTGTATTTCATGAAATATTTAAGATACTTTGAAAGCAACCTTAATTATTGTATGCACTTAATTCTACTTGCCAAACTAACTTTCTAAATTATTCCTAATCCCATCTAATATCGACATTTAATTTTGTATTAAGATTAACCCTTTATCCACTTAAATCAATTAATCCTAGAATGTCCCACTTCCCACATATTTACATTTTTCCTAATATTTAAAATACTAATTTACCCCACAACCCCAATTTCCACATAATTCCCAATTTTATAATTATTTTATTACTCACATGCTTCCCTTCTAAAAGAAGGTCTAGAGGCTTCCAAAATCTAGAACCTTCTCCCTCTTCAAATTTAAAATTTGAGAGGGAATCTCCCTTCCAATAACTTCTAAAAAACCTCTTTAAATAGAGGTATGCCCAAGCATGAAACAATAAGGAATAAATCTAAATCTACATTATCTCTATTGCATTAAACTTCATATCCCATCTTGCATCCATCATCACAATCCATTGAGCCATATATCTTGAAGCCATTGTTCATGCAATCCAACATCACTTAGTCAAGTTACATTGAAGAATTCATTAGAACATCTTGGAGAGAAGCCAAAGAGGAGAAAAAAGATGGTAATAACTTTTTAGTAATGTTGATTTCTCCTTTATATTCTCTAATATTGGTGATATTTTGTAAGGATTTGAGTTGGATTTGATATCATTTTGCATTTTTAAATCTATTTTTCTCAAGTTTTGATGGGGATTTATTTGGCGACCATAGTGGGACCGACTTACCCTTTTCGACTAATCTTGTGAGTGTGAAGTATGATAATGATGTTTGTAGGAAAGATTTAGGACAAATTTGGTAAATCCAAGTTTTAAGATTTGTTTCATTCATAATCAGTCATTGGATGACTGACAACCTTATTACAGTAAGTAGTGATGGTGCTTTGTCAAATTTCTCATAAGCTGACCCCTTTATTAATGAATCTCTTAACATCTTGGTCTCTATATAATTTTCATTCTCTATGGTAGGATTTGATTTTCGTATTATTTTTGAAATTTATGGTAATAACAATGTCACAAATCAAAAAATTCATGTCTAATGTGTAATATATCAAGTATTTGCATGTTTACATATCTCCATTTTTTATATATTCAAAAATTTCAAAATGTAGATATTTTTATTAACTATGATATTCATGTTTTCATAACTAGACCTATATGGGATATTCATCCACTCCCTGAGGGTTTTCAGCTAATTCACTACTGACCATCCACTAGTTTTTCCTTTATTGTAAATCTACGTAGGCCTTTTTTTGAAGAAGCCTTTAAAGCTTGGTCAAAAAGCCCATTTTACGTATACCCTAAAAATATGGCATTCCATGAGATAACATTTATTTTGGGCATTAAATCAAGCAGTTTCTACGATGCCTTTGCATAAGTCAACAAGCTAGGATTTACCTCGTGATGCATAAGCATTTGTTATGGTGTGTATTAAGTGATGGGTCTATTACTAAATTCAAATATTATCTTATAAAAATTATTAAAGACATGTGTTTATAATACCATTGGGTTTAAAACCTATAATTTGTTAGAATATTCTCAGATCTTTTCACCCTACTCCATTCCATAGTCATTATACTCATCAATTGATTGATGAAGTGTTTACTAGATATTTACCAGCTATGACTCGGATGTTTTATTAGGTTATTGGTACAATAATGTTGGGTTCCAAAGATTTATTCTCCATATTAAACACATTGGTGAATCTATGGCAATGTGCCTATACCAGTTCCTTATGTTGAATTTAGATTACCATTTTAGATATTTTGTTATGATGTTTGAACATTAAACTGCTAAAACATTTACATGGAACTACATTGAATAGATTACATAATGTGTGATCATATTGATGATACTAGAGCCTATAAATTTATCTATTGGAGTTGGTTAACATGTTTTTCTTATTATGATTGAGATCATCTTACCCCATTTTAGCTCAAAATCATTTGAATTTGGCTTTCAAAAGAATCTATCTTTTCTTATTCCATTGGAAACTATGCATTAGTGTGAGGATGTTGTTGGGCTAAAGGTGCCATAGGCTAGAAATAATACTTGTAAACATTAGTTTTGACCCTATATTAGTGGACTGCATTTAATTTCAAGCACCCCAAATTACCTTTCCTTTTAATGTTGAGCAGATACCTATTTTTTTATGCACTCAATTATTGGTAATGACCCTTGGCACCTAGACCTCCATGCCCTACACATGCTAGTAGATCCTAGAGTAGATTCTTTCCAACTATATATGGTAAAGGAAAAGTCATCCATATGCTATGAATTATTATGTTGGAATTAATTTTAGAATTTGGACCCATTTATTTATTCAAACCTATTTTGACATAATTTCTTGGGTGGGTAATGCCTTTGTTGGTATTTGAATTTTTTTCATACTTTAAATTCATATCGAATAACCTTTTGTGTCATCTAATTATATTAATTAGAGTTCCATGTGTCATTTGTGATGCATAGTATGTTATGTCAATACACATAATATAGTCATTAGTTATTTAGGTTTACAATTATTTAATTGTTACTTGGTATTGTAGTATTTAGTTTAGGTATTTGTTTAAATTAATATGTATTTATTACCAAGTGTTTTTGAGCTTTGATAGTACATGGTGTGAACTCAAGTCTTTATCTTATTAGTTCATTGGTTAATAGTTATATTTAAAGTTTCATTCAAATATCTCTTAGGCAGTTAATATTATGTGTTTATTTAAATATTACTTTTTAACCACTTCTTTTAGAAAGTGATGATGGATGGTAGTTAATCTGATGATTTAGTCATATTAATTAAGACCTCTTTTTTTAAGCTATCATGTAGTGTTGAAATAACCAAATAGCAAAGGTGGAAATTTCAACATTTAGGTATTCACATATATCAGAAGAGTCAACTTTGTTGAAACTACTAACACTTTCTCATTGCACGTTACCTTGTATTGCTCTATAGGATGATTGGGCAAAGATTAAAATCAAGTAATTTATTTTGTAGGCCAATTAATTTTGAAATCAAACAAAAAAATCATTTTTACTCATCCATTTGATATTATTTGATTAACACATTTAATGTGTGCTTGCAAGACTGATCATTTCAAGTTAGAACTACTAACTCTTTGGTGTAGGACCCCTCAAGACTAAAGACACCCCATTTTGTTTTCTAACCTTTGTACTTACAAGAAGAGGTGCCAATAGTATATTATTATATTTTTATTGTATATACTTATTTTTTGTGTGGGTTATTTTTATTGATTGCATGTTATTGTATATACTTATGTTTCCTCACATAAAATAATTAATCGGTAAAATAATCATGTGTTTGCCTATGTGTTATCCCTACCTAAGTCTAGGATATCACATGATTTGGAATTCATACCCATGAATGGGCTTAGTCACTAGGGTTTGGGGATGTGGATTTTATAACCATGTACTAACCAAACTCTATGTTCTAGCAAAGTCTAAAAATTAAAAGAGCTATCATTTGGTGCCAAAGCAAAATTCTCCATAAAGAGTTTTGTGGAGTGAGAGGCATTTAAGCTCTAAGATACAAGGTAGTTAGACAAAATTTTATAAAAAATTGGGCCCCATTATACCTTCATGTATATAGGTGATTCACCTATAAACCTTTATGTATACCTAGATTAGGAGCCTTCGATCATGACAGGTGTACCTCTGCAAGAGTCACTATCAACTCCAAAGTGGCCATCATGTGCAAGTGGGGTTGAGAGGGTTTTTAGATTATGTAATGGGTCATCAACCTATAACCTCACCCGTGAAGTCATTGGATGGTGTGAGAATTGAGTTATACACCCTTATCAATTGACTAATTTAGGATTCATGATTATGTGTGTTGTTTGAGTGTTTTACAAAACCTATATTGTTTGTAAAACTGAGTCAACCATACCCTAATTTTGTGTGTGACACCTTAAATACCCATAGGCTAACATCCTTTCTCATCTCATCATTAAACATACATACCTATCCTACATCCCACCCTAATATCATACCCTCTATACCCTAATCTTTCATCTCCCATCTAATATAATACCCATTATATAGTCTCCACCCACCCTACTATATCCTAAACTAGGTCTACCTTATATCATCTACCCATCTTGTATTAACCACCCATCCCATGTTCTCTACATATTATCTTAGACATCTTTTAATGCTTAGCCTTGATTATGTAATGGGTCACCGACCTATAATCTCACCCATGAAGTCATTGGATGGTGTGAGAATTGAGTTATACACTCTTATCAATTGACTCATTTGGGATTCATTATTGTGTGTGTTGTTTGAGTGTTTTACAAAACCTATATTATTTGCAAAACTGAGTTGACCATACCCTAATTTTGTGTGTGACACCTTAGATACCCATAGGCTAACATCCTTTCTCATCTCATCATTAAACATACATACCTATCCTACATCCCACCCTAATCTCATACCCTCCATACCCTAATCTTTCATCTCCCATCTAATATAATACCCATCATATAGTCTCCACCCATCCCACTATATCCTAAACTAGGTCCACCCTATATCATCTACCCATCTTGTATTAACCACCCATCCCATGTTCTCTACATATTATCTTTGACATCATTTAATTCTTAGCCTCTATTCACCCATCTTATATACCCTCTATATTTGACATCCATTAAACATCCTTAGCCTAAGTAATTTCTATAACCTATCTTTTCCACCCTATATCTTCTCTTACTTATCATATACACCATCCCATATCTATCATTTATTCCATCCACTTAATACACATCCTATAGTCTCTATTTATATTCATCACATACATTTCCATTCTATATCTTTTATACCCTTCTCATCTCATATTCTCTTCTCATCTTTGAATACTATATTTAGCTAAATCCTCATTGTCATCCCTAGATTAGATATTATAAATAGCTAAAGTCTCATTAAAATTCTAATCTAGCACCCATCACTCATCCCTATCAGGTGTCTTATTCACCTAGCACCCATAAAACTATCCCTTTTGTTAGTGGATAAGGTATTTGATCCCATCACTCTTTTCAATTATTTCTAGATTGGTCTCTTATAAGGCTTTGTCTCTTGGCAATTCTTAGTCGATCATCACATCATTCTCTTTGATCACTAGTAAGTTTGGTTTCTAGACTAAGTTAGAATTCAAATTCTCCACAACACCTATCACACTTCATCACATCTCTTTTTACCTCATCCAAAATAGTGACTCACACCCATGCCCAACTTAGGATTGGATAAGTTTCCAACCAAGACCTTGACCCATTGGGGAATTTAATTGATCCAACTCTAGATCATGATGATACCCATGGTGATATGCATACCCCCAAAAGAGAAGATGAACGATTTGATCCCCTCCATAATGATGAGGTTATAAATATAATTGAGTGATACCTATATGAAAACCTTGATCATTTTTTATCTCTACCATTAAAATAGGGGGCACACTACCTTCAACCTTTGATCTAAGCCTTTTATAACACATTTCATCCTCCCTCTCATCCTGATACACCCTGTCAAAATATACATACCAATTAGATACCTGAATAAGAGGAAGGTGTATACCAAGAATTCATGAAAGAAGAATGCCTAACAACCCTCCATAATAATTATATTGAGGCTAAATAGAGAAAATTTATCTCATAGGATCAATTAGATCAACTAACATACCAAATAAATCTTTTACTCTATGATCAAAATCAACATCCATCATCACCTTGTCAAAATAACACCCAAAATATACATAATACCCAAAACACTCAAAACACCCATATCCCAAAAAATATTATAAATCAAACCACTAATCCTCTTGGGGACCCCAAATTCACATAAGAGTGGAGAGAAATTAAGGAGACCCTCCAACAAATAGACCCATGCTTGCAAGCTCTCAAATACAAATATGAAGATTTTTGCTCCTCAGCCTTAGACATGAGCATCTTACAAATACCTTTCCCTCCCCACTTTGAATCCAAAATTTAAAAAATATTGACGGAAAGGTGATCCCTAAGATCATGTGTAAGAGTTATATATGGCCTACCATGAAGTAGCATACGAATATGCCTATTTATTGAGATTCTTCCCAAAAAGTCTTACTGGACCATATTTAGAATGGTTCATACACCTACCCAAGCGGTCTATATCTAGCTTCAAATAATTAATAGAATAGTTTATCAAACACTTTTCATTTAATATTGAACATGACATCTCTATAATAGACCCGTATAACACCGAGCAAAGAAGTAAGGAAAGTTTAGCATACTTCCTACGAAGATGGAGAAATTTGATAAGCTACCTGAGATGTATAGTGCCTGAAAAGAATTTATTCAAGATATTTGTGGATAACCTTAATGCTGAGCTCAAATATTAGCTAAAACTCTAGTGTGATAAGACTTTCAATGAAATAATAGAGAAAATAATGCAAATTGAAAAGGCACTTATTGAAAAAGGGGAAATCAAATTATACTCTCATAATGAGCATAGCCAAAATCAAGACAACTCTTTTTTTGATAAATCAAAAGTTTTCAATAAAAAACAAAAATGTCATGAGATATGAGGTTACTGTTTCTAAACAATAACATATTAAAATAGTACAAAGGAAAAATCCCATAAAACAAACAAATATCTCCCCCATTCGAGTTCCATAAGGCAAGCCAAAGCCTCAAACTAGTAAAAGACCACTCACTAGCTTGGGAGTACGTATTGAAACAATCCTTGATCAATTAATTATTAATAATATGATCACCCTTCCTGATATTAAAGCTATGGATGATCATAACCAAAACTAGATTGGTACCATGAAGATGAATTTTATAAATAACATAGGGTCAAAGGTCATAATGCATAAAGATGTATGCAATTGAAGCATTATATTTAGGACCTGATTAAAAGGAAGACATTGAAAAAGAAGGAGATAATCCTTCCAAACAATCTATAAATGGGTAGCTAGACATTTACAAGGACCACTAAGGGACTAGGGTCAGGTTTCTTCCTTAAATCACACTATTTACCACCACTATATCAACACCATCAAAATATACAACCCCCAAGAGTCCACTCCACCTTCATCCACCATTTTAAAAACTAACCATGCCACTATTGATTATGTGGTCACCACCGAACATAGTAAAATTTTCATTCTTATGGCACCCCCAAAGGACCCATCTACTTCTTCTACTAATCAAAAGGGAAATATCTCCAATAAAATTCCTAGTTCTTTTGATAAGTCTTATGATATCATTCAATAGCTTGAGAAAATTCCAACTTAAATTTCATTAATGGAGCTTCTTAAAACATCCCCTTTACATAGGAAGATACTTAATCAATTCTTTAATGACTTCAAAGTCCATATTGATATGGATACTAATCAATTCTAGGCATTAGTAGGACATTTATTCCCTTTACAGTAGATTAATTTTGGTGCCCAAGACATGCATCTAATTAAACCCCATCATAATTATCTATTGTTCATTAAATTATCTATATCCCACCACCACATCTCCTAGGTTCTCATAGATGGAGGATTGGTGTTGAATTTATGCAATCTAGACTTTTTGAAGAAATCAGGGTATTTTAAAACATCTTTTGGGCCTACCTTAATTATGATCAAAGTCTATGATGACAATGAGAGGCCATTTTCAAAAACTATCTACCTTTCCATTACCATAGGGCCTATGGTACACCAAACATTACTCCATGTTATGGATGTATATTTACCTTATAACATGTTTCTTGAATGTTCATGGATCTATGAAATGTAATCTGTTCCATCTACGTTACATTAATGTCTCAAATTCCCCCACTTTGATATAGAATTTACCATCCCCAGATAAATTGATCACTTCTACATCTATATAATGGACTAATCCTCATCATCCTATCATCATCTTAGCATAACAAATTCCATCCTAAGTCCCATAACTACCAATTACATATCCCCTGATTAGCTTGTATCCACATCAAATCCACTAACTAAAGTTACTTGCTTGAAAATCACATCCATGGGCTTTGGAGAATATGAATATAAAAAAATTTGTGTAGGTAATTTACCACTCTCCCCACGAAGCTATGGGTCCTCTACCATGTGGAAGGTCAATCCAATAAAATATCAATTTTGACCAATGGCCTTCTCAAGTTTAAGATTATTGTTTGAATAATGTATTGTAGAATCAAATGACTCATGGATAACTCCAGATGATGAGGCCCTTGTATCTACAATAAAACAATATCCTCACATCCAAAAGATGATGGAGAATATGATATATAAAGGGAAAATATTGGAAAAACAAGAGTAAGGAAGGCTTGAACCTATCATGGTTTAAGAATATCTGAAGTATCTTTGTCTAAGGTACAGACTATATGATGATGACCTAAAAAATATTATTATGGATACTCCTCTAATCACTGAGTAGTTTTTCCTTGATGAAGACATTGAGATAGGTTCTATTTATAGTCACTTCTAAGATCTTTTTTCCACCAACATCTTCCTTAATACCATCATTTACACCATCAACATCTCCCTCAACTATCCATCACTCATTGATCGGGATCAGGAGCCATCATTTGATGCATTCCAAAATGATGAAACAATCTTCGAATATATGGGAGTTTAAGATTTTATGCCTTCTAGTGATAAAAAAAGGGTTTTTCCATAAATCTTTGTCAATTTGCATACTTTAGAGAACAACACAAATCCCATGATCAAATTGATGAAGATAAATTTGAAGAGGAAGAGCCTCCTAAAAATATGGATGAACTCCCACACATCTCATTGGAATCAAAAGAGTACTTTGACATTGATACAAAGATCCCAAAATATTTTGCTTCAGATGTTCTAAAGATATCATTGTCTCCTTATTTACAAGAGAAATAACCTTCTCTTATTGAGGAGGTGATAAAAGTTAATATTAGGACCAAATAACATCCCAAAATGGTTGAACTAGGGGCATCTTTAACAACTAAGGAATGTGAAGTAATCATTGAGTTTCTTAAACAATTCATATAATATTCCTATAGAACTATGCGAACATGCCTAGACTAGACCCCTCATTAGTATTACACCACTTGGTTATGCATCTCAATGCTAAACTAATCAAACAAAAATTATGGAAGCTGCACTCCAAAGTGGCCTTGTTAGTCAAGCAAGAGCTATTAAATTTATTGGAATCCAGCTTCATTTGACCAACAGACTATTATGACTGGATTTCTAATATAGTTCCTGTAGCTAAACCACAAGGTGGAATTCAAAATTTTAAAGACTTTCAAGATATAAATAAGGCATGTCCCAAGGATGACTTTCCCCTTCCAGATATTGACATGATCATGGACTTGACCATAGGGTATGAAATTTTATCTCTCATGGATGGTTTCTCAAGGTATAATCAGATTAAAATCACACCTGAAGACCAACACAAAATAGCTTTTATCACTCTATGAGGAACATTTTGGTATCAAGTCATGCCCTTTGGCCTTAAAAATGCTAGTGTAACTTATCAACGAGCCATGATAGTCATTTTTTATGACATAATGCATGACATAGTCAGATATTATGTAGACAACATTCTGGTAAAGTCTTGCCTTAGGTTTAAACACCATGTTATTTTAAGGAGAATCTTTGAATGATTATGAGAATACAAAGTTAGGATGAATCCCAAAAATTGTGTATTTGGTGTCACTTTAGGAAATTTATTGGTATTCATAATCTCTAGAAGAAGCATAGAAGTATACCTATCCAAAGTAAAATCAATCATAAAAATGCCTCCACCTCGCAATATCAAGTATCTCAAAATTCTTCAAGGAAAATTACAAGCCATAAAACATTTTGTTTCTCAGCCAGTGGATGGATGTCACCCTTTCACCCATATCTTAAATAAGGGGACTAATTTTAACTAGAACTCTGAGTGATAATAGGCTTTTGATAATCTTAAATAGTATTTGGCCAACCCACCTATTTTTTCACCTCTTATCTTAAGAAAACCCTTAATCTTATATATCTTAGTAACTTCATGTGAAAGAGGTGCCCTCTTAGCACAACATAATGATCAGGGTAAGGAACAAGTCATTTACTATCCCAATCACACTCTTATTTATTATGATCTCAAATATACTCCAATCAAGAAGGAATACTTAGCCATAGTGTTTGACTCATATAAACTCTGGCATTACATGATAAATAATAAAGTCAATCTCATCACCAAGGTTGATCCCCTCAAGTATTTACTATCTAAATCATCCCTTACAGGAAGAATGGTTAAATGGATCATGATCCTTAGCAAATTTGAGATTGAATATGTCAATTAAAAGGCTATAAAATGACAAGTCATAGTAGATCAATTAGTTGAAGCACCACTTGAAGTGACTAAGCCCCTTATAACAGACTTCCTAGATGAATCTATAATGAATACTTTAGAATCAAGTAACTAGAAATTATATTTTGATGGATCATTCACCATGCATATATCAGGGGTAGGCATCCTCCTTATCACCCCATAAGGTTTCCTTATTCCTAAATCCTTTCACCTTGCCTTCCCATGCACTAACAACATTTTAAAATATGAAGCCTTGATCACTAGTCTTCGTCTAGCCATCTAGTGGAATATCTACCATCTATAAGTATTTAATGACTCGTAGCTGATAATCAAGAAGGTTAATGATGAGTTTAAAATAAAGGATAAGAATTTGTTCCCTTATAAGTAATTGGTTGATTAATTGATGCAAAAATTTTAGTTAATAACATTTTAACAAGTACCATAAGGAAGTAACAAAGTGGCTGATTCAATGGCCACCATTGGATCTCGTATTGACCTCCCTAAAGATGTTTTGGAAGTAAATTTTATCATTGAACATCTGATCATCCATGTTCATCAATCTATGGCTCCTTTCCAAATTTTTACAAACATTGATCCCATCCTCCCCTAGTACCATGACATCTATAGGTACCTCCATGATAACATCATCCCCCTAACCTTAACTACCACAAATATAAATATTTCATCCATCATACCTCTTATTACACAATATTCATTAGAAAAATTTATCATAGCAGATATGACAAGACTTTGTTAGTATGCTTGGCATCAAATGAGGATTATCACATGATTAAGGAGGCTCATGATAGTATTTGTGGTAGTCATATCAGTGAAATGCCCCTAGCCAAGAAACTACTCTAATTTGGATATTATTGCCAACCATGGAAAAAGACTCCTATTTATATGTTTGAAAATGTGTTATTTGTCAAAAACATGGGAATATTATTCATGCCTCTACACTAGAATTACATCCCATCATGAGTCCAAGGCCATTTTTCATATGGGGCCTTGATTTGATCGATAAGATTAATCTAATGTCATCATATGGTCACAAGTTTATTATCATGATAACAAAGTAATTTATTAATTGGGTTAAAGTGATTCTATTAAATTATAATAAAATCCTCCAAATCTCCAAATTTATCCTCAATCAAATCATTTTCCACTTTGGCATTCCTGCCAATATCATCTCTGATAATGATAAATCATTCAAAAATTAGAAAGTTGAGGCCTTGTGTCAAAAGTATCACATCAAGCAAAAAATTTCTTCTCCCTATTACCCCTAGGGTAATGGATAATTTGAGGCAACCAATAATACCCTTATCAAAATCTTGAAGAAAACAATCAATCAGGTAGGTAGGAATTGGCACATGCAGATGTATCTAGTTATTTGGTCTTATCACACAAGTGCCCACACACCTATTGGGGCCACTCCATATGCCTTGTTCTATGGGATAGAAATGATCTTGCCAGTGGAAGTAGAGCTCCCCTCCCAATAAATATTGTTAAGGGGAATTATCATTGATCATAATTATAGACAAGATAAACTACAAGAATTGGAGCTTTTAGATGAAAAACATCAAAGGGCCTTCAATCACTTATGAGCATATCAAAATAGACTGAAAGTATAATATTACAAGAAGATCTAGTCTAGAAAATTTGAGGTTGGTGACCTAATCCTGAAGGAAAACTAGAAAAACACTAATGTTAACTAGGATAAGAAGGGAAAATTCAAAGCTAATTATCTTGAGCCTTATATCATCATTGCCAAATTTGGATCTAGAACTTATAAATTGGCCACATTAGATGGAGAAAAACTTGATGATCCCATGAATATCATGCATATAAAGCATTTCTACACCTAACAGGATCCACCAACGACCATCTATGAGTCCTCACTCTTGGGGGCACACCCCTGTCCACTCTATCTGCTCCACATCTCCTCAATAGTCATAAAAATAAAACTCCATCAAATAGTGAAAACCAATCTTCTGGCACCTTGGGCAAGTACCATGATGAAAACTATCTTTTGGCATCATGGTAAAATAACCCTAACCTTGGTCTTAATAGTGGCCATCTGTCATAGGTTTGTGCAATAATTGGAGACAAATGCTTTCTAACCCATGAGAAGTCACTACTTTTTGAGTAATAGGGATGTTTTTTTTGGAAGTCCTCTAAAGTATTATATCCCTAGTTATCATTTCTTTGTCCCCAAAAATCCTATCAGATACTTATCACTATCCCCTATCCCATCATATCCTTTTTGATAAGTGCATCTCTTTTTATCCTCAATATTAAATCTTATCCCCATTTTTCCTTTGATATCTTTAAGACCATGGTTCACACCCTCCCACTAATGTTGTCTTTATGGAAGGGTCAAACATAGGTTTTCTACTTTGGGAGTTTATCATACATTATGCTATCAAATCTTGAGGGGTCACCCTAAACCCCATATATGATTACTTTTAGACTTGGTTATAATCTTGTTCTAACATATGATAGTTTTGGGCACTTATACCCCATGTACATATCCCTTAATAATCACTAGGCCTATTTCCTATAACCATTTTATAATCACATCATTATCCACTCACCTATTTTTATTAAAATCTTTATTATCGGCCTATATTATTGTATGATTATCTTATGTGATTGTGTGTTTGTTTTGCCTATGTGTAATTTGTTTGGTTAAATTTGTATATATTGCATTTCTTGATTTATTTAACAAGTCTTGTTATCATTATATATATTTTATCTTGTTAACTTTTTATGAGAACAAGGATGGTATTGGTGGCCTCTGAATGTTTGTTCAGATAAGGCCACTTTTCAATAGAGTTCCCATGCACTGTGAATTCAATGTATCCTTGACTCTTATTATGTCATTGGTACACATATACTCATAAGTGCAACAATAAAAAATGATTTCAAAAAGCTACATGGCTCAAAACATTGCCATTTCACCACCAAAAACATCACTAAGGTAGGAGGATTATACTAAGTCATATTATAACAAGCCAAACACACTTTTATTACATTACTCCAAATTACAAAAACTACACACTATTCCACTATCTAAACACATCTAAAAATGCCACAACACTCACACTATAAATCTCTAGTTATTTTACCAATAACCAATGCATAGACAAATCAAGCCCATACCTACCTTGATCATGGTCTTAGAGGTACTTTGATCGATCTCAAGGTTCCACTAGCCAACCACCTCACCTAGGTTCTATAGAGCCAACATTGTCAATTCTCTCCAAGGATAATACTAGCATGGATGGCCAACTTATCTACAATAACAACATATGCCAGATGGAATCATTCCCTGAACCACCTCCCTCATTCTACTAGTCACATAATCTTGTTGATCTCATCTTGGATCTGTTCCCTCTCGATCCCCCTGTGGGTCCTCCCTTCAAAACAAAGGGATGCCTCCACGTCATGCCATGCTTTGGGAACATCTCCTTGCCCAACACCTTGTGCATTAAAATAATTAAATTATATATGGTGATGGGATTTTCAACTCCTCTAGTTATTTCTATCATAATATCACATCCAACATATCCATCACCTGATGTAGCCTATGTAACACTTATACATTTACTTAATAAATCAATTTTAATAGTGGTATTAGTCTACCCTATGACATTCTTGGAGTATCTACCTACTCGCCCTTATACTCACTAAGCGAATGATTGAAAAAGCTTATACCATGATGAAAATTCCTCACCTCCTCATGTGATATATAACACCCACATTCCCACAATCCTTGGTATCACTTTCCCTCACATACCAACAAGATGAATCCCAACAATGGTCATCACTTTTACCCAATAATATACCCACTCACTGAGTGACATCACATAAATTTTTAGTTGCTTTCCACTAATTTTTCCATGACCCCACATACACATTTTAACCATTCACATTATTATCCTATTGCCTATCATTATTATTCCATGACATAATAAAACAACCATGATCTTCTTTATTATTATTCACATAATATTGATCCTTACATCATATTCACATATTTTCAAGACATTATAACCTTTCATATCATTTATTCTATGTTTAAAAATATTTATATCTGAGCCATAACTATACACTATGAATATATACTACCCTACATCCCACCTTATGGTGGTGGCCTCGGTGATGGATACACTGACTGGCCTGATGACCTAGAACCCAGTGTGCTCTCAGATTGACTAATAACCCTATAAAAAGGAGCCATATGCCCTACTAGTACCACATAATTGTATAAGTCTCTCTAATATTATCTTTCCCACACCATCCTCACCACCTGGACTATCACATCTCCAAACCCCAAGGCATCCAACGTATCTGGTCCATATTTTTCTCCATCCCCATGACTCATGCCTCTACCTCTTTCTACTCTAATCATTCCTACAACTACATTTGGTCAGCCTATATTTGCTTTGTTTATTATTACAATAACTCAATTTGTACCTCCTGATGATTCACCTTCTCTAGGAATGAGGTAACCTAATCTAGTAATTATACCATTTGTATATCCCTTTGAGTAATCTAACCCTATAAGAATTCAACCTGACACTGCAAACTTAGTCATTCCCATCACACAATAACTAACTAGCTCATATAATCCCCAATACCCCTATTATTTTTATTTCTCCTTATATGCCTCTATAAATGGTACACATTCCTTAACCAATGATCATGTCACCATCTATACAACCACCTCGATGCACTTCTTTCCACCATAATTCTCTCTTGAACTTACTCCTCTTGTAATACACACAAAATTAACAATCAAATAATGTCATTGCATCACATAATAAAAATATATATATAATTTAAAATATTCCTAAATAAATTTGATGTTTCACATCCCCTATTCCCCAATGTGGATTTATTTCCCCCACCTAATTATGGCCTCCTATGATGCCTCCCTACATAAACAACAACCCCCTTTGATGGCTTCTGTTCCTCCAACAACTCCCCTTTGACCCACAATTTTATTCCCCCATGATGCAGCCACATCCCCTTTCCCCACCTTCATCACTCCATGACTTGACTGCATGATTTCTATATGCTCTAACCCACACTCATCCCTAAATTGATGGTATCCCTTCTCCTGGACTACCCAACTATTACTCAATTCAACCCCTCAAACCCCTCAACTTGCCTACATGACCCATGATTACCTGTATCATGGCCCTCAAACCATTTTTCACCATTGATATTTCCTATACACATACATAAACAATAAATAAACACCCAACAATCAAATCCATACTTGATTTTTGCTTCCACCTCGATGTTCGTCCTCCTGTCCCACCTCATTACCATTTTTCACACCTTGATCTTCTGCCATCACCTACACCATGACTTCTCTCTCTTGATACATTATACTAACTTGACCTTTTTAATTTTTCCTTCCATTCTCTATGTCTCCTTTATGCCTTTTATTCTCTTTTGATATTTTTTAACCACATCTAATCTATCTTAAGTGGTAGGTAAGCCTCTACTACCCTCTCCCTTAGTGACCACACTGTCCTCCCTTGATTTGGGAGGATTTAAAATAGTGACCTAATCATATGGTCTAAAATTTTCCCTAAATTATCACCACATTTAATATATCATTAATATCTTTCCAACACATTTTATGGTTTGAAAAATAGACTCTGTATGCAGAAGTTATGGCTTGTTGAAGTTTTCAAGTAAAAAGGAAAAAATGTGCAAGTATGGTGACTGGACATACATGTGGTCCAATATATTCATGACACATGGAACAATGAAATCCTCACATTTAGAGTGTCCACAATAGACCCAATATTTTATATAAATCCCACTTCTTAAGGATTGAGAAATAGGATTAACTCCATGAATATCTTTCCCCACAAACGTGGGATATTTCCCATTAAAATTGGGATATCTCCCATAGAAGTGCATGGGAGGTTTATCCAAAGAGAAATATATGAAGGGTGGTTCAACCCATTAATCCTCATCAAGTTTCCACAGCTCATTTTTGGAGATAATGTTAAGAATCTTAAATAAATTCTTGTACATGGGGATGGATAATGAAAAAATCCATAATTGGTGCATTTTGAAAAATTATATAAACCCATGAACCTCATTTGTAAACTCATTCCTAGAGAATTACAATAGCACTACAATCTCTCATTGAATGTATTTGAGAATAAATCTCTCACTTGCATTACATTCTTGGACTATGGAAGCTCTGATTCTCTATTATTCGTAGGGTGTTATTAAGCTGAGTATTATAATAATATATCTATTAGAGGAATTAGCACTACTTGGAAGCCATGGAGGAGGATCATTTTATGGAGCCAATGACTGCTGCCTATTTTGACTTAGCTCTATGTAGAGGCTCTTGGAGGTCATGTAGTAGAGGAGAAGTCAATAAGAAGGTGTGAAGTAGGGAAGCCATGTTGGAACATTTTGCAAGCCTTTAAATACTAGTTTGGGTCTTTGCAAGACCGATTGGCACTTGAGTTCATGACGGATTCATTACAGTTTTGTAAGTTTTAAACTTGTATTTATAAATGGATTTTTATAATGAACTAGTTCATCATTTATAGAACCTAGATACATATGCATCTACCAAAATCCATTATCAACTTGTGTGTATTTTTCATTATTACTTGCATTTCATTCTTTTTAGTTGATTATATTTTTGGAGTTGAATTTCAGCATTAAAACTAATCTATCTATAAGGATCCAATAAGTAAAATTTTTAGAGTAGGAAATCTACATGTTCATAGATCATTTTGGTATTATAATAGTTCAAATGTAGGATTTTATTCTAATTTCACAACCTATTCATATCAATTTTAATTACTTGAAAACATTTTATACTTGTTTAATATTCCAGTGCAGTGTGCAGTTGTTAGAGATATAAGTTATTTGTAGAAACAAGAAACCATGGGCAAAGCCTTAAAGAATGAAAAGATTGAATATATTGAAGCATTTAATTGGTAGATACATGATGAGAATAATTTCCTAAGATCCAAGTTTCACTCCTTAGAAGACGAGGTCAAACACTTGAAAGTTGATTTGTAAACCAAGGATGAACTCTCGGCACAATTTCAAAGTCATGAACAAAAGGAGTTACCTTCCACCACAGATGTAGAGACCATGACAGATGATTGCATTATAAATTTACCATGTATCACTTCCTCCTATTTAGTTTTCAATGTAGTTTTTGATGATTTTGAGAAACACACCATAGGTATTAGATCAAAATAGTTGTTTAAAATGATTTTTGATGGAAAAGGTCTTGGAAAGAATAGCCAAGGTATTATTAACCTAGTATAGGTCAAGGATCATGCTCATTTTGAAAGTTTGGGTTATGATAGTGAGTGAATGGAGATTGGAGAGGGTTCCAAATCCACTAAAGGAAGACAAGATTTCAAAAGCCAGATGTTCATGCCACTAGCTTTGCAAAATTCTTCCATGTAGAAGAATGTGACACATTCACAGGGTGATGATAAAGTGTGGAATAAAGTAGAAAAAGAGGTAATTCAATACCACCTACTTGTAATTTAACAAATCATAGTACTAAACATAATGGTAATTATAAAACTTATGATGTTCTCTTTCATTTTAAACAATATGGCTATGACATACATAAAATGTAGAATGCTTTCCCATGTACTTGTTATGGGATAAAGTAATCATTATGTGGCTAATTATTGGAAGAGGAAATATTTTATGATGAAGTTGTTTCATTTTACGACAAAAAAGGTAGGTTCTAAATATTAATCTTGTAATTTAGAAGTAAGAAAAGATAAATATGTTTCCTCATCCAAAAAGGACAAAAGGAACTATTGTACTCATTATCGTATGAGTGGGCACATGGTTGAAACTTGTTGGAAAATTCATCCATCATGTAATCCTAAATATGGTAAGATGAATATGGTTTATTCTCATGTTAAAAAGGTAATAAATAATGGAGTTTTTAATTCACAGGCAACCCATGAATAAGCCCACCTACCCAAAGAAGATTCCATCAAGAGAGAGCATCCATTATATTGGATTGGTAATAAATGGATAGAATTTTTGCTTAGCTAAATTTTATTTAGCATGCTTAAAAACACTTTAAATTCACTTATTTGGTTTTCATTGTTGATAAGCATTAAGGAAACTAGCCATTTATATGAGCAAGTGTGGAGGTAGATCACTCATTGAAAGTGAATATGGAGCAACCATACAAGTTGAGAAGCATGCATGAGCAACCCAACATAAGATATTTGGAGTAAGACAATAGTAGACATTTTGATAGGCATTAGTACCATGCCCATGAGTTGAGTTGTACTTACAAGAGGGAGACAAAGTGGCATCAACATGAAAGGTGCTTCTATGGTGAGTAGCACTTAATTAAAGCATTGTTGATGATGGATGTATGTGGCCATCCATTTTTGAAGTGTGTTCATTCAATGTATGTATGTAATAATTATATGCATATTTGTAAAAGACCCAAATTTGTCAATGTTTGTAAAACATGTATGTTGCATTTAAGACCCAAAGAAGGGAAATGTTTGTAACACATGTATGATGTATGTAAGACCCCAAAAAAGGAAATACATCAGTTACATGTAAGACCCCAAGAAGGGGAAAAATGTAAAAGTGATGATATATTATAACATCACTTAACATGAAACATAGTTTTATATCCTTGTGTTAATATTGAATAGGAAGGAGATTTAAAAAATTAGCCTTCATAGGATAAATGCATCCAGGATAAACACAAATAGAAACTAGAAGGGTGAAGAAGTGATACATTCACTTATTTTTTAGAAGTATATTTTTGGTGGAGCAAAATTTCTTATGTGGGGAGGAGTGATCTAGGAGAATTTCTAATAGTGATAAAATTATATGGTCTCAAATTTTCCCTAAAATATCTGCACAATTAAGATCTCATCAAGAGTTTTCTAATGCATTTTATGGTTTGAAAAATGGACTTTGTATGTAGAAGTTATGGCCTATTGAAGTTTTTAGTAACATGGAAATAATGTGTAGGTACAATGACTAGAAATCCACATGGTCAAATATATTATTGACATGTGGACTAATGAAATCCTCACATTTGGAGTGTCCACAATAGCTCCAAAATATTCTCCAAGATTTTAGACAAATACCACTTCTTAAGGCTCGAGAAATGGGATTAACTCTATGAATATCTCTTTCCCCATAAATGTAGGATATTTCCTATATAAATTGGGATATCTTCCATAGAAATGCATGGGAGGTTTATCCAAAGAGTAACATATAAAGGGTGGTTTGAACCATTAACCATCATCAACTTGCCATGCCCCATTTTGGGAGATAAGGATAAGAAGATTAAATAAAGTCTTGTACATGGTGATGGATAATGAAGAAATACATAATTGGTGGGTTTTGAAAAACTATATAAACCCATGAACCTCATTTGTAAACTCATTCCAAGATAATTACAAGATAACTCCAAGATCTCATTGGAAGTATTTTAGAATAAATGTCTCACTTGCATTGCATTCTTGGACTACAGAAGCTCTAATTCTCTATTATTCATAAGGTGTTGTTAAGCTGAGTATTGTAATAATAGCTCTATTGGAGGAGTTAGCACTAATTGGAGGCCAAAAATTAGGATCATTTTATGGAGATGATGATATATGCATATTATTACTTAGCTCTATGTAGAGGCTCTTGGAGACTATGTATTAGAGAAGTCAATAGGAAGGTGTGAAGTAGGGAGGCCATGCCAGAATATTATGCAAGACTTCCAAGACTAGTCTAGTTCTCTATAGGACTGATTAACACTTGATTTCATGATGGATTTATTATAGTTTTTTAATTTTTAAATTTGTACTTGAAAATGGATTTTTATAATGAATCAGTTCATCATTTATAAAATTCAGAGATGTAGGCATCTACCAAACTACATTATCAACTTGTGTGTAATGTTCATTATTATTTGCATTGCATTATTTTTATTTTATTATATTTATATAATTTAATTTAGACATTAAAACTAATCAATTTATAAGGACCTAATAAGTAAAATTTTTAGAGTAGGAAATCTACCTATTTACAGATCATCTCTTGAGTCATTGAGCTTAACACTGATGATGCTTTCCTCAATGCCCTACACATATTCCTAATCCAGAAGTATGTGGATAAATTATGCATACACCCATCAATGAAGAGATTATACAAGCTCTTCAAACCCTTCCACCTATCTTGATTATATATCTCATTACATAACAATGGTGACCACCTATGCAATAAACTTGCATAGGTTTCACCTTCACTCCATCTAATAAAACTTGGCTTGTGACGATGATGGCCTTTTAAAAAAATTCCTATGAACCTCCTAATACAAGAACCCCCCATTTAAATTTGTCTCGTAGTGATACCCACTACCATTTCACTCCTACTACTCCATTTTCCACCTTACATGGGTAGCTTAACACTATTCTTCACCTCTTCCACCAAAACCACCTCCTATGTATCAACTCCATTTTTTGGTGTCTCCACAATATTATTCACTTGATATTTATTTACCTTTATCCCTCTACACCTATTAATCCCACTATATATGGGATTAATCCACTTAAATACCCCTTTAACTATTGGCGTTCTTCACCTTTTATCCACACATTGGTCACCTAATATGCTTAACCAACATCATAACATCACCAGTATCCTCATCCTTCATAAAATATCTATTAAATCTACCATGACACTCATCTATCCTTTAGTTGAGACCCATAATTCTCCTAAGCATGTGTCCTTTCTTGAGATAAGTCATCATACTACATATCTCTCTTTAGTTACAATTGATTTCCCCTTGGTATGTGTCAACAACTATGACACCATCCTTCCTTCTTCCTATGCATATATCTTATCCAAGGGCATCCTCAATCATACCATAGCTCATCCATATTACCACCCCTACGTCACTCTTCATCTAATTTAATTCATTTTATCTTTATGTCTCTTCTCCCTCCCATCAGAACTACATCAGCCTAAGGTCTCCTAAGACTATATAGGCAGCAGATGACCATAATATTATGCCCAAGGATAGCTTGACCACTTTTAACCCCCACTCCCCATCCCATCCCAGATGGAATGCTCAATATCATTACATAATTTATAGCTACACATCTCACATAGAATGGCTTATTATCCTTAATCAGTCATCCCATATCCTCTATAGGCCTTCTTCCATCTTGGGTATATGTCTTTGCTTTGAGACTCATCATTGGCTTATGGCCTATCCAATCTTTTTATTTGCTAAACTATGTCTACATCTCAATGATTTTAGTCTTATTGTATTCATCACACCACATCCCTTATAGACATTGGTTATTTATCTAAAACTCATCTCTCACAGTTAAGCCACTTTATCCCATAGCATTTATGCTTGGGGCATCTCAACCCCTTGTCATCATCCTAGTCCAAATATTTGTATTCAAATGACCCTCAAACTCATTTCTCCCCACATGATACCTTGAGGGGACATCATACCTACTAACAATGTTTTCATCTATGACATGGTTTTTATTTAAAATTCTATTAATCCTTCCATTTCACTCTACTCGCAATGCCCTTTCAAAGAGGAGAAAAATCTATGCACTTAATTCTGTATGCCAAATTGACTCACTAAATTATTCCTAATCCCATCTAATATCAACATTTATTTCTGTATTAAGATTAAACCTTTATCCCCTTAAGTCAATTAATCCTAAAATATCGCACTTCCCACATATTTACATTTTCCTAATATTTAAAATCCTCATTTACCCCATAATCCCACTTTCCACCTAATTCCCACTTTTATAATTCTTTGATTACTACATGCTTTCCTCCTAAAATTTCTAGAGGCTTCCAAAATATAGAACCTTTTCCATATTCAAATTAAATATTTGAGAGGGAAATATCCTTTCCAATAACTTCTAGAAAACCTCTTTAAATAGAGGTATGCCCAAGCATGAAATAACAAGGAAGAAATCTGAATCTACGATGTCTCTGTTGCATTAGCATTCATAGTCCATCTTGTGTCCATCATAGTAATCCATTGATCCATCTATCTTGAATCTATTATTCAAGTAATCCAACATCACTTAGTCAAGTTGCATTAAAGAATCCATTGGAACATCCTGGAGAGAAGCCAAAGAGGAGCAAAATGATGGTAAGAAATTGTTATTGATGTTGATTGCTCCTTTATATTCTCTCATATTAGTGATATTTTTTAAGTATTTGAGTTGAATTTGATATCATTGTGCATATTTAAATCTATTGTGCTCAAGTTTTTGTGGGGATTCAATTCTACTTGTAACATTTTATAAGGATATGACTAAAGATAAATTCTTCCATTAGGATGTGTTTGGTTTCCTATCATAGTACCACCTATTATGGCTAGGGTAAAGCATATGATATTAAAATTTCATATTTATTAATTATTTTTTGTTGTTTATGGACTCATCACATGAAGGGATTAACTTATTTTTCATGAAAATACATGAACTTTCTTTACATGTATTTCATCTATAAGGTAAAATGTGATACCAACCCCAAGAAATTTTGAAAAATTATAAGAACATGGTATCTATAAAATACCTACCCTTGAACCTTTACCTAATATCCCATTTCATGAGTACCAATGCTTCAACTATCTCGTTAATTAAACTAGAGGTTATAGTGGTCAACTCGAGCTTTAGGTAAACATTCTAGCGACCTCCTTGATTATGATGATGAGAATCCTAATGAGAATAACCTAAAAATAAAATATTATAACTTCTTCCTAGCATCATAGATTTACAATTTTGTTCTTACAAAAGGCCAACTAAATAGTTTATTAATTTTGTGTTCATTATTAAGAATACAATTTATGATAGTTTTCATAATGACATAGTGTTCAATTCCCTCAATATGGATATCACCATTCTTGATTACAAGGATGTTTAAAATTTAGATGAACCATACTTGTTTGAATATGCTCATGCCAAAGATGTGTAAACCCTAAGTTATTGTTCTTCCCTTCAGTTATCCTATGAGAAAACTTCATTTTAATCTAGCATTAAATTAGTTAATATTGTTTGACCTAGTTATCTTAACTCTTCAGGCTTCCAAAAACCATTGTGTCTTCAAATTTTGTTTCCATATCTAAAATAAATCCATTCCATGTTACACCAAATGCACCTAGACATTTCAATGGTATAGATGACATAGAATAATTTTTAAATATCTTTGTTTCTTCATTTAGGTTGGTTCCAGCATCATGCCAAACTAACTTGAATAAGATCCTTTTTTTAGTTTCAAAATCCTTTTCAATCATTCAACCTAGGATTTTTTATCATATCACATATCTTTAACACAATAGATGTAATAATACCAAGCTTCTAACATGGATATGAAACCACTACCTTCATTTCTTCCAATGTGCTCTTGTTTCTTCTACAAGACTAGTACAATTCTTTGACTAATTATTAAGTTCTTTGATAGTGTTGGGATGTACTTCATCTCAAGGTAGTCAACTTCCATATTTATCCAAATGTGTCACCTCCAAAGGTTACATATTCATAGCTATTCAACTTTGTCATGAGTGTTATATATTTCATAGATGGATTTAGAACTATTCTATATCAATTTTTATATTTTTTGTAGCTTATATCTAAAACCATCAGTAGTGCTCACATGGCCTATCTATGATAAATGATCATCCTCCTTTGTAGTTATAATGACTCTCTAATGATAATTACTTTCCCCACCTCCTTCATGAGTGACACCTCCACTTCCACACCTATGTTATTATCATCTAGAGGATCCACATCATTCTCATTCTAGTGTGCCTATATTTTCTCTCAATATCATCTACAAGTAATTCCTTTCATGACTCTTAGAAAAGGTATTAGAGATTATGATTTGAGTGACAATATTTGATAGATTTTATTAATGATGTGTGTAGATATATTTCAATATTCTTGTAAGTAGACACATCTTCATATCATTTTTTCCATATTTTTCACATGATTTGATCTTAGATTATTATCTTTAGCATGCATAATGCTTATTTTATATCTTTATTATACCATGATATTTATTTTTTAACACCTTATTTTCTTAGTGTGGTCTTTATACTATAATTTTGTCTCACATTACTATTGTCTATCATTATTATCTTTGTGGCTTTTTGGTATATTTTATATTCCCCATATTTTACAATGATTTATTTCACTTATAATTGACCTTAGTTTCCCTTGTGGATATTTGGTAGCACCTTTGGGGTTTTTTACTCAACTAATTTCCTTTTGGGATGTTTTAATATTTTATCTTATAATTTTACTTTTATTTTTACATGTAATTGGCCTTGGTTTCCCTTATGGATCTTTGAGCTTAGGGCTCTATTTTTCAACATTTATTTTCCACTTATAGTCAACATTTGTTTCCCTCATAGTTCTTTGGTATCTTTTTGTGCTCTCCCTTTTTTGAGATAATTTATCCTATCACTACTTATATTATACTTTATGTAGGTTTATAATGATTCTTTACTGACATGATTACCATTTTTCTTAGTGTTTCACTCATTAGGTTTTTCATTTCTATTATTTAACTTACATTCTCATGTACTTACGAATCCCTCTTTTTGTCTATTCATTTATGAAGTATAGCTCTTCCTTCTTGTGGTCAGGTACTAGAATATCCTCATTTCATCACCTTTTTTTACATGGGAGAATTTTTCATGATATCCATCTTTCCCTTTCTTTTCCCTTGAGGCACACTTGGGTTTGTTTCTAAATGGCATTTTTTTCTAAAGTGTAGGTCTAGAAGTATTTAAGCATATTTTATCTCTAGGTTCCCCTAATAGCATCTAGTGTAATATCTCTTTTTCTAGTCATATTTATCACCCATGGTTGATTCTTCTAAATCCATATATTGGAGAAAACTAGAAAAAATCCAAAATATTCAAAAGCCATTTCTGATGAAAGGCAATGTAAAAAGGAAAATATCTTTAAAAAAGAAAATCATAATAAAAGACATGATCTTATTTTTATCATAACCCATATCCTATTCAAAACTCAAACTCCATACTTGGCCTCATGATATATTCAAGGTCAATTGGCATACGATTGGCTAGTATATTATGGTAGGTGGTCTATATATCTTACATTTTAATTCCACCTACTCTCTCATGCGAGTAACTAATCTTCTAGTAAACCAAAAACTTTGTAATGGGTCTCGAGAAGATGAGAACACATTGTGGGAAGATAATGTCCTTTTAATTTTTAGGCATCTAACATTCATGGGATTATATTTATACTTCCCTAGTTAGCCCAAGCTTACAGTTACTAAGTGGGGTTCTCTAGGTCCTCTATGTGGACATTTTTTAGCCTTGCCCACTTGGTTAGAGTGTCTTGTCTTTGAAAAATATTTATACATCACCCTTATGGAACATTTCTTCATTATATTTCAATTTTTTCCAATGTCCCCTTGATATATATTTCCACTAGATGATCACATCCTTGATATTTATCTGCCCATTTTCTATCTATTTACTTCATATTTGATTATTACCTTTTAATTTATAGTGTATATTTACTTTTAAATTTATGAGTTACATTATAAGACCTTGGGAATAAAACCAAGCCTTCCTCACAATTTCACATCACCTTTCATTTCCACACCATCCCCATCATCATAGGTATTTCTCTAGATATTTGCCTTCCTACATTTTTCTTTAGCACACACATTGATTACATTACTCATTAGAGTCTTTGATTTCTTTGTTTTATATCCTTGTCTAAATTTATTGTATTCATGTCCTACATTAGATGTTTTTTATAGTCATCTTATTTTACCTTTTAATTGATTTAGGTTTTTATGTGTCTCATATTGGATGATCTTGTAGTCATTTCATATCCTTGTTTGATTATATTTTGCATTTTTTACATTTGATATCCATAGTTGTAATTATTTTTTGTATCTTATGTTTTTTCTCTTACATTATTGATGTGATTGATGACTTGTTTCTTACAATTTTTTACATATATGATGTTTTTCCATAATATGTTCATCTTAATTACATTTGGTATGTTTTCCTTATTACACATATTTTTTTTCTATCTACTTACTTAAGATGTCATTTTTACACTTTAGGTTTTGTTATTTTTTACCATGCATTTACTCAAAATTTCAAGAAAAGAATAAAATATACATAGTATGATAACATCTTCATATCATGATATTATAAATATAACATGTGTTAATATCAAATATTTACAATCCCATTTATAAAATAAAGAATCAATTATTTATATACGTATGTCAAAAAAATATACATTAATATACAATATATACATTTATGTATTTGGACCACCTTCATCCCCAAGTGGTGGGTGAGGCACCACACTCCTTAATGAAGTTGTGGATTTATCCAATTTTAGAGACATCTATAGCATATGAGTATGAGACTGAAATCCCTGGCATGTTCCATTTATAACTCAAAGATATATTATCTTATTTACCTCTCATGTTGTTTGATAATTACAAAAGCAAATATTTATGTGTCTCTTATTGTGGCCAAGGTAACATATGACATAGCCACCTATTCCATGCCACAACCTCTCCTCTTACTAAGACTACCTCCACATTATTAATAATATTTTTCTCTCACCACCATATGTCCCATGTTCTTGTTCCTACCAACCTAAACCAACTAGCATTCTCCTAGGAAAATGGTACAATGGGATCCACTATGGTTATGGTATCATGCTCAGGTAGCATGTCATCTAGGATCTCATGGTGTGTGGTCTTGACCATCACTCTTCATCATTATATATTCACTATAGCATCCAAAAAATCAAACTAAATTAATCTCATTGAACCATTATGGCCTAACACTCTAATGACCTCACTTGTCCTCACATAACCCATCTATCTCATCTTGGTGGCACACCCTCTATCATAATTACATAAATATCAAATCTCACCTACTCCTTGGGCTTTCCTTTTTATATTATTTTCATCACATATCCATTTAGGACATGAAATGGTATCAATATTGGGACATTAATTTTACACAATGTCATTATGGATTCCTCAAGTGCCTCACCCAATGGGGTGGTATTGCTAGTGTTATTATCAGGTACAACCATCCAAAACTATTTTAGGACTCAATCACATGAGTAAGGATTCATCCACCAAGTGTAGTAAATTATAACCTGAGCCCTCACCTATGCCTTTATCATGTATGGCCATGAAATACATGTGTCCATAATGCCCTATTATGGATTCCATGCTATTTGATCTGTATGTATAGTCTTTAATTCTATTTATAGAGGTATATATCATACCACATGATCCTAATCTAACCTTTTCACTTGAGGTAGGTTGTCCCCAATATGGTGTGGTAATCATGATGATTGATACATGAGGAACCTTTCATATATCTAACATGTGAAAAATGTGATAAGACACATAGTATGTTGTCCAAAGCTAAAAACATAGATAAATTATATATGAGCTATATTTAGATCATAGATCCCATATCATAAATTGCACCTTAGTCTAAGGTAAACTAGAATAAGACTATAATTTAAAATAGTACCATGCCATCTGAATTGTGACATAAAACATGGATGGTCATTAAGCTGATAATTAATTTTTGGATGTTTAGAATTCTTGACATGTAAAAAATGAAGATTTTGATAATTAGCTTGTAATGATCACACTTATTATACTTTATGGCCCATTGGGCCAGCTCCCAATGTTCTACAATAGAAAAATGCACCTCCCAAATCATAAACATACTCTCTATTAGTATTCCCATTATGACATGAATATCCTCTAAGGTGATCATAACTTTCATTATGTCCTTATCTCCCTCCCATTTAAATATGTCAATGATCCTCTATAAGCACTTGAGAAACATCATGGCTATCATTACACTAAGAGGAACTCGACACATCTCCCTGACACCTTTGAAGTCCAAACTGATTTTGTCTGCTCTAACCACTTATGTCAATTTGGATAGTAGATTTGGTATCCATATTATCTGATTCTTATCTATAGTTATTTTGGCCTCTAAAAAATGTCAAATAATAGTACCCAACTATATTTTGATTAAAAATATGAAATAAAATTAAAATATAACTAAATATTTTATTAAAATTAAAAATGGACTTTATTTTTATGGTATTGACCATTTTGTTTATTTCCCTACTACATCAACCACTTCCAGTTCTCTTATACTTGCCATATATTTCTTTTTCTAGTGCATTAGCTATACATTTATGGTATCAACCATCAATTTATTCCCTATGACACTGATCGTATACATATTGTATTAGCCATGTTATTTTTTTCTAACTATATCACCATACGTATATAGTATCGACCATGCATTTTACACTCTATGGTACAATCCATGGTTATATTATATAAGCCATTTTGATCACCTTTTCTACTGTATCATCCATCATATATGGAACCATAATCTATAGTGATTCTTTGTAGTTAACTGCATTGGCCTTACCATATGGTATTGGTGAGGATTAAAAAAATCCCTCTCAACTACATTGGCCAAGCCAATATAGTTTCTTGGTGCTAGTGATTTCTTCTCTCAACCCTAAATTTGATACTTAGTTTTCTACCTATCACCTATCCAAAAATTATATACATTATGATACTTGTTGGGATAAATTCCACTATGCATATTTCCCTAGTGCATATATTTCAAAAACCTACTCTATTTTACACTATTTATTCAAATAAAACATTAAATGTGTTACCTACCTACATGACTCATGTGGTCTATCCATAGTGACCTCCCATGCATATGCCTCACCTCTCTCTAGTCATAGTTTATCCTTGCACTATGAATGTCATCCAGAGCTCTAAGTTTCCAAAAATAGAAAATGAATAAATGATTTTATTTTCCCCTATTCATATGTCCTAATTTAAATTTTAAAATTTCTTAATTACCTCCAAATTTTGTATTTTACTCGTATCGTTGTTTATGTAGTTCATTTTTATGAACCAAAAGAAGAATTAGGGTCTTTGAGAAGTAAATAATTTTGGGGTCATAATTTTTTTTAAATTTCATTTTCCTCTTATTTTTTAGGTTTGCCAATTAATATTTCATATTATCACCTTTTATCAACTACATCACATGCAATATCATATTTACAATCAGTGAGGTAAGTGGAGTTATATATTTATATTTATTAATTTATTCATATCTTAATTTTAGTTATTTTAGTATTTCCTAATATGCTTTTTTGTGTTACCATGTATCTTTCCTAAATCACCAACCTATGTTACTTTATTTTGACATGTGATGGACTTTGGGTGGGGAATATGTATACACCTAATGTTTTCACCTTTATCACTTTACTAAAGGTTTATTTTGAAGGTGATTTTTTTCACATAAATATCCCTAAATTCACATCATAAGTAGATCACCAAGAATGGGTTGGGATCAGATCATGGTAATTTTTGAGATATTTTTGCATACTACCATATCATACTTTCATTACTATCAAATTTACCTCCTCTGAGTTTCTTTCTGGCTTACATCTCCATATTCTTTTTTTCCAATGTTTTTAGCCACCATATATTCCTAATATATTGACCAAGCCAATCAATTTTGTTCATACTTAAGTATCCATATACTATATTGACATGGTCGATATAGTTCTAAGTCTATCCTTTTTAGTTATACCATATCATCCTAGACAATATAATTTTTTTCATTCAGCATATTTTTCAACATTGTCAACATTATTGATACCATTAAATTAGATTTTAAGGTTATTTCATAGTTTAAATTTTTATGTATAATGGTCATATTTATCATTTATTACAACACAAAACACTCAATCTCTCTTCTTGCACTTGTATTTCTACTCTTAAGTTGTAAAATGAGTTAGAGGTTAAAGTCTTATTCTTTGAGATCTAGTATTACTTAAAGGAAATTAACCCTCAATAGGAAAAGTCATGCCAAGGTGTCCCAGTCTTTAAAGTCCCTAACTAAGGATATTTAGGTTTTATTCTTGCCTTTTGTGATCTTCATCTTACAATATATCTTAAAACTTTCCACTTAATCTAAGAGGTAGATTGAAGTGTCAATGAGTCACCCCAAAGGTAATAATATTTACCCTTAATCTCTTTCATTTAATTACTTAGTTGATATATTTACTTCCTCATTTGTTATAGTAAATACATTTTGTTTTTCCTTAACTATGTTTATCCTTATATCTAATAATATGTTATTTCTATAGAGTTCTTGGGCTTTGCATTTATCACCTTATATTTCATATACTTCCCATTTTTTTACTATTTCACCACTTATTTTACTTAGTTTAGTATTTTTAGCTATCTTGGATCTAGGTTACCCTTATTCATTAGTTCCTTGCATGTAGTATCCTTAATATATCTTTGATACACACCTTTTTAACCATTATTACATCATTTGATGTACCATGGGTTCTAGTTAGAACTATACCCCATATCTTAGGCATACTTTTTGAAACCCTATACACTTGTTATTGAATGTGAATTTCCCTCTTTTAGATCTACAATCACCCCAAGAACCATAATCATACCATCCAATTCTATGCAAGATTTATTGTTATGAACTTTATTTGTATCATAATCTATAGAGAGAATAAGATTGTTATTGGTAATATTAGTCCACAACTAAATTAAATATGTGTAGTTACTTTGTTGTGCATAACATCAAATCCTACTAAATTATCTCAAATCTAATAAACTATGTACCTAGTACTATATTTTATGTCAAAAATAATTTTAGAATAAACTTCTAAGGTTTCTAGGTCAGAATCACCATGTCCAACAACTTTACAATAAATATTCATGACTTTAACAATGGTACTATCTATTTGAGATGCCATTAAATATGCCCAAGGGATGTTCGAATGTGTAGTGATGAAGAAGAAAACAATAAATGAAAATAATAAATCATGTTATTTTCAATGAAAATATGGTTTAAACCCAAAGGCAAGGGCATAGTAAGATAATTACAACATACATTAAACCCTATAAGAGCTTATTCTCCATTATAATTAATTTTTTAGCCCAATGTTATTAAAAAAATATATGGATCATGCTTTTTATGATTTACTAATGTAACTTTGTTAGAGGTAAATATATTGATCGATGAAGGATTAACTAGCACATCTTATCATTCCGTTTCAAATCATAATACATTAGAATTCATTTTTATCACCATATGTAATAGAATATCATTAGGTCAAATAAAACCAAATGGGAAAGGAATAAGAGGAAAAAGTGATTAATATAACTATTATATGGAAAAGAAAAATCTAAACAGTATTAGGAAATAATGTGTATAGTCAAGTAGTATAAACTTACTATATTATATAGAGGAGTCACAAATTTTAATTTGTGGGGTGGGGTATGTGTCTTTAATATTAAAAATTATAGACACCTAAATTTGGTATTATACACTTGGAGATATTTATTTTGACATACTTTAACATACTTGGACTTTGTATACACATTTGATTCTTTGCACACTTTCTCCTATATGTATACCCATTAATATTTTCTTGTCTAACCCATTTTACTAATACACATATTTAGTATTATCATGTTATGTGTAATAACCTTCAATAATCACAAGTATATTTTATCCACATCCTAGATCATTGATTTTCCCTCTTAGGATAGTATTGGTAATAGGATGATAGTTGTGGTTTATTACAAGTGTTTCCCTTTACTGACAGTGTCCAAGAATACTCAACGTATAAATTTTAAATTAGGATGTCTCCATAATGTCATCCTAGACACCTTTCATGGGTAGGTCATAGTGTGAATTATCAAACAGTCATTTATAAATACAATTCCATCCAAATATCATACTCACTTAGAAATTACCGAGTCATTTACTCACTACTAGGCATTCGTGTTATAAAATCAATTAGCACTCTATTGAGATAGTAACAAAAAATAATAAAAATATAAAAAATATGAACCCATCAATTGATAAACCTTAGATCCAAGTATAAATACAAATTTAGGTCAAAATTCCATGTTTTCAGATGTCAAAATCCAAACATTTCATCATATTCTAGTATGAACATGATGGTGCATACACACACCTAGGTGATAGAACTACATGTGGTTTAAGCCCTATTTGGAGTATCAGAACATAGGAAATGCTTATTCACTCTATGGAGAGTGTTTTGGGTTTTCCAAATCATATATATAATCCCTATTTCAAGGTCTATCTTATGCTAAAAGTATAATTAGCATTTCAAATCAAAGGAGAGGAAAAATAAATATCAACATACAGGACCAAGGGAAACCAAATATACATAATTCATATAAATGTGTAAGTGTAATGATATGAGGTAGTATGAATACACAATAAATTATGATAGTATTGTTAGAGCCTAGATAATACCAATTACCATAGGTGTTTAAACTTCACCAACAACATCTGCATAGGTTTTGAGTCTTATTTCATGATCTACATTATTACAAAGTAATCATAACATTTTTAATGACTGTGAAGAATGTAATGAGTAATATAAATTAAAATTAATCTAATTGCATCTATCCTATATAAATTTTTCAATTATAAAAATAGAAAATGTAATATTAATCTATCTCTTTTACATTCATATTTGTATGCTTATTTCCCTATTTCACAGAATCTTAATATTCATAGTTTTATCTTATTTGTATCACACTAATCACAAAATAAGTAAAACAAAAATATATGAATTAAATAATAAAACAATCTCTTTACTTTCTTTCATAGAGGGATATCATATAATAAATTAGTGCATGGCTTCATGATACTTTAAAAACTACCTTTACTTTTTGATATTGATATTTTATACTAGAGTGAACCCTAACCAATTAAACTCTTGTGAAATATATCTTAAGTCTAATAAAAAATTTCATCTAAGAGAAAATTAAACATCTTATTACCCCTAACCTATATATGCATGACTTACTACCCCAAGTCATCAATATACCTCTTCTTATAATTACTACTGTAACTTTAAAATCCTCATTCATTCAAAAATTTAATCCCAAATTAGTTAGTATTATTGGTCCATAATAACACATATAAACTAAATATACCATGATCCTTACACTAATGGGGTTGACGCTACAATGGCACTAGCCCTTCTACCAACATCATGGATAATTGGTTGTGGGATGAGTATGTTTGCTTTCTCTTATTTAAACGATACTCATTTTTCACCTTATAATCCCTATAAAAATTCTCTCTAATTACCTCTAAGCAAATTTATTACTATGTCAATCCAGATATGCATCTTTAGTGCATCTTGAAATTTCTTCTATAACTCTAAAATCCTCATTAGTTCAAAAATGTAATTCCACATTTATTGGTAGGCTTGGTCTGTGACAATATATAAACCTGATATATCTTAATCCTTATTCCAATGGGGTTGATGCCACAATGGAATTGGCTCTCCTACTAGTATATTGGTTGATCAATTAAAGGATGAGTGTGTTTATCTTCACACCCTTCCCCTATCCTCTTTTATGATCTCATAATCACCAAAAAGATCTTATCGAATTGCCTCTAAATACATTCCTTACTACCCTAAGTTATATGTGCCTCTTCAATGCATCTTGGAATTACTTATATGGCTCTAAAATCTTAATTCAATAAAAAATGTAATCCCATATTAGTTGTAATTCTTAGTCTATGATAACATATAAATTTAATATACCATAATGGTTGGTTGGTTACAAGATGATTATGTTCTCTTGATTGGCCTTCCCCTCTCATTATCTTCAACATCATAATTCAAAAAAAATCATATCCAATTACGTCTAGACACATTCATTACTAACCCAAGTTAGAACCTATGCCTCTAAAAGGTTGATTAATATCACTTAAATTTTCATCATTTATTCTTCAATTGTGAGTTCCGTCACAAGATTTTTATCTTCATCTCTAATACATGTAATAAACCATCAATCATGTGTGGATTCATTTTAATATATTTTATAAGTTCACATTGATCTATACCATTAAAATGATCATGCAAATCAATATAATCATTTCCATTATGAGCATATACATTAATTATATCTTCCATTATGATTATATGAAAATTAGGGAAAATCATATTTCAGATCCTAAAATCAAACCCTAATGAAGGATAAATTTGAAACTCTAAGAAGGAAAGATGAAACCCTATGTAGAAAAGCCTTAGGGTTTGTCATGCTTAAGTCAATGATCGGGTTCACCATAATTTTTTACTTATTATGTGATTAATTATACCTAAATAAAATAAAACTATGAATATTCAAATAATGTAAAATGGGTAAATAATCATACAAATCAAAATTTTAAAGGGTAGATTGTTATGGCACTTGCTATATTTGGAAAGGACAAAGCAATGGAGGAGAGATGCACTTAGCTTAGTTATAATTTTTGTAACTCCTTATGTTTTTTATTGTCCTTAAAATAAATTTGTATCTACTATGTAACACTTAGATTAGGGAACAATGTTTCATATACTACAAATATTTTATTAATAAATCTCAAACTCTTATGGTTACTAGTATTATCTAGGTGTTGTCAATGTCATCCCAGTAGTATGTGTAAGTGTATATTGTTGTATACCACTATGATTTCACCTATATATCTCATGTGTCTGTGATGACCTTTATTCGTATGTGTTAATCCTTATTTTAATTACATTTCCTTTAAAATCCTAATGTCACTATTGACACAATATGATCCTTGACAAAGGGGCTAGTAAATCAGTTTCACAACCTCAACCACTCCCCGCTAAGTGACTAGGCATTACATACATTTTAATACTCAAAATAAGCCTCAAATTACATGTATTTATCCCACCTATGCATGTGTGTACACATTGTGATCATGCAAGAATGGAATGCAATGTTTGGCTTTCAACACTTGGCATTGTGCAAATTTAACATATGTTTGTATCTAAACTCTACTCTACTCTTTTGATGGATATTAGGTATGTATACCTTTTTGATAATGTATCGAGATAATTTTAATGTTTTTTTGTATCTTTCAAGTGATTGTCAATGTGATATCCAAGTAATGACCAAGTGAATATGACCTTGTGATTGATTTTTATTTATAGCCAACTCTTTGATATTTTTTGCTATGACCATCCCATGAAATGTGTCTAGGCTGACCTAGTGGATAATTCTCAATTTAAAAATTATCCATTGAGTGTTCCTAAACACTAAAACAATAACACCTATGGAAAAATAACAATTTCTAGTTGTTAATGTTATTTTCCTAGGAGTGAAAATCAAAAATTTTAGATATGGTGATAATCTATATGTGATTCAAGAGTGTTCTTGCACATACTAGGGTGATCTTGAATATGTGTATTGGTAAATTTGGTTAACATGGGTAGACTAATAGGTGAAAATATACACAATAGTAAAAATTGTACATAAATTCTAAGTATGTCAAAGCATGCCAAAGTGTATAATACACAATATGGGTGTCTATAAATGTCCCCCTTTATTATAGTATTGAAAATGCTATATTAAAATGATAAAATAATAAATTAATGTACCTATGATTAACTGAACTTCTGTTGATAAGTATGCCCCACTTTATCCATGCAAAAAATATATAAGGAAACATTTATAGATCATTTTCCATTCATGACATAAAAAATAAAATAATCTAGATCATAAAATTATTTGAAAATGAAAATTCAAGGAATGAATACACATAAGGGTACACGAACCACACTACCACTTGTTGAACTCATTTGGAGAATGTCATGAGGTGATTATTACCTAATGATATGTAACTAATAAAACCATGTGTTTAGGAGTGTTAATTCCTCAACCACCATTAGATAATGAAAAGTGATAGAAATTGAGCGCCAATAATTACACTACTTTAAATATCATCATAATTATTTTTGTGTAACCCCAAAACAAGTTTGTATTGTATGTAAAATGAAAATCTGAAACATGTTTGTGTGTAAATTGAAATTATAAATCAACTATTGTAGATGTATTTTATATCTAAATTTATTATATAGTACATCATTTCCCATTGACCCTTAATATATAAAATATAATTTTTTTTCATGAACAACAATTATGCCCCAAATATGGTACATATGTACCTAAAACTGGTATAAAATACCATAATATATGTCACAATGTCATATAGTGTCCCTTAATATATTAAATTTAATACACTGACTCAATGTGACCCATAAACTATCTATGAATGTTATAGAATATGTCAATTATTCCTCACAATCATATATAATTCCCCAAATATACCTCAATCTATCTAGTTTATCCCATCTGATGCACATAAGTTGACCCAAATAATGAACTATATGTCTATCATGGTATAAATATTTAATATAAACCCACTATATTCCCTCCACTTTAATATGAGTGATGAAGAGTTATGTGCACCATGTGTTATTTATAAAAAAATAATCTAGTAACTTAGGCATAGTAACATGATAAGATATGCCACCGTTTAAATATTTGATCACTCAAGTATGTATGAAACATGTAATATAAGGAAATGGACATAAAAGTATCATGTCAAGTAGATATATCAATTAGGCACAAATTAATAAGGAACATTATAGATGCATGATATAAATCATGGAATTGCATATAATGTAAGTATGCATGGTAAAAATCATGGCACCAAGATTAGCAATAGCCAAATATATAACTACACACATGCATACATACACAATATCATGATTATGAAGCATAGACATACTTAATACATGACATGAATCTAACCTAACTTTGGCATAACATGGTTATAAATCAGACCAAATGATCCTAGGACATACAATGATGCATGATGATACAAAACATAGTCAATGCACTCATAAAACACATAACATAACACACACCAATGATCACATAATGTAATAATAATCAACATAAATCATGAATGGATTAATAAATTTTAGTCTACATAATCAACCAATGTCATGATCTAATACAATAAATCATAATATCCATAGGAAATATCACTCTAGAAATTATAAACAAGATCAAGTCATGTGTAATAGTCTAATATGATTAATGGACCAGTTTAGAAATATTTAACCTAATAAGTTTAAATATATTCCCCCAATTTATGCATGCCCCTAATGTATAAAGGTTTCTTATTGGTTTAAATAGTACCACATATTTTTATGTCTATGTATCATATGTAACCTATATGTCCTACATCTGAGTCATGCATACAATGAAAAACACATGCATAGAAAATAGATATGTAATTCACCATGTATATGATAAATAAAATTAATTAATCATGTGTACCAATAAATCATATTATACATAGGTTATAGTTTTTTTTTAAAATAATAATTTAAATGTTATTTTGATCGGTAAAGGAGGGTTATGGGGTCCCTCACCCCTTTATATTAAAAAAATCAAAATATTTACAACCAAAGCCAAAACTATAATATATTAATCTTAAAATGAAATAAAATATTAGAATACTTGTCCAAAAAAATCATTCAAATCCTTAACAAGGCTTCAAAACAAAGCATCAAAGTCCACACCCATACTACAGGGACCAAAAGTGTCACCACTTTAGATGAAAATTGACAAGGTAATAGAACAAAACAATACCAAAAACACAAAACATTAAGGTTATAGAATAAAATTACATATACAAAACCTTACAACCATCATCTTAGAATACCACTTAGAATGAAAAACTTCAAGGTTGTGGATCATAACATTAGTTATAGTACAATATAGGTTACAAAACAACACTAGTAGGTTATAAGGAAATGTTCAATTACATTCATTTCTTCAACCAATTATCTCAAACTATAATAGTAAATAAGATGGGTTTCAAATTCAATCTAAAAACTTTCATAGCTATATTAAGGCAACATCGACTAATCACAAAAAGCTCTAAAATCCACTAGTAACTAATGATTTTTGAAAAAACTTGTAGTGCTCTATTTTTTTGTATTTTTTTATTTTAAAACATGTCCCTACTAAAAAATGATCCCACTAATGGGATTCTCACATTTAGTCCAGATAAATCAACATGAATTAAATATGTCATGGGTGAGCAATAACATATGTATAATTTCATGAATCAAAGAAGTGCTCATGCACTATAAAATATCTAGCATCATCATTATTTTCAACATGATCATGTATACATTATGTAGTTATATTAGTTATGGTAACTTATGGGCTTAATTTTATACTAGGATAAAGTGTCAGTGTTTTATATGGAACACATCCACAAGCTTGTAGAACTATGTTAGGATGTGATAGACTATATATCACCTATTGAATGTTGGGACATGTAATCCAAATTATATTGTTGTTAGATGTTAGTGGTTAGTAAATGCATGCAATCCTAGTGATACACCTCTTTTATGAAATAAAATTGATGTTAGACATTAATTACTATTTTAATAATGTTAGAGAGGATAGTTAGTGTAACGGGTAGTTGTACGGGTAGGTGGTTGACTCCCATGCAAATAATGTGTTATGGTTTTATTATATAAACTTTCATATGGAAAGCTATGTAATCTAATTTATTTGTGTCTATAAAAACCAATAATTTCATTTATGAAAGCTTATTCAAAATAAATAACATGTAGAATTCCCATACATATATTTTATTTCCTAACAGTGATATCAAAGCTCATGGTGGCATTGTATCCTTGAGGAAGCTATGGAAGAACCATGAATGAAGTTTCTTAAGAAGTTTTTTGCTTTATCTCTCCCTAGAGGGCACATAAGTTTGGAAAGGCTTAAATCAGTTTAAACTAGTTTGAAGCAGTTTAAATAAGTTTTAAAAGGAATTATAAATATGATAAATATATTGTAAAAACTTTCTCAAAGTGCCATAAATTAGTAAAATAGTGTTGGGCACTGCATAGAAAGATGAGTGTTTAAAAGCTCTACCTAAGGCATGACAACTCCATATTGGGCATGCCTAGAGATGAGTGTTTAAAATCTCTAACCTAATGTTTGGCTTTAAAACTATTATGAATTATTATATATGTCATTATATTTATTGTATATAAATTTAAAATTGAATTGATAAATGCATTGAAGCTCGAAAGCATTGAATAAACTAAAAAAAAAATAGTTTTACTTGTTGATCATATGATCCAAATTATATTTTTATTAGTTTTTTGTGGTTATTTGGGGCATGCATCTCTTAGTGAGACACCCTCTTTAGTAAAAATAATTAATAAATTTTATGCTAGTAATTAATGTTGGACAATTATTTACCCAAGTTAATAAAGTTAGAGAGGATTTTTAGCATAAAAAGCAGTTATGTAGGTAGATGTTTGAGTCTAGTGTAAATAACAAGTTTGGGTTTTATTAGATAAACTTATATATGGAAGGCTATGTAACCCTATTTATTTACATGTACAAAACTTAATAATTAAATTTATGAAAGAATATTTTGAATAAATAACATGTAGATTTTCCATATTTATTTGTGTTCTTTTTACTAACACTAAACTCAAATAGATCATTGATGTAATAGATGTTGAATAATTGGTCTTTGACAAATAGTAAACTAGGATAGTATGAGTATTAGATGAGGATCACCTAGGGAAATAACTATAACATTTGTGAAATGTTTTATGGTAAAATGGACACATAAATCTAGACCAATTTAAGTAACCTTTAGGTGGGCCATATCTTGAGAGAATGCAAATACTAGGTAGACATTGGAGGAAGAGAGAAGGCCTATGATTACACTTCTTGTTAAGGTGTGGAGCTAAAAGCTTCAACTGTTTGCACACACATGAAGAGGATGCTGAAGAACCAGAGCCACCGGCATCGGCATTATGACCGACGTCGGTCAGATGTAGTGGAGAAGGAGACCGGCGACGGCAGAGAGTCGGCCGACATCGACAGCACCAGACAAGCAAGGATTGGCGTCGGTCACCTGTGCGGTCCAGAACTGTTGTTTACGAACAGTCAGTTAGTTAAACCGAGTGTTTGCATGCTAAGAGGCTATTTTAAGTCGCGAGCTGTGTGTCTAATTTTATTAGTTAGATGTCTATTTTTGTAACCATGGGATTCTATTTAAAGAACCATGAGGCATGTATTGTAATTATCATATTGATCAAGTAAGAGCATTGAAGCAAGCAAGGTCAAGGAGATCTACAGGTGTAAGGTCAAGGAGATCAGCTGAAGCATTCAAGGAGGGATTGTAACTCAGGTTTTAGAGTTGGTTTTGTGTTAAGAGAGAGAGAGAGGGAAGAAGGTCTTGAGGTGTGGCAAGCCTTTGAGGTGGAGGAAGAAGTGGCATCTTCCTTATTTGTATTTTCTTCTAGTATTATCTAATACAAGAGTGTGTATTGTCTCTCAAATTCTTTGCTGTCTCATGTTTCTAGTTTTTTAATCATTCTGGTATATTTCCATGTTTAATTGCTTATAAACAAGTAATCAATTGTGTTACCATTGGATTAGGGGCCTCCTAACAGTTGGTATCAAAGCTACGGTTTGCAGGAAGCAGGTTATTGTTTTTTATTACAGGTCATTCACAGGGTTTTCTGATTGAGTGGGAGTTCAGCAATGGCAGAAGAAAGCAAGCTATGAATGGAGAAGTTTAATGGCAAGAATTATCAACACTGGAGGATGCAGATTGAGGACTATCTGTATCAGAAGGATCTGTACTTACCATTGGGTGGGGTTGCATGCAAGCCCACAGATATGAAGGATGAAGAATGGAACGTTCTTGATTGGAAGGCTCTCGGTTCCATAAGGTTGAGCCTTGGATCGTCTGTGATTTCCAGCTTATCACAGTGCAAAACAACAGAAGAGTTGATAAAGTCCTTGGCAAACTTATACGAAAAGCCCTCGGCTTCTAATAAGGTATACCTTATGAAGCAGCTATTTACTTTGCAAATGCAGGAAGGTGGTTTGATACATACTCATCTCAGTGATTTCCATGGTTTGGTAAACCAATTAGCTTCAGTCAACATTGTTTTTGATGATGAGGTAAAGGCTCTCTTGATTTTATGTTCTTTGCCTGAAAGTTGGGACGGTATGGTTATGGCAGTAAGTAACTCTGCATCTGCTTCTAAAATCTTAAAAGTTGATGATGTTGTGAGTGTGATCTTGAATGAAGAAATACGCAGGAGAAGCACAGGTGAATCATCAGGGAACGCTCTAAGTGCGGAAAGCAGAGGAAGGCAAAAGGAGAAGATTGAGCAAGGGAAATCAAGGTCGGGAAGGAGATTCGAGTCCAAAGGTATTACCTGCTGGTTTTGTGGAAAGAAAGGACATACAAAGAAGGAGTGTTGTTGAGAGATAAAGAGAATCAACATGCAGGTATTGAAGAAGCAAAGGATGCAAATATTGTGGTACAGGATGCTCTCATAATTTCTTTGGATAGTCACGTAGGATCATGGATTTTAGATTCTGGTTCATCTTTTCATGCATCCCCAAACAGAGATTTGTTTCATGAGTATGAACAGGGAGATTTTGGAGTGCTCTATTTAGGGGATGGTATGCCTTCTCAGATTGTTGGCAAAGGGAAAGTGTAGCTGAGATTGCAGATTGACAGCACATGGGTGTTGAAGGAGGTCATGCATGTTCCAATTCTGAAGCAGAGTTTGATTTCTGTAGGAAGGTTGGGTGATGAGGGATGCACAATAACCCTCACAGCGGATTATTGGAAGGTTACCAAGGGAGCACTTGTTTTGGCAAGAGGTAAGAAAGTAGGTACTCTTTATCTATCTACTTGTATTACTGATTCTACTTCTGGTACAGATTCGAAGATGTGGTCTAATAGGCAGGGTCACATAAATAAGAAGGGAATGGAAGTTCTTGGTTTAAAAGGTATGTGTTCAAATTCAGAAGGCATAGATAGAATTCATTGTAGGAAAAGGAAATTTGAGGCTTTTGACAAGAACATGGATGTCTTGGTGTTTTTGGAGGAGATGAAGGCCAGAGAACAATTACAGGCAGTAAATAAATCTGAGTAGGGCAGCATGGATAGAGATTTGATCCAAGAAGAGCTCATGGATGAAGAATTCATCACTCACGGGAACACACAGGCACCGATGTCGGTTACTTGGAACCGATGTCGGTCAGTCAGACACCGACTTCAGTCTTGTGCAGACCAGCAGGGTCAGTAGGTCGGGCAGGAGAAGTCCGATGTCGGTCATCAGGACCGACGTCGGCAGAGGGGACACCGGCGTCGGCCAGGGGTAACGACGTCGGCAGTCAGGGTCAGTGCAGGGAACCGACATTGGTCGGGAGCAGACTGGGAGTTGGCTGAGATCGGTCACTGGAACAGATGATGGGTGGATAGTTAGTTGTCAAGGAGTCTCAAACACCCATACAGAGGTTAGAAAAGGTATGTGAACCTCATATTCGTTGTTCACCTTCTTTATATTGCTTACTGATAGTCATGAACTAGGAAGATGGAAGAAGCAATGCAGGTAGAATCCAAAAACAGTGGGAGCTTGACATGGATGAGGAGTGTGAGTCCTTGGAGTAGAGCCAAATAGGTATTTGTTGGTGGAGTTGTCAACTGGATAGAGGGATGGATTCCCATTTTAGAGAAGAGAGTGGATGGACATCTGAGATAGAAGGCTATGGTATATGGTCTTGATTTAGCTGCATGGCAATGGAGGTTTGACCATTGTTTTTTATCTTTACCAGGTTGGATAATATTAGCTACATTATCCTGTTACTATATTGTGTTACTTTTTGTAGGGTTGCATATACAGGGAGTTTTCTGAGCTAAGGGTAGAGTTGGTTCAGAAGTATGTCATGAAGAATTTGGGAGCAGCAAAATTCTTGTGGCATAAGTGACAGGTATAGCATCACAGGTTTGCATGGTGGTTGGTCTTCAAGGGTGATTTTGAAGAGGGATACAGGGCCAAAGGAACAAAATAGATGGTGTATAGGTACAGGTACAAGTTGCAGCTATTTATCTCCAAGTGGGAGATTGTTAAGGTGTGGAGCTAAAAGCTTCAACTGTTTGCACACACATGAAGAGGATGCTGAAGAACCAGAGCCACCGGCGTCGGCAGTATGACCGACGTCGGTCAGATGCAGTGGAGAAGGAGACCAGTGATGGCAAAGAGTCGGCCGACATTGGCAGCACCAGACAAGCAGGGACCGACGTCGATCGCCTGTGCGGTCTAGAACTGCTGTTTACGAACAGTCAGTTAGTTAAATCGAGTGTTTGCATGCTAAGAGGCTATTTTAAGTCATGAGCTGTGTGTCTAATTTTAGTAGTTAGATGTCTATTTTTGTAACCATGGGATTCTATTTAAATAACCATGAGGCATGTATTGTAATTATCATATTGATCAAGTAAGAGCATTGAAGCAAGCAAGGTCAAGGAGATCTACAGGTGTAAGGTCAAGGAGATCAGCTGAAGCATTCAAGGAGGGATTGTAACTCAGGTTTTAGAGTTGGTTTTGTGTTAAGAAAGAGAGAGAGGGAAGAAGGTCTTGAGGTGTGGCAAGCCTTTGAGGTGGAGGAAGAAGTGGCATCTTCCTTATTTGTATTTTCTTCTAGTATTATCTAATACAAGAGTGTGTATTGTCTCTCAAATTATTTGTTGTCTCATGTTTCTAGTTTCTTAATCATTCTGGTATATTTCCGTGTTTAATTGCTTATAAACAAGTAATCAATTGTGCTACCGTTGGATTAGGGGCCTCCTAACACTTCCATACATATAAGGAGTCATAGATAAATTACACATACCTTAACTCAAAAAGGCATAAATTAAGAATTCACCCCTTGGACACTTTGAGGGATATATTGGATAGAGTATAATATCCTTGAGACCCAAAGCTACTAGGAAGCGTGTATTTAGTACCACATGCATGTGGAAGATAATACATCAGTGAAAAAAGGTCTTTAAATTTTTTTATTAAAGGAGCACAACAAAGACATATTACATTAACACACTTAAATTTCAGTGCTAGTAGAACACTCATTTATTCTCAAGCACCACATAGGCATATAATATGCCAAGCTAATTATGAAGTGGACTATTGGAAGGAGTGTAGAGTACAAGAGGCACTTAAAATAGAAAATATTCAAAATAATTCAAATAAAAATGATGGACTTATTTTAAGTAATTCTTAGAAATTGTTAATAACTTTAATGGAGAGATAGATAATTAAGGGTTATTTGAATGTGGAAGGTCATGCAACAAGAAATATATTATTTATATTTTATCAAACATAACTTTATAGTAATATAATTATTTATTTCCTGATAATGGAATCCTATAGATGGACTAGAAACGTGAGGTTTTTTGTTTCATTGGTAGCATATCCATAAATTCCTCCTTCTGAAGATCAATTACCTATCTTTAATTTTCCCTCATAATAAAAATATGTATAGGTTGTACAATAAGCAATTATGGATGTGGCAAAGTAAATATCTCCAACTAAATGGGGTACTCTTATGGAAAACTAGAAATTTAACCACTTTATTTCTATAGATCTACATCAAGCATCAATGTAATGAATATGTTATTTCACATATCTTATGTATCCATGGACATCTTAATAGCATGTCAAATGTTACAGTATTTGGAAAAAGTAAGAACAAAGTATTAATATTTATAGGCCCTACCATAAGTGGTAACCCAGTACCCCAAAGAGGGTTTTTTTATTTTGATTGAATTTTTTACCGTAGTAGTCATATAATAAAGTTCATTGTAACCAACATACACCCATTCCTTTCTCAAAATGGGGACTCATTCGTATAGAATAAATTTTACAAAGAATCCTAGGATTATATGATTTTATGGTCTATGATTTTAGTTTTAAATGTGTTTGATAATTTATAACATTTATCTTATAGGATGATCTTAGTTTATTTCATAAAGAGGTTTTCCCAAAATGAAAGACTTGACTTGGTTTTTTATATTTTGCTGCAACGCATTACATCTTAAACACAATCTCACACTTTATTCAAATGTACTCAAATTTTGAGAATTGTGAGACCTTATTACTAATGATTTCATTTTTAAAAGTGCTTTAAGTTTCATGATTATATTTTTTATACACCTCATAGTCTTCACATATTCTCACAACAATTTTTTAACTCCATAAGTATGAGATGGTCAAATGACACCACACATCATTCTTATAACTCCTCACAACCTCACACAACCTTGAAATGCTTAAACATTAAAACACAAGAATTTGAGAGTTTCATGACTAAAAGTTGATTTAATGATTACACATGTCACAACCACATTATATTGTAACCATAAATTGTCTACACAGTCAAACAAGAGCGGCAAGAAGGTTTTATAGTTGTGTAACTATAAACTAATATCAATGGAATGCATGCCACAATCTCATTCATCATGCACTTCATAGTATTCAAAATATATTTTTAGGAATGTAATATATATGAAATCACAAATAAACTATAGGGTGCAATGTATCTTGATTTAAAATTCCCTAGAGTGGGAAATAACTAAGCAACAATAATTATAGATTCGAGAACCACATGAATTTCATGTCATTGAATATTACCACATGGTCAACATATAAGTACATAGGTTATGAAAAATAATGATAAGAAACTCATGTAATCCATATGGCATGTGATATATTACTCAATATTACTCATATCTCATATAATATACATGGTGAAGACACTTGGATGGCTCAAGTTTATGCTTCAATAAAACTACAAACAAAGAGTCAAAATCAAAAAAAAAATTATTGAATTGAGTTTAAAAATTATATTTTTCATAATTAATTAATGTATAGGAAACCTAATGGACCTTATAAATCATATCTTCTTACCTTCACAACTTCTTCCTTATGGCTAGGCTTAAGTACCCTCACTATGCACAAATAGGCTATTTTGCAAAGTAGATGAGATTATATCACTTTGATGCCTTAAATGGGTGTATCCCATTATATCAAATGTGTGTCTATTGATTTCAATCATCTTTTGATACTATATCACCTCTTTTCTCTTCTTACCGATCTATGAGTATGAAAATCTTAGTAGCCTTATTTTTATGAAAATATCCTTATCTAAGAGAGTACATGGACATTCATAATAATATCAATAGATTTTTGAGGACCCATTTAGGTCACATAATTTATAAATTTCTTTATCGACATAACTCCCAAGATGCAGTACACTTTCTTCTTTAAGCCTTCCCTTAATTAGCCCTCCAAATTGACAAATCTCTTTAGTTTGTGAAAATTAAAGACTTTAAAAATGAAATAAAAGTATTTTAGGATACCCATTTTTCTCCCCCAACTAAATCCATCCTTTCTTACCCTTCTTCTTTAGATAAAGTTTATTTTCCTTCACTACCCTTACTCCACTAGGCCTTCCTTAGACTAGTACTAGAACACAGTCCAAAATCTATACTTTTTAATATCTAAAAACTATAATTATTTATTTATCTCCAAGAAAACATCAAACTATGTTAGATTACAAATTTTTATAATTTTTTTAGGGTTCAATCTTCTAGAAACCTCAAAAACCTAATTCTAAGGTTTTTCTAGCCTTGTACAAGTCGAGGGCATAGTAAAATCAATTTATTGAGTTATATATCACTTAAAATGACCAAATAAACATCCTTAGGTCTATTTTGACCTTTTTCAACTTTCCCAATAGGTTTAAAACCTTGTTTAATGCATTTAGGGTTTCAAATTAACAAATGCCAGTCAATTGTGTATTTTCTTCCTGATTATGCAGGGTTTCCAACATTCCATTCTCATTCAAACATAATTTTGACCATAAATGGGTCACTCCATATGGTTAATAAACCTTATATAATATAAAAATCTCCTAATAACACTTCCATACACTTTTCATTGGGTAATCAAACCTCTCTTGTTCATTGAGTGTATAAGCAGGGTATCACCTGTGTTAGTAGGGTCTGTGCATCCATAAGTTTCAAGGACTCATTATTAAGTATTTTAAAACTTATAATACCTTAATTACACATTTTATCACCATATACAACCATTATAATCAATAACACACATGTTTAGGCAATAACTATCCTTCTTTCTCACTTTGACTATGCAAACAAGAGGATAACATATAGGTCTAGGTTAACAACAGGGTCCTTTCCTTCACTTTCAAGACTTACCCAATGTGTCAAATTAATATACAACCTCATTACACTATATAACTCACTATAAAAACCTCATTTTACCTTATATTCACTAACTACATCACTTTTGATGATTGACTGCATAAGCAAGGTATGTTTATCTTTAACTGTGTTAAGAATCTATGTGTATGCATTCTAAAAGAGATTTACCCCTACAGTGATAATAATATAAACTCAACCTCTTCCATTTTTATCCATTCTCAAACTATATATATTGTTCTCTTCACCAATTTCATACTCACCTTATTAGAGACAAGTATCTATTTCAAGTTAGACTATCATAGACAACACAAGGTATATGGACAGTGGGATCCTTATTACTGAGTTATTGATATATAAAAATTTTAACCATTCATAGGTAGACCTTTATATACCTAATACACTCAAATACACTAACACAAGGAGTCATAACTTACCAAACATGTGTAATTTCTTCAATCTCTCTCCCTTGACTATGACCTAGAATCATTCTTTGGTTACAATCTGCATTTATTCTCACTTACAATTTTACAAAATTGATAGCATGTTCAAAGTTTTAAGAAAATTAAAAAATAACATAAAACCCAATAAAATCAAGTATAAAAAATGGAAAATTCCTTTTCTTTATTCAAAACTTTATTATCTATTACAATACAGTCCATTCTTTAGACTTGAGGTCATCCTTAAGAGGTTTATATGCTCTTCCTCTTCTTTGTTCCTCCTTATTCTTGAACATCTATCTCTACCTACGCTCACCTCTCACACATTATCTTCTACTTGGATCGATGTATAACTTCTTCAAATCAAACAACTCATTTTTTGGTTCCTTGGGTGGTTACAAAAACCTCTTAACTATAACTAACTCAACATGAGGTTTATGATTTCATAACTAGAATTTGAATTCTAAACTAATGTCTTAGACTTATGTGTCTTCAAATATATTTTACAAACTCTTCTTTTCCTTTTACATCAATGTTCTCTCACCTAACTATTGACGCTTAGATTTTCACCCTTGAGGAGATGCTCAGCTCTCCTCATCCAAGTGACAAAATATAATCATCCCTCTTGCTGTGGGTGACAATTTTGTTGAGATGAATCTCTAGATTAGGGGCTAGCTCCCCTTTATGCACCTTTAATCTCTTTTTAAACTAAAAACTCTAAATGAAAAGGGAGAAGGAAAACAAGTAAGAAGACAAGTTATGATGCATCAATATTTGATATCCTTTCACTTGACTAAAATCACTACTTAAAGACTAACAAAGTTTCTTCACACAAAATCACAACTCTTTGTACATTATCACATCAATGTTTCACATGTTATAATCAAGAAGGTATTTGACATTTAGGAGAGTAATAGACAATTCCAAGAAATAGTAGTCTTAAACCACTTCTAAAATGTCTTTACACTTATGAAAGAATACTAACAAGGACCTATAACAATACTCTTTTTGCACATTTGGTAGGCAATTGAGGATACTAGGTTAGGAAAGATAACCTTCACTAAAAAAGAAAAACACAATTTATACCAATACAAAATAATGTAGCATGTGAGTGGAAAATTACTTGTATTATTTCTTCAAGATTTACTAGTACAAATCTAGCTAGAGTTTCACTATAACCAGTGGAGGCCCCCACAAAGAGTAGAAAGAATACATATATATATATATATATATATATATATATATATATATATATATATATATATATATATATATATATATATACACATATATATATATATAGTTTTTTGGAAGGGAGGTCAAGCGAATGAAATGCAAAGATCAATCAGAAATGTGTCAATTGAGAATAGGAATAATTACTATCCACTTTTTAAGATGTTATCTTTATGGTTATGCCAACAAAATAAAGATATTCTAAGCTATGTTTTTCCATAAATGAATCTAGCTGTTAGAAATTTGTATTTATGTTAGCTGATCTTTGTTAGCTCATTGAGCTGTGAAACAGTGTAACCTAAATTTTTAACCCTCTATTTCTAATTATTGTGCACTAAATGTTTAGAATTCTACCATGTGTCACTTTCATATTTGTCTTCAAGTTCCCTCTCTCTTATTTTTAACTCCAACGGCTATTCCTTGCAGCTTGAAATTGACGTTCTATGGGCCGTCACTTCTCAAGTATTTTCTTCAGAGTTCTTGATCTCGACACTTATCTTCAGACTTTTTATTTTCAACATTCTTTCAAATAATTTATTTGAAAGAATTCTTTCAGGCTCTTCTTCCTTTCCTCTCAGCTTTTCCTTAGACAAAAAGTCTGAAGGAATTATTTCTTTTGGACTTGAGCCTTTTCCTCTATGCATTTATTCCTTCAGCTTTGTGACAATGCCCTTCATCTTTTCAGGAAGAATCCTTTAGCTTTTTTCAATGGTCCACCTCTTCCCTGAAACAATCCTTTGAAGTCTTCAGAAAAATGCAAGTATCCTTCAAGATTTTTGAAATGGTCCTTTTCCAAATAAAACATACCCTTTAGAAAAACTACAACATACCCTTTGGAAAAATGAAAGGGTCCTTTAGCTTGAAAAATTCCTTCAGGAAAGTTAAAATGCCTTTCAAAAAAATTGCAAGCATCCTTTAGAAAAATTTTTTCAGACAATAAGTTTGAAACAATTCCTTCAAAAAGATTTAAGTGAACCAATTCTTGCAAGAGAGATACCTTTCAGAAAAAATGTTTGGACCTTCATAAAATTTATTTTGGATAAAATGTCTAAAACAATTCTTTCCTTCAGATTTTTGAAAAGATCCCTTTGGAAAGGCAAGTGTCCTTCAGAAGAAATGCAAGTGTCCACTTTTCAGATAAAATGCCCTTCGAGAAAGTTGAAGTGTACCCTTTCAAAAGGAAAAATACCCATTGAAAGACTTGTTTGGGCCATTTTTTGTGAGAAAGTGTCCTTCAAGAAAGTTTCAACTTACACTTCAAAATAATTCCACCGAATGAAAAGTCTGAGAAATAACACTTAGCAAAGGACCAAAGAAAACTTTCTGAAAGAATTCATTGCAAAGGACTTAGCCAAAAGACTGAAGATCAAAGCTATCAAAAGGAAAAAACTTGGGTTTTTTACATGTAAAAGACTTCAGTTTTGTATAAGAATACTTCTTTTGAATGAAACTTCCATACTAATCTTGGACAAAGGTATAAACTTAGACATTTTTTGCAAAAAAGGGGTTCCCAATTTTGGCCTGAAGGGCCAAAATTTGGTCAACACTAACCACTAAAAATCTTGCTCATGTTCTTCTAGACCTTTGTTAAACATTTGAATTTTAAAATTCCCTATTTTGGAGGGAAAACACATAGAGACTATTTGACACAACCCTATGAATCCAAATGGACTCTAAGGACATAAATGGACTTAATAATTCCCTTCACATACCTTGACACTCAATTTTGACCAATTTTGTCCTCTTTTTGACAATAATTCAAAAATAGTGTTTTCTAGCTTGATGTTCCTGTATCATACTCCCCTAGAGGGAGAAAACTTGATCCACAAATATTTTTCCTTGCCTTCAAATTCAACATTTTTGGGTCCATCATGCTCAACATGTTGTTTCTATTGTGTTCTTGTTCCTTTTTCTTTGCTAAACTCTTGCTTGTCCTCTTCTTGGATTTATCTAGCCTTCTTGTCCATGTATCTTCCATCTCTATGAAGTGTTCCAACTATTGTATACTTTTTTTTTTGCATATTCCACTTTTTATAAGCCACTTTGAACCTCCTCATACTCAGCTCTAACCAATTGTTGTTCATTCTTCTTCCTCATGTTTGTTTTATTGCTTGCTTCTTCATTGCTTTCTCTTTATTATTACTTATTTAGTGTTGCTTGCTTCTTGTTTATGCTATAATTTTCTTCATTAGGATATATTTACCTCTCATGTATGTCAACCTTTGTCTTTTTCTGATCTATACTCTTTTTTTCTACCTCTTCTTTAAATTGCTTCACATTTTGATGCCTTTTTCTATCATCTTGCTCACTATGCAAGAGAAATTTATTATTCCACTCATCATCATCATAGTACAACATGATTTGACCAATATTTGACCTTCCATATCCATTATTATCAAATGTAAACTCATCTTGTGCTTGATCCATATAATAACTCACCTTGTTTGCTTCTTCATGCTCTATGTACTTGTTAACTAACTTGCCTATTGCATCTTTCTTTGCACAATTTCTTGTGCTTCTCTTTCTTGTTACTTATTTATTCTTTCCTTGATATTTTATTTTTGTAATCCATCTTATTTCATCCCCTTTCATGGACTGAACAATTCTTCTAATATCTCTAACTCTTCTTGCAACTTGAGTGCATCCATCTCTTCAAAATCCTCATCAAACCTTGGTCCACATTGCTCTTCTTTGTCTTGGGAAACTTCTTGATATTTTCCTTGGACTTCCTCATTTATGAGATTCATATTAATATGCTCATGCTTCATAAAATTCTTCTCAAGTACTCTTTGAGGTCATTCACTCTTATCTTGATTTGTTACACTCTCATTCATCAAGGCAATGGTTTCCATATACAACAGATCTTCATCATTGGAATTAAATTCAAATAGATCATCATATACAACATTTGAAAACACTTGAAAACACTTATCTTCTCTTATGTATCTGTTTGCTTTTATACATGGATTTACCTTGACTTCCTTGGCTTGGTTTTATTGCACCATCTCTCTTGATTTATTTATAGGCTTTCCATCTTCCTCAATATCCATGATTTCCTAGAGTGCACTTGCACTAGAATCCTCTTATTCTCTTTTCATATTTTTTTCCACCAATTTACTACCTTGTACCTTCTTTTTCTACCACTTACTTCTCATTTCACCTATTTCATACCTCATGCCTTTGTTCTCTGCCATGCCAACTTGGTACACTTTGCCATTTATTCTTTATTTCCATACTTGTGTTTATTCTCCACTTGTACTTTTTCTTTGTTTGACCTCTTGTTTGAGGTTCAACTTTTTCTTCTCATTACCTACTTGTTTAAGCATTAAGGAAATACATATCCATGCCTTTGTTCTCTTTTTTAGGGCTACAATTTTTCATTCTTTTCCTCAACCTACATATCATCCTTTTCTTCTTCATATATGCAATCAAAATCAATGTTCAAATACTTGTTTACCTCCAAAGGCAACTGCTACAAACTCTCATCTTTATTCATGTCTTCATGGGTGACCTTCATGTCTTATTGGTCCACCATCTCCTTGGTTTTAGCTTCTTTACATATAAATACATCATAGTATTCCTCATTCTCTTCATTTTTAACATGTGGAATGTCTTCAATCTCCATATTCTTATCTTCTTCAAGAGGCTCTCTTTCTTTGTCATCCTCTTGTCACTTGATGGGTGATATATTTGGCCCATCCTTCATCAAATTTGAGGCCTCATGCTTAACCTTCACCACACTTATCTTCATACCTACATACATAAACTTAAAATCAATGTTAGCATACAAAATGAGAGACCACATAGTCTCTTTGAATGTCTTTGGCATAAACATCCTCAATCTCTTCTTGTTTTCACCCTCATGTGCTCTTCTTGGCACTTCTATCTTCCTCTTGTTCTCCTCAATGAGAAATATCTTCTCTATCTCTCTATATTATTGCTCACTTGGAAACATCTCTCTTCTCATGCCTCTTTGGGCTGCATTCTCTTTCTTCTTATCACTCTTCATGACACTCTTATTGTGCCTTCTTCTTCTCACAAGTGAATCTAGTGGCCACATTAATCTTCTTCTCACCCTCCAACCAGTAAATTGGATTTATTATTCTCTTATGAGATTCATCATGATCTCTATCCACTCTACTCCTTTCCCCAATTCTCTTATTATGTCTTTCACTTCTCTCTATATATCCATCTTATCTCTCTTTCTTTGTTTTCTAGGCCTATTTAGACCTTTCTCTTAGCAATTTTATCAACCATGCCTCCTAGACCTATATTTGGCCTTTCCTCTTCTTTTAGTCCTCTATTTAAGACCTCTTATTATCCTATTTTATTATATTTTTGAGTCTTCTCTCTTTTCTCTTGTCTCTCTTGTCTTTTTTAGAGCTCCAATGCTCTCTTTTTTCTCTATCTTTTCTAGTCTTTCTTGACTAACTTCTAGTCATTTATCATAGGAATTTGGGGATATTATTTCTCTCTCCAAAATCTGATATACCTCTTTATTAATATAAATATATCAGACCTCTAACATCCTCTTCTCCCTCAATACCTTGCAAGTGTCATTTATCATGCATACCTCATAACATATCTTGCCTATTTCAAATCAACAACTTGGAATAAATCAAAATGAATAAAATAAATATATTGCCTTTCTCTGATACCAAATTATGTAGAGGAAACTTGATGGACCTTATAAACCATATCTTATTACCTTCACAACTTCTTCCTTATGGCTAGGCTTAAGCCCCTCACTATGCACAAACAGGCTATTTTACAAAGTAGATGAGATTATATCACTATGATTCCTTCAAGGGGTGTCTTCCATCATATCAAACATGTCTCTATTGATTTAAATAATCTCTTGATACTATATCACCTCTTTTCTCCTCTTACCATTCTATGAGCATGCAAATCCTAGTAGCCCTATTTTTATGAAAATATCCTTGTTCAGGAGAGTACATAGAAATTCATGATAATATCAATATATTTTTGAGGACCCATTTAGGTCATAAAAATTATACCTTTATTTATTTAAATAACTCCCAAGACACAATACACTTTCTTCTTTAAGCCTTCCCTTTAATTAACCCTCCAAACTAACAAATCTACTTAGTTTGGGTAAAGTAAAGAATTTAAAAACAAACTCAAGGTATTTTAGGATACCTATTTAGCTCCCTCAATTGAATCCATCCTTTATTATCATTATTATTTAGATAAATTTTCTTTTCTTTCGCTACCCTTACTCCATTAAGCCTTCCTTAGACCTAGTACTAGAACACAGTCCAAAATCCATACTTTTTTGTACCTAACAACTCTAAATATTTATTTATATCCAAGAACACATCAAAATAAGTTAGATTATTTATATCTATAATTTTTCTATGGTTTAATCCTCTAGAATCCCCAAAACTATATTTTTAGGGTTTTCTTAGCCCTGTACAGCGTGAGGGCATACTAAAATCAATTTCTTGAGTTATATAGCACTTAAAAGTACCAAATAAACTTCCTTAGATATATTTTAACCTTTATCAACTTTATAAATAGGTTTGAAACCTTGGTTAATGCATTGAGGGTTTCAAATAACAAACATCAGTCAACTATGTATTCTCTTCCTAACTATGCAAGGTTGCCAACATTTTATTCTCCCTCAAACATAATTTTGACCATAATTGGGTCATTCCATATGGTTCATTCACCTTATAAAATATAAAAATCACCTAATAACACTTCCATCCACTTTCCATTGGGAAATCAAACCTCTCTTGTTCATTGAGTGTATAAACAGGGTATCACCTATGTAAGTAGGGTCTGTACATCCATAAGTTTCAAGGACTCCTTAAGTCTTTCCAAACTTCCAATACCTTATTTACACATGTTATCACAATATACAACCATTACAATAAATAACACACGTGTTTAGATAATAACTATCCTTCCTTCTCACTTTGACTATGCAAATAAGAGGATAACCTACAGGTTTAGGGTAGCAAATTATATAAATCACAATAAAAACCTACTTTCACCTTCTATTGACCAATTAGATCCCTTTCGATGACTAACTGTAGAAGCAGGGTATGATTGTCTCTAATTGTGTGTCAAGAATCTATGTATATACATTCCAAAAGATCTTTACCCCTATAGTGAAAATACTCTAAAATAAACCTCTTCCATTTGTATCCATTCTCAAACTATATTTATTTTTATCTTCACCAATTTCATACTCACTTTGTGAGAGATAGGTATCTATTTCAGGGTAGACTATCATAGACAACATAGGGTATATGGATAGTGAAAGCCCTATTACTGAGTTCTTGATGTATGAAAGTTTTAACCATTCCTAATTATACCTTTATAGACCCAATAAACTCAAACCCACTAACATAAGGACTCAGAACTTACCAAACAATTTTAATTTCTTCAATCTCTCTATTTTGAATATGACTTACAGTCATTCCTTGGTTATAATCTATAGTTATTCTTTCATATGTAATTTTACACAATTGATAGCATGTTCAAATTTTCAAGAACCTTCAAGAGTAATATGAAACCAATATAATCACGTATTAAAAATGTATAATTCCTTTTCTTTGTTCAAAACCTTACTATCTATTATAATACAGACCATTCTTTGGACTTGAGTTCATCCTTGAGAGGTTTGTATGCTCTTCCTCTTCTCTGTTCCTCCTCCTACTTGAAGAGATCTCTCTACCTCTTCTCACCTCTCACACATTCTATTTTTCTTATAATTATGTACAACTTCTTCAAATCAACCAACTCCCATGTTGGTTCCTTGGGTGGTTACAAAAACCTCTTAACTATAACTAACTCAACATGAGGTTTATGATTTCATAATTAGAATTTGACTCCTAATCTAATGTCTTATACTTATGTGTCTTCAAACATCTTTTAAAAATTCTTATTGGCCTTTTACATCAATGTTCTCTCACCTCTACTATAAACCTTGCTCATGCTCTTCTAGACCTTTGTTAAACATTTAAATTTTCAAATTTCTTATTTTGGAGGGAAAACACATAGAGACTATTTGACACAACCTTATGACTCTAAATGGAATACAAGGACATAAATTGAACTCATAATTCCATTAAATAGTGTTTTCCAATTTTTACACCTTGACACTCAATTTTTACCAATTTTGACCTCTTTTTGATAACAACTCAAAAATAGTGTTTTCTAGCTTGATGTTCATGCATCATTAATGCATGTGAATGAGTAAATTTAAGATATCACTTAATAATTTAAATAAAAATTAAACTAAAATAAATTTTATTTCTCAAACCTATGTTCAAAAGGGATCATTTTCAAAATAAAACTTACTTCAAATAACACAATTATTTTGAGGCAAGCTTAGTTTCAATTAAGAAATTATAGAGTGATTAAATACAAAAATATTGAGCATGATATAACAATCATTACATATATATATTCTTATGCAAAACCTAAAATATTCACAAATACAATTCTTATTTGAGTTTTATTGGGCCTAGGTTTAAAACATTACAATTCTATATTTGATGAGGTTGAAAAATGAGCTCATACCAAAAGCATATATCCCTTCCTCAATGGACATAATTTATTTAAAATATATAATTTATTTACAAAGTGAAGGTATTCATCAAGTAGTTACTAAATTCGAGGTGTTGTCATATATGTATCTTTTATACAATCTATTTTCTAGGATTTACATATTAGAATGACAAGCTTATGTCCTTGAAGAACCAAAATAAAATAGTATTTCTTGAGGGTTTGGACATATAAAGGTATTATTAGTTTTCATAACATACAATAGTATATAATCAAATAGTGGTATTAAATTTCCTCAATATCCATGATTTAAGGTAGATTCTCAAAGATTACACTAAAGACCTTGACCATTGGGTAAGCAAGGAGGATGTAGAAAAAATTCAAACTGGGATATTATATCTAGGCGTTCAAATTAGAATGTTTATCATGAATACACTATATGGAGTTACATATATAATTCATGTAAACAAGTTCTCAATTCCTCTGCTTTCTATAATTATCAACAATATGCATATACCTTCCCTAGGGGAGATTATTTATTTCAATTTAAGGCAACATGTTATGGGTGTAATTCAAGGACAAAAATTTTACATTATGTCTTCATGGTTGATTCTATTTATGCAATAGTAAGGTTTGATTAAAATCCTTAATGGATTCCTACTTCTATGACTCTAGTTCATTTTAAATTCTCAAAGTTATATGCACATAAATTTCAAAATTTTATTAAGGATATTTGTTATTAATTTTATCCTCTAATATATCAGGTTATCATTCAAATATTGATTCCTAAACTCTCATATGACATAATAAAATCAATTGAAACTATGGGAGATTATTTATATTATATAGATTCCATATTCATTCAAATTGAAGGAATTCTTATATCTAATTTTAAGCTTCTCAAATATGTGTTTGAAAAGGTTGCAAAATAATAGATAGAGTATCAAATTATTTTTGTGATTGATGGAAAGTGTAAGGGAAAGAAACAAGATCCATGGCCTCCAATTCCATTTATAATAATAAGGATAAACTTCAAGGTATGGCCGACATTTAAAACAATGGCAACACATAGGTCTTCAATCAACTTCAATGACCATGATCTATGGCAATGGGATCAATAATCATCAAGAAGGAAAGCAATAACAATGTATATCCACCATATTCATCCCCATGATTATATATATATATATATATATATATATATATATATAAAATGATAAGTAATTTTCTAGAGAGATGCAAGCTACATGGATAAGTAATCTACCTCCAAGGTAGGAATGTTCACAATAGATTGAGGAAATGTTAAATTCATCTACATATCATGATGCTTTAATTTATATAGATACTTATCTCAGTAATAAGGTGTTATAAGGACTCCCTCTTCCATCAGCCTTTCAAAGGATGATCTCATCACCAAAGGTAAAAAAATCCCCTTCTCCATCCTATGTTTAGTATCCTTCTTCTCCACATATTGCAAAATTTTATTATAATACACAAGTTTTAATCCCATAACCTGGAACAAAAAACTTAGAATATTGTTATAAAATCCTCTTGTTTCTCCTTTCATGTCCCCATTAGATGATGAATCATTAGAGAGTCCTACTTTAATACCTAAAACCAAAGTCCTAACTCTTTCTAATCCAAAGATATCTATATAAGTTACTAAGGTATATATTAGACATTTTTCCTCCAAGATAGTCACCTAGAGTGTTAAAAATTAAATTGCACAAAATTTTAATCATGTTAAGTCTATTATTTAGTCATAGAAGGTTTCATTATCTAGTGGCATAAAAATGGTCACTCTTCCACTGAATACTTCAATAGCATTGGATAGACAAGTCCCATTGTAGGATAAATAGTCTCCCACTCAACCTCATCCTATTTTACCTCAAGATACACTACCAATAGTGAACCCAATAAACATATTTCCAACTTCAAGGGTCACTATCATGTCTAGGTTACCTAGCATCAATGTTTGTGTCATGTCTAGGCTGAACAAACCCAAAGGGAAAGAAAATATATATAACATTAATTCAAAAATAGTTCTTAAGAAATAATAAGTTCCTCTTTTAGATCTATAGAGCGTACCCCTCCAATGTCAATTGATATTTCCCCTTTAGTTACATCTTCTATCCCTACCACTACTATATTATCCCCTACACTCATAACTTTCACTTCATTAATTAATGTTGACCCTACTTTCACCATTCCATTGGTCACTTCCATTATTACCACATCATCTACCTTGGCCACACCACTTATAATTTTTTTCTGTTTCTCTACCATAGGAAGAGGAAAATTAGATAGAAAAAGTATAACTTTCCAAGTCTCAAAGGCAAAAAGTGATCAAAGTTGATCATCTTGAGGTTAAATTATAGTTTAAACAAGCTACATGAAAAATAAAAAGGGTTACAAGGATAAACATCACTAAAGGGTAAACTCTCATTTTATGTGAGATGGAATAAGAGTTTATTTCACTAACTGGAAAGTTAGAATGGATGCTTGGAGAGTAAGATGGATTTGAAGAGCATCTTAATTCTATAGTAGCAATAACTAGTGAGATGAAAAATAATTTTTTTAAGTTATGAAATATAAAATGAGAATATTTAAAACATAGACTAAGGAAATTATCCTAGAAAAAATGATTGAATATTTTAAAAAGGCACGAGAATCATTATAAAAACTAATGGTCACCATTTTTCAAGCCAATAATAAGAATACTTCTTTATAGAAAAAGGTAAAATTATATCAAAAGAAAATTAATATGATAGAGACCAATATAAGGAATCTCACCAAGGTGATAAAAAATAATATGTTTCCATATCTAAATCTTATGACATTATTTCATATTTGTCTTTGTCATATTTTTTCATTCAAATGAAAGCTTCTCTTCAAGAATGGTTTGACATTATTGGTGTTATAATAACTCTATTGATGGTTTGATAGAGAATATTTTGGTATTATTTACACAAGCAGATATTATTTCATTATTATTTTCAAGCAATCATCTTATACCTACTATAGATTTTACACCCCAAGTGATCACCTTCATGTCGAATTTCAAGAAGAGAGTCATAGAGTAAAATTATGGAGGAAGCAATGAATTCATCAAATTATTCAATTATGCCAAAGAGAAAATTGAAAGATCTGTTGAAATAAAAGGATCCATTCATACTCCACTTGTTAATCATGTACTAATATTGACTAAGTATACTCTTTGTTTAGAGTCCTAATTATTAATTTAGAAAGAAGAGATGAAGAATACCTAGCATGCACCATTACTTTTAAAATTCAACAAGTGACTCATAAAACACCAAATAAGGCCCAATGATTTGGGCAAATGACATATATTTTTGGCTAAGTGTTTCTTTTTAAAATTATTGTAAAAATTTGCATGGCATAGCTTTAGTCTAATTTTACGCTGATGTTTTAATCTTTTCATGCAAGCTAGACTCCCACATGTGGTGGTTCCCATCTAAATATTATTTATACACTTTGTATTCACCTCTTTTGAGAAATTAAGATTTTATATGAAGTAATATAAGCTCATAAATTTTTATAAAATTTTAGTGAGTTACATTATTTTGGTTTTCTCAATTTCTAGGTGATGTATGAGATGTTTTAATTAAATTGATCAACAATTGAAATTCATGTGTGGATTGTAGATTAGCTAAATTGAGTTCTTAATTGGGTTGGTTATTTTTTTGACTAAAGGTGATTTTTGAATGATTGTGCATTACAAGCTATTTATCATAACTCAAAATCTATCAAGTGAAAATCATACAAAAATATTTGTAATAAATTTCCCTTAGACTCTTTGTTTTATCCATTTAAATTTGAGTAATGACTAAAATTGAATGAATACTGGCTAAATTGCACTATGAGTTTCAAAATTTTATATTTTTAGAAAGGATATCTCTACAAACTTATAGTAACTTATTTTTTATCCTACCTTTCTCTTCTATTTTATATTTATTTTAGTCTAGACATATATTTGTATAATAACATCATTGTAAATATCCATTCTTAGTATAATTCATTCTGATAGTTAGGTTAAATATTTCATTTGTAGGGGAAGTTTTAGGACAAATTATATACCATATTACCTAACATATATTCCACTATTTGGTTACTCATAAAACCACATACCTATAACTCAAGCACTAGGTTAATTTTGTGACCCTTAAATTAAAGGGTGAAAACCCATTAGCCTATTGGAGTGGGTCATAAATCTACATCAAAAAATTTCTTTGTATTTGAGACTAGTGAGTAATGTTATAATGTATATGTTTTCACTTAACCCATTATACACCATAACACTCTATATATGATGTGTGTCAATGAAAGCATATATGAACAAAGGCACATTAGTAGAATCATCATGAATATTCTCATGGTCATCAAATGTGATTATGGGTTAGTGTACCTATGTATCTTTAAACATACAAACATTACCATCTATATTATGAGCCTTCATAGTTCTATAATCATAATAAGTTGGATGAGGATGTATGTTGTAAGTCATATGTACTTTAGGATTAGTCTTGGTTCTTATGTTGCATGTTTTAGAAATGGATCCAAACATATTTTAAGCATCACAAAAAATTGTGTATATTAATAATTCATAGGTTTATTAACATCATTGATATTGATATTTTTTCCTCAATTAAATATTTAATCTTATGTCTTAGATCATATCATCTATTAGTATAATATATTATGCATCTATGCCAATCACAATATTCATTGATATAAAACTCCTAAGGTTGTCCCTTAATCATATCAAATTCTATTGGTAGAGGGAGAGATATGAGATTTAAGTGAAGTATAGCTTATATAAGACCTTATGAAGATGTTCTAATATTCTTGTAAATTTCACCTATTGAGGATTCAAAAGGATAATCCTATTAACATATTATGAAACCACATTAACTATTGTTTTAGACTCATTATTAATATAATTATCCTTATATTTGAAAGTTTTTTTGGTTTTAAACTTGACATTATAATATATGGGAGATTGGTCCTGTATTTTATATTATTCATGTAAATTATCTAACCTTCATGGTCTTTCATCGTATGGCACAAGTCATCAACATTATGGAAGTGTTTGAAAATAATATATTAATGGATAGGCATAAGTAATCTTTGATTAGTCTTTGATAGAATATGTTTTACTTATCATTATCAGCCATAATCTTTTTTAATTTTGAGAGCATATTATTTTAACAAAGCATGTAGTCACTAATAGGCTCATTAGTTCCTTACTTGAGATTTAAAATTTGAGAATATGAGACCTTATCACTAATATTGATATAAAGTTGAGCTATGAATTGATCAACCAAAGGATTGAAAGAATGTAATGATTGGAAAGGAATGTCAAATAATTATCACAAGGAATAGTCCTTAAGGCTCCTAGGAAAAAGCTTTGTTAATAATTTATCATTTAAAGAATAATATAACCATGTTTCATATAAGGCTCTAAGACATTATGATCACCTTTGCCATCATATGGTGTGATCTTAGGTGCAATGAATCTTGTATGTAAGAGATAAGTGGAAATATCTTGATTCAAAGGGTTGTATAGTGATTCTTGAGAATTGATCGAATGACCCTCTCTAGAAGAACCTTATTTTAGTTGGGAAACATTGGCTTGAATTTTAAGAGTGTGTATAATCTCTTTATTATTAGGCATAGGAAACTAATTAATAATATATGATGTTACATGATTATAAATCCTAAGAGTCAAAAAAATATGATGTGTAGGCATAACCATATAAATCTAAGGATTAACTTGTGTTTCCCTCACACCATTTGTGAGAATCACTTGTGTAACCATATGTGTAGAAATGTTAATAGTAGAAGTAGGAATAATGGTCTAAACACCTATTTTAGAATTATGTCTCTAAAAGGTGGATTAATATCATTTAAAATTTTATTATTTCATTCCTCAAATGTGGCTTCCTTAGTAATATTTTTATTTTCATCTCTAGACACATGTAAAAATGTATAAATCATGTTTGGATTCATTTTAAGATATTATGTAAATTAACATTGATTTATACCATCAAAATGATCATGAAAATTAATATTATCAATTCCCTTATGAGTATCCACATTAATTATACCTTACATTATTATTATGTGAAAATAAGGGAGAATCAAAAATTAGATTTGAAAATTAAACCTTAATGAAGGATAAATCTAAAACCCTAAGAAGTAAAGATGAAACCAAAAGATAGAAAATTCCTAGGTTTTTTCATGCTCAATTAAATGATCAATTTCACTAAATTTTTTTACTTATTTTGTTATTGATGTGATATAAATAAGATAAAACTATGAATATTCAGATTATGTAAAATAGGCCAATAACCCTAGAAATTTGAATGTAAAAGGGTAGATTTATATTACACATACTATATTTGGAATGTGCAAAGTAATAGATAGAGATGTACTTAATCTAATTATAATTTATTAAATTTATTGTATTTATTACTATCCCTGAAATAATTACTATATTTTGAATGTGAAAATTAATACATATAGATGTACTTAGTTTAATTATAATTTATGTAACTCATTGTATTTGTCAATGCCTTGGAAATAACTTTGTAACTATAAATAGTGAAACAAGAGCTAAAACCATGCATGGATGTTGTTGATGAATTTTAGACCTCTGTAGTGACTAGTACTATCTAAACTCTATCTATACCATCTTATTTTTTTTCTTAAAACTATTACACTTGAACATGTATATATCTCCTATGTATGGATTTAACCTCGATCATGTGTGTTGATCCCTATTTGACTTCTCCTTCCTTTGAAACCCTAATCTCACCTTTTACACAAGGTGATCCTTAAAGAGGGCCTAGTAAGTTTAGTTGGACATCCACAACAATTCCCCACTAATTAAATAGGCATTTATTACATTCCAATACTATGAAGAAGGCTCAGACTACATGTAGTTATCCCACATAAGTGTGTATGTTTGTGGGTGTGCACCATCATGATCATGTTATAAAGTAATGAAATGTTTGGATTTTGACACTTGGAGCCATAAAAAATTTACCTAAATTTGTATTCATAATATTATCTAGGACTTTTATTTTAAGAAATATTAATATATGTATACTTTTTTGATAATGTCTAAAGAAAGTGATAATGGATTTCTCAAGATTTTAAGTGATTCTCAATGTAATCACCAAGCAGTGACCAAGTGAGTAAGACACTAGGATTGATTTTTATTTATATATAACTCTTTTATATTTCTCACTATGATCTAACCATGAAATTTTATAATTCAATACAATGGATATGTCCCAATTTGAAAAGTAGTCATTGAGTGTTCTTTGACACTACTAGCAAAAACAAACACCTATAGAAAAGTTACAATTATTTGGCTATTATTGTTACTATCTTAGGTGTGGCAATCAATGATCTAATATATGGTGATAGTTTTTTCAAGATTATTGATTGTTATTTCACATACTATGGTGATCATAAATGTGTATTGGTAAATTGGGTTAGCTAAGACAACATGTAAGTAGATGGATATGGGAAAGTGTGCATAAGAGTTAAATGTGTATGTAAATTCCAAATATTTTAAAGTATACCAAAGTGTATAATACCAAACTTAGTTATCTATAATAATATGATGAGTATATTTATTACTAGACCTTCCCCTCTCTTTTTGTGTCACTTCATATTTAGAAAAACATTATATATAATTACTTCTCAATACATGCCTTACTATCCCAATTCATTTATATCTCTTCAATACATCTTGGAATTGGTTCTCCAACTTACTATCATCATTCAAAAAAAATTGATTTCATAAATATTTTTAAAATCACGTGTACTCTAAATATACCTATACATTAGATTAAATTTCTAATGTGATAAGTAAATGCTTTAATAATAACCCCTGCTTCAACTTGTTTATAAGTTATTTTTAAATTTTTTTGTAAAATATTGTTTAAGCATATAATCTAAAATTTGCACATCTTTAATTCCCCTATAAATTCAGCATAATTGCACTAGATAGTACTAAATGTTTTATTGTGGAGTAAATCCCCAACTTGTCACTACATGATATATTTTTTTAACCTTAAATGAAAATCCAAATAAAAATGATTTTAAAAGTGTTCATCATTAGAGAGTGACGAGGAGGATATTTGGTAAGGTTTTCTCACATGTTTTCTAGTCATACCACCATTTTCTCTGAAAGGAAACTTATATTTTTTTTTTCAAAAGGCCACACATTTATTACATTACATTTTCCTTTTCACCACCATTCGATTAGATAATCCACCCATTTAATGGCCTCCTCCTCATGCCTTATAACATTTTTATGGGTATCTATGATGGAACTTTTGGAGGAAATGACATTGAAGTGAGTGCATAAATTCATCTCAAAGTATTTCACAATGTAATGAACCTACCCCTAAAATCCTCCCCAATGTTGTTTTAAAATTTATAGAGTTTGATAAAGGTTGCAGCTAAAATGAGTAATTTACTCTTGTTGTTGATATTTTTATTTGATTCCCTACTAAATTAATTTGAAATCTTGGATTCACAACACTTGTTCAATTCCCCATGGTATTAAGCTTGAGGGAGTCAAAAACATAACTGAAGATCACAAGTACAAGAGATTATTTTATTCCTTTGAGAGTTTTACAAGATAACACACAAGCAATAAAAGTTATTTTAAAGGAATGGAAATATTTAGATTTACACTAAATCACAAAAAATAATAAAAATTTCCCTAATTTAACATGTGCAAATAAATATACCAAGTATAAAGTGGGTAAGGGATAAAAGAGAGTATATCTTGTTTGATGTTCTATTTTAGTGTATGACAATTATCACAAATCATCATAGGGCTGTAATACAGATCCGGAGTCTATTCATTTTGAGTTATGATTATGTTTAACCATTAAACACTTTCATCTAAGTTAAACATCTACGTCAATGATAGTGTCCTAAGGTTGATGTTAGTGTCCAAACCACAATATAGTTTCACATTTGATTCCATTAGTTAGTTTTTTATAATTTTTTTTATTTCCTCTTGTTTGATGTATTTAAATTTTATGCACATGTTGTCACTCTTAATTTATTAATCAAAATCATAGTTTCACTCTTGAATGATACCCTAGGAAAAATGGGTTAGTGGGCCCATAGTGTTGAGCTACCCCAAAGACCCTTCTATCAATGGGTACTGCCTACATAGCCAAAACTCCATAAGAGGGCCTCAAACTCATGTAGTTATCCCTTATATGTTGTCTTTTTTTTGAATCATATAATATGTGCAAAGAAAGTACAATAGTGACATAGATTATAACATGGAAAATTGAGCTCTTGGGTTGCTCCTTTAGTACTTCACACCTGTAGATGTGTTGTACCTATAACTAGTATGGAAATATAGAATCATTATTCAATTATAAAGTGATTTTGATAAGTGGTTTGGTCTTTTTATCTATTTTTATAGGTGTTGCTATGTATTCATAGGTAAGGAATGAATGAGGTTCGGTATTGTATTTATATAAATCCCTTTGGATTAGTAACTCACATTAAATAACTTAGGCCAACCATTAGGATACATTTCATTTTGAAATTAGATGACATTATGGCTTGAGACAATTGCGTCAAGATAGGATAGTAATGTTGACACTACTATATATCTTGGACATTAGTGTCTAGGCGGTAGGAAAATATGTACTAGTTTAGAACTTGGAGAGAAGGAAGATAAGTACATTTTAATTATTATCAAAAAGATAGAAGACTTGGGTCATCAACATAATATTGGTCAAACTAAGAGATATAGGCCAAGGGGCCCAAAAATAGAGCAGATGCAAGATTTACAAAAGTGGGAAAAGTAAATAACTGAGAGGAATAACCAAAGTATAAAGTTACCAGGTGTATAATATTGAGGTCCTATATAATCATAAAATATCATCTACATTTCCTCCCCTTTAATATAGTAATGAATTTTTTAACTTAAAATAAATGAATGTGTACATGGGTGTGTATGAACACCTTATCTTTATGTGTGTCCAACTTGAGTGCTTTGATAGTGATTGACCTGTAACCAAGAGCATGTTATAATATAAAATTAGTGCATATAATTTGGGTTGAATCAATTTAAATAGATTGAAATTGAAATATCAATTTTTAGGAGTAAACCTATGTGTTGATGTAACCACATTGTCTATTGGAATTTTTTTTTGAAAAATAAGTATCATAGTAAGGCTCTAAAATTAAGATTAGAAAAAATATAGATAAATATTTAAAGTTCATATATTCAAGGAGATAGAGAGAGATAGAGATATATTATTAGGAACATGCCCCCAAAATTAGAGCAAAAGTGAGTTTACACCTAACAATTGAGATTAACTCAACCATGCAACCCAATGATACTTATAACCTAATGAGTATGGATGATCGAGTCCAACCTAAAAACTTGGCAAGATTAGGTGATTTGATCACTTAAACCAAACCAAAAGGTGAACCAACAACTGCAGTAGATTGGCTCAATAAAATTATATAAAAGTTTGTGGGATATCAGTACAAAAAATTCCATGATATGGTAATAGTCCATCAAAGAGTTTTGGAATCTGAAACTGATTTGGATTTTGAAATATTAGGCACATGTTGCATATCAAATGCACCTTAAATATGTCTCATGTTGAAAATATGTATAACAATAATAGAAATGTATATAATTCCACCACAACTATGAATCTAAATCATATAACTATATGATTTGTCCAATTTGAATAACTATGTAAGTGTAGAGGATATGCCTCCAAAACATGCCCCCACTATATATAGATAAATCATAAAATTGATATAAGTACCAATGTGGAGGACATGTTTCTAAAAACATGCCCCCACTGTAAACTAGAGATGTTGAATACTGAATAAGTGTGGATAACATACTTCCAAAGAATTCCCCCACTAAATCTCATAACTATGAATATGTGGAATCCATGCCCATATGAGATGCCCCCACTAAATATAAAAACTATGAATGTGTGGAATTAATGCCCATATGAGATGACCCCACTAAATATGAGAACTATGAATGTTTAGAAGCCATTCCCATATTATATTCCCCCACTGAATCTAAAAATTGATATAAGTACCACATGTTAAATAAGTGTGGTGAACATGCTTCTAAAGCATACCCCCACTATAATCTAGAAACTGTGTCAAGTGTGAAGAACATATCTCTATGACATGCCCCCACTAATATACCCCATTTGAGGTGAGGTAAATATAGTAACTAGTAGTTACCTCACCTCAAAATGATAAGATAACTATATAATCTATGAAATAAATATGTAACATATAGAAGGAACATATCTAGGTAAATGTATCATTGATGTGCATAGAACCAGTGTGATCACGTGAAGGCCTAAGATGCATGATAAGGATCATGGAAATGTCTATATAGTAATAGTGTAAGTTCAACAAGTAAAAAATCACACACACAAGAACACTCAAAATTAAGTCAAGAGGTAATGGTCTAAGAAGACTACAAATAAGGGGCATCTTCAAATGTTGCATAATCAAAGGGACATGATTTAGTCAAATGTCTATAAAGGCAATAATGGCATATTCAAATGTCCATAAAAAAAAAATGACATAAAGAAATGTCAATGAAAGTACAAATAAGCATGGGGCCACAATCAAAGTATCATATTTAAATGCTTGAACAAGGAATAAAATATCAAGGCAAAACACTCAAGGCAGTACATAAAGTAAAGCATAAACAACCAACATAAACATGTCAAAATAGCCCATGGATATAATGTGTTAATAAAAAATGTCAAGTCATGAATAATAGACATATGTAAGTAGATATGTAGGCTCAAACATGATAATGTAGAGTTATCATCAAACCATATAACATGTGTGTATCAAGATCAAATAAGTGGATTCCCCTAATGTCCATATGACATGAGTAAAAGGAAACCCCAACATCTAAAATATGAATGTATCACATATCTATGTATGTATGTATCACACTCAAGTAAAAGTGTGATAAATATGTGTATTAGTAGTAACTAAGCATGAATTCTAGCAACATGGAACTAACACAGAGATGCCAAAGAGACAATAGAACATGTAGGTGCCAAAAATGTTTTCATATTTTTGAATATTTTTGAAAGGGGAAGATTATTCTATGATTCTATCCAATAGATGATCATATATATCTCCCCACTATGAACCTAGTGTAATAATCTTGTAAAGTTGTCGAGGAGCATGTATAGGTAAAATATTTGTCATTTTAGTATCCATGATACTCTACATATGTAAAATAGGACCTTGTGGTCTAGGATAGATAGTATGAGTAATAGGATTAGGTGTTTGTGGAAGCCATATTTGAATGTTTCTTGGTTTCTTTTGAATATCAGTAATAGGTTCATATGTAGGATTTCAATATGTCTGAACATGGTGTGTATTAGAATTAGGAATTTGTATCATGGTTATTTGGTAGGTTTGTATTTGGTATTCTTATTTCACATGATAGTGTGCCTTTAATTTCTTACATTTTTTACATAAGGTATGTTTCAATATGGTAAATTTCATATTGGTATAAGATATTTCAATTTAATGAAATTTACAATTTTTTAACAATGAGGTAATCACTGTATGTAATGAAAACCTGATTGAAATAAGAAATCTTGATGGTAATGATCATGTCGTAGTGTGAATATTTATTCTACTTTTGTATCTAACTCTGAAGTATCTGTAGAAATATCCTATGAATCTATATTTATCTATTTAAGTACCCATATCTATTATGTATATTCAACTTTTCCACATGTCTCTTTATGAAGGACCTGATTGACCAATGGTTCCTTGATAGGATCAATGTTGGAGAGATCAATCCTAGGAGAGAGTACACTAGAAGAAAGACTTATACTAGTAGTCATATTATATGAAGGTCGATGGACCATGTTCCCTAGAAGTACTAGCATGGGATGGTTCGACCCTCTTAGATGAGCCTCTAGGAGAAGTATGTGGAATAGGTCTAGATATGTCTTTTTGATATGCAATAATTCCCCAATTGGCTAGTTGTGTAATTTTTTGATCAAAAGCAAAACACTCATTATCTCAGTGTCTATTAATATTATGTTCAATGAAAAAGTGTTATCCTTTTTCCTTTTCAAATTGGTGCCTTGGATAATGTGAATTAAGAGGAAATGTTATCATTCATTTATCTAATAAAGTGTGTAATATATCATGTGGTCTATCTCAGTACCAATCAAAATTAAGAGAATGCCATTTTTTAGATGTATATGGTTTAATTGTGGGAGATACTCTATAATAATATTCCTTTCCTTTGTTCAATACCTTTAATATTTTTTATTTAATATATATTGTTGGTGTTGTTGAAAATGTTTGAATTGATTCATGATTTTTTGTAACTTGTTTATTTGCTTTGGAAATAGGTTGTGCACATTCCAATATAAGGTCTTGAATGAATCAAAGGGATTATGTAATTCTCTTTCTATGAGTGAAGAAAGAAAACATCTACTAAATATAAATTTTATTTCCAAATCTGAGGGTGTATAATTTAAGTAATATAAAGCATCATTAAATTGAACAAATTAATCGTGTATAGGCTCATTTTCTATTTATGTCAATACTTGTAAATGTTCCAATGGTAATTTAGGTAAGGTATATAGATGAAAATGTGATATAAATACATATTTCAGTTATTTTAAAGTTGATAATGAACCCTCTTGGAGAGTATACAACCAAGCAATATCCCCTTGGGTTAAGCTAGGATGAAAACCTTATAAGATCAAACTTTCATTTTGGGTCCAATGTTTAAATGATTATATATAATATTGAAAATGAATGGAAAGATCCCCTAGACCATAAAAGGAGGACAATTTAGACATGATAAAGGTTGAAGTATAAGGATGGTTGAATAAATCCTTAGTAATAGGCTGGTCTACTAATATATTTTCCTTTAAAATAGCCTCAAGAGAAGAAATTTCCAGCTTAAGAGTGTTGAATTGTTGTTAAAAATCTCCAATGGTAGTCATAATAGATAATATATCATAAGAATAATTTGAATATCTTGCTAGTGGTTGTAAACTACCATTCCTATGGAACATAGAAATGATATACTCTTTATCATCCTCTAAAATAGGCTCATCACATGATCTTTCAATATTTGGTAAAGGAACAACCATGTCTAAAGAGGTAAGTATATCTTGTTGAATAGCACAAACGTTAATATTATTATCAATGCAAGGTACTATATTTATTTAAATTTCATGACATATTATAGGATTAGGATAAATAATTTCACTTTGAAACATAATCTCTTTTTGAGAAAAAGATGCCACACTATATTTTACGTACCACATCAAGGGATCATGGAAGAATGTTACCTTTGATTTTAGTTTTACTTTCACATCCAAGAGAAAAAAAATTCCATTTCAGTTTATACTTGAGGTACATCATTGTTATGTGATAAAGCAACATTGGCATACCTATCATTTCCATCATTGTTATTTGTTTTAGGAAATTCTTTCATTAAGAAACCTTTAGAAAATATGTTTTGTTGTGGCTTGGATGTATATGGTTTCATATTTGTAAAAGATACCTCAAATATAATTGGGAATTTTATTGTATCCCTAAAAATGCATGTTGTGTAGTTGTTTCCTTATGATTTTCAAATGCACTCCCATTTTATTCTTCAATCAACACAAGGGTATATATGGGACTTGTATTTTGCTCATCATAAATTAGAGGGGAAGAAGAAAGTTGACTATTTTCATTTGAATCATGTAAATAAGAAATGGAATTTTTAAAATTGGAATTATTTTGGAAAGGAGAGATACACTTGATTTTTTCAATTTTTTAATTATGATAGATAGTGGAGTAACATTCATCTTAGTTACCATTTTCAACATTAGAAAGTGGAGAATCACACTCACTTGTTGAAATAACTAAAGAGGGTATGGATGTAATAGTTTGATTTTCAACATTAGAAATGAAATCATTTTAAATACTGATAGATCTTCAGTATTATAAAAGAGAAGAATCGGATAGGTGTCATAACCAAGAGCCATTTCATCATATTCCTAACCAAGAGTGGAAACATGACGATAACTACTTTGGTCATGTATATTTGCATTTGCATCATTGGTTTTTTCATTATCATAGGTGTAAGAAAAAAAGATTTTATCATCTTTTTGGATTTATTCTAGTACTTCATAGGAAATAAATTGATCATCATGTGGATTAAATTAATGGTCATATTGGAGCTTTCATGCATGGTGTTTTGCTAGTGATGCCATAATGTTTGCAATGTTTAAGATAATTGTGAAGCATACAACCACTAAGGAAAAAGCAAAGATATAATTAATCATTTGTAAGATATGCCCATATAAGCAAGAGATAATCATTTCTTAAAATAACATACAAAAATATGACATGAACTTTTAAATAAGGAGAAAACCCTAATATACAAACTAGGGTTTTGGTTCAACAAATAGAGGTTGGGTTTACCAAATGTTTTATGATTTTTGAAATTTTACAAGATAACACACAAGAAATAAAAGTTTTTTTAAAGGAATGACAATATTTAAATTTACACTAAAGTATAATCAATATTACATATTTCCCTAATTTAACAAGTGCAAGTAAATACAACAAGTACAAAGTGGGTGAGGGATAAAAGATAACATATATTGTTTGATTTTTTATTTTGGAGTATGACAATGATCAAGAATCATCACAGGACTATAATAGAGATCTGAGTTCCATTTGTTCTAATTTCCAATTGTGTTTGGCCACTAGACATTTGCATCTAAGTTGGACACCTACATTAATGATAGTATCCTAAGGTTGATGTTAGTGTCCAGACCACAATATAGCTCAATTTTTTAATCTATTAGTTGGGTTTTAATATTTTTTTTATCACCTTATACCTAATGTATTTAAATTTTATGCATATTATGTCACTCTCAATTCATTGATCAAAACTCCAGGTCCACTTTTTAATAATGACCTAGAAAAAATGGGTTAGTGGGCACATGGTGTCAAGATGACCTAAAGACACTATTATTAGTGGGTGTTACCTACATAGCCAATAGTTTATAATAGGGCCTCATATTCATGTAGTTATTTTCAATGTGTTTGCATATGTGTGAATCATACAATATGTGTAAATCTAGTACAATAATGATCATTGGCCTAGCTTGTAACTTGGAAAATTAGGCTCTTGGGCTATTCATTTAGTATTTCAAACTTGTATATATGTTGTTGCTATAATTGGTATGGAAATAGGGAATATTTGTTCAATTTAATGATTGGTAGAGTGTTTTTTATAAGTGACTTAGTCACTTTGGTCTTTTTCTAAGTGTTGCTAGGTATTCATAGGTGAGGAATGAATGAGGGTTGATCTTGTATTTATATAAATCCCTTTGGAGTAATAACATGATTAAATTACTTATGCTAGCCATTAGGATATATTTTATTTGTAAATTATATGAATTTATGGTGTTGGAGAATTACATTAGGATAGGGTGGTAATGTCAATATTATTATTTATCCCAGATTAGTGTTCATGGAGCAAGAGAGTAGGTATATGTTTAAAACTTGAAGAGATGTAAGATAAGTGCATTTTAAGCATTTTGGAAAAGATATAAGACCTAGGTCATTAACATAATACTATTTTTACTAAGATATATATTCCAAAGGTCACAAAGATAGAGCATATACAAGACTTATAGAAGTGAGAAAGGTAAAGGACTGAGAGGAACAACCAAGTTCTGAGTTTGCCAAGTGTACAAAATTGAGGTGCTATATAATCATAAAATATCATATACAAAGATGTTAGTTCATTATTAATTTATTTAAACCAAATAAAATTGACAAACATAACATCTCAAGCATGATCCATCAAATGGGGCAATGTCTAGGAGAATGCAAACAAATAGAAAGACATAAAATAAAAGTTATACCTTTCTATGGGATTCATTCTCCAAGCTAGATTTTAAGCATATTAGTGTTTAAATTTTAGATCTAGGATTATTTATTAAAATCAATTTTTCATTTTGATGGCATCTCCCCTTGTCTATGAGATGTTTTCTTGATCAATATGAGGAATTTTCAAAGTTCTTGCTAAATTTATGCATAGTGAGTATACACCCAAAAGCTTGTTTAGAGTGTCAAATAGGCATTATATTTATAGATTATCCAAAATAATTGTGACCATAAAATCAAGATCAAGATGTGTCACCAAAATTTAGTCCAATTTAGCTAATAAATGTCTTTATATATATTTGGGGTTTGTGTTTGCATTTATTAGGCATGGCTTGTATTTCTACATTTATGTTGATATTTTCTTGTATTTATGTTGATGCTTGATAACTTTCTATGTGATGTCATGATGATGTTATAATTCAAATATTTTTTGGATATTTATATATTGCATAATTATAAATTAGCCTATTTTTATGGATTTTTTGCTTATCCATTTGATTTGACTTGATAGTCTATTTAATCTTGATCATCTTTTATGTGATTTATGTAATATCAAAATTTGATTATTTATTCTAGTTAATTTCCCTAGAACATCACTTACAAAATGACAATTTTCTTCAGAGTGAATTAGATGAAGTTGACAGTTGATTATGATGTATTTCCCTAATCATGGATGCCCTAATGTGTTTTACAATACATATATTAGGTGTGCTAGTGAATTTAGGTATTTCAATGATTTTTAACTTGATTTATTCATTGTTGTAGAAAGTCATTATGATTGCAATTTGATACGAAATTGATGAAATTGGAGCGTCTACATTTTCCCCATATTTTATAAGGTGTTGTAAGAGACTAGATAAATCAACAAAATTTTTAAAGAATGAAAAAAATATTAAAATGATTTGATAATGATTGAATAATGATGGGTTCACATTTTTATTGATTCTTCAATTTTATAAAAATGAGGTCACAAAGATGTCCCAAACAATGTTTGGGATGCCTTAGATGCCCCCTTGAGGGAGTGATTAAATAATAATATTTATAGATGGGCCCTCTAAAGGAATAAAAAGTGAGAAAATGAATAAATTAACCCATGGACAAAATTAAGCCACTCAAGCTAATGCTTTCACACATTGATTTCTAATGTTTGAGAATAATAGAATTGATTTACCCAAAATAGGGGGAATTGGGAAGGATGCATCCTAAGATAAGAAACATAGTTTGACTTCCCCCAAATAGGGTAAAAGTTACAAGTTTAAATTTCCCCAAGCAGGGTAGATTAAGGAATAATTTATCCCAAAATAAGTTGGATTGACTTAGACAAAATTAGAAGAAAGACTAAAGGATTGAATTTCCCCAATGAAGGGGGATTGATTGACTAATAATTTTACCTTGGTAGGGAAGATTTAATATTTGATCAATCTAATTTATTTGATTTATTGATTGAAATTCATAGCTCAAGGATTTAACCTATTACATGGATTAAATATGATATGAATAACGTAAATGAATGTGCAGATGGTATAACAAATTTTCAAAGAATGAAGACGCTGATAAAATTATGGACACATGAAGATGCACAAAGTGATGAAAGGATAATGATTGGAAGAATAGAATAATGTTTGAAGAATAATCTGATTAGATTGGAAGAAGAATGGTGATGGTGGTCAAGCTTGTAATATTTTCCCAAGAATGGACGTCTAAGACCAATGACAAGAAGATCAAACACATAAATCTATTGAAGCTAAAAATTAAGAAATAATTAGAAACTACATTAGATGTATTTATAAATGGAGATGGATTGCATAACAAAGGCTTGAAGGTCATAACTCTCAAAGCTATCACAACTCATAACTAAGTATCTCACCATAATCCACAATACTCTAAATATTCCATGTAAATAAATCTCCACAAAGGGATGTACATATAGGTGAAAGTTAGGTGAATCCAAACCATACCATGTATGTGCAACTAACTTCAATAAAATAGGTGGAAGAAAGGCATCAAGCCAACATCCTAATACATATGGGATAAAATTCCCTAATATATACAAAGAACATACATCCAAACAATCTAAATAGAAGTTTAGAAAAACCCTACACAACAACACCCCCCTTGAGTTTAGTTTAGGTGGGTAGAAGAAATGGATCCCAACAATAAGCCCTGATGAGGTACCCAAGTACATAACAACTCTCATAAATTGGAGAAAAGGAGAAAACCCATTGGAAAAGTCCCCCCAAAAGAGAGAAAAGAAGAGAAGGCTAGAAAGATCCCTTAAATATGATGTTGAAGAATCCACACTTTAATTACAACTCACAAGATGACCAATGTTGTTAATGAGATTATCTACTTGAATACTATAGAAGCTCTATATGCCTTGAACATTTTTCTTCCCTTTTTCGAAGGAAGAACATGACGTTTGTACTAAAATATTGACCATTCCACAATGGAAAATGAGGGTAGCATTACAAATAACTCTAAATATGGTCTAAATCTAATGTGTGACATAGGTATAGTAAGATCCTACATAAGAAATGAATGTAATGCCACTAAATTAGACCTTTCAAAAGAAGGACATGGATCATTCTCTAAAATAATATCCATGTGATGTGGATATCATAGCTTAACAACTCTTGAAACTGAAGAAGACATTATATATGAATCACATATATCCATAGAATGAATATCCATATGAAGAGATGAGTCGTCAATGCTCTCAATAAGTGTACTCTCACTAAAAATAGTAGAGTTATTAAAATTAGGAGGAGAGAGTATAATAGTCTCTGAAGAGATAATAGGAAGATGAGGAGGACTGATATAAATCTTAGTATCATCTCTAAAAATATACTAAAGAGTGATCCAAACATTGGAGGGACACTTTGTGTGCTCTACATGGTGGTGTAGACCCCATGAAACATGCATTAATAAGTGAACATTGTCATAATCACAAAAGTTGGCCCAGTCATTGTATTGACAAGGGTTAGTGGTAACATGAATCTATCCTTATAAAAATAGAGTAAGGTCTTGTTCCTTAAGCAAGCATTCCATGTACACCCATCATGAAGCATAATTGTTCCTTCCAAAGAGAACCACTAGTGCATAATCAACTCTCCTTATCCATTAGTATCTCTCAATTAGAGTCGACATGACTGAGATAAAACACCAAAGAAGGGAAATGAGAAAAACACTTCACAAGTTACAATGCATTCTTAAAGAATGGATGTCATGCTTAGCTAATAATACATCTAACAATATAAGAGTAATTAGTGTAATGGTCATCAAAATGGCACACATAAGTCCATAAAACTATGTACACACAAGAGAGAATGTAGGGCTCACTAAAACACCCCTTAGATAATCAATAATGAACCACACTACAATTATCAAGTACATAACATGTTCAATGTTGGACCTCAAAATCAATCAAGAATGCATCCATGACCAATCAGTGCTTATGATGTCAAAATTAATCAAAACATGTGATACAAGTGAAACAGGCCAAGGGAAACATCGAGCTCTACTGATAATGCATCCAAAAGGAGTTAATAAGTGTCAAAAATGATCTAAGAAGGAGAATAAGAAAAAATTTATTACTTGTGAGGGGGTTTGGCCACTTGCCAAATCATACCTCTCCCTCTATCTTTGTCAAGCAAAAATATGAGTGATAAAATAATAAACAAACAACTCCCTTATATCTCCTTTTAAAATATGTTTTCCCACAATAATATATCTCAAAATAATATTATTTTTATATAAAAACAATAAAAAATTATTCATCCACCATTACAATGATATTATTTTTAATAAAAAACAAGTATAAAATCTATCATTTCATATCTTGAAGATATTGACTCCACCTTTATTATGTCTCCCATTTAATAAATTTAAATTTTCTACTTGATAAAACCACATGTATTATCTAAAAAACCTTTTTTTTATTAGATAGGTTAATGAAATAGGTTCATGGATCTCATACACTAACAAAAGAAAGTGGAAGATAAGCATGATATATCAATAGAACAAAATAGAATAACTCCTAGTACCCAATGGGATAAACCACCTTTAGCCCAAAAGATACCAAGATTTATCAAAAACCCCATAGAAGACCAAAAGGCTAAACCAAATGAGACCAACTCAGAGTAATAGACCAATTTTTTGGTCTCAATGCTATCCACTTTGTTATTATTCCCTCTGGTGCAGTTCCCAATAGCCTATTCTTTCTCCTCATCTAGCTTCTTACACTTCATACTAGTAAGCTTGACTTCCTCCTTCCCATGCTCAATCACCTTATTGTTTTCTCCACTCCACCTGTGTGAATGGTCCTATATTCATGGGGAGTAAACTCATCCATGTCAACATTCTCCTTGCCAATGCTTAAATTAGAGGTTCCTTGAACCAGAAGGCCTTTTAATTTTTCAAATTCATCCAAAAATTTGAACATGGTAGTTTTTGGATGGCCACCTTAGTGTGTAGATTTTCAAGGGACTGGTCAATGTCTTCCTTAATCTTAGGATTTAGGAAAACCTGACCCTTACTAGCAATTGGGGTCACAAATTTAAGAACCCAAATGTCATTAACTCCCAAATTCTACTCCTCCTATATAAAATCCTCTCCAACACCTTCATTCTAGTCTCCTCTATTCTCTACTTATCTAAAAAACCATGAATTAAATGGGAAAACTGTGATTTATCAAAGAAGGTAGTTTTGTAAATTTGTTTTTTATGAATAGTATCATAGTCAGTAAAAATGTCATAACTTTTCCAATTCTTAATGAAATTTAAAATTTCAAAATGATATGGAAATCTAAAAATGATTTTCACAAAACCCAAAAATGGTTTTGAATGATTATTTATATTTTAAGATAAGTTTGAAAAAGAATATGTATTTTTATCAAAAAAACAAATTTGCAAAAAAGTGATAAGAAACCTTGATTAAAGGTTTGGGAAAGAGAAAACCAACTAAGTATTGGATGGAAAAACTATCAATAAAATTTTATTGGCCCAAGATAAATGTTAAAAAAATAGATTTCAAATCTGAAAAACTAAATTTGATTTCCCAAATATTAACATATGCAAATGATAATGCTAAACAATAGTTAGAGGAGAAAAACTACAGATGAACACATAGATTTACAAGTTTTTCTCATAATTTAGAAGAATAAAAAATAATAAACTCAAAATTTTAAGTATTAATAACAATAAAAAAATTGATGTTCATTACCATCACCTAGAGCTCTGATACCATGTAAGATTCACCCAAGAATGGATATCTAAGATTGATGACAAGAAGATTGAACACACAAATATGTTGAAGCTAGAAATTTTTAAAAAAAAATATAAACTGTAATAGATGTAATCATAAATGAAGATATATTGCATAAAAAAGGCTCAAATCTCACAACTCTCACATCTCTCAAAGCTATCACTACTCACAACTAAGTAGCTCACCAAAATCCACAAGACTCCAAATATTCTATGTGAATAAATCTTACAAAGGGATGTACATATAGGTGTAAGTTAGGTGAATCCCAACCATACAGTGTATGTGAGACTAACTTCTATAAAATAAATGGAAGATATGCATCAAGCCGAAATCCCCATACACATGGGATAAATTTCCCCAATGTGCACAAAGAACATAAAACTAAACAAGCTAAATAGAAGTGTAGGAAAACCCTACACACAAACAAAGTTGATCTCAAAAATTATATATGACTGAGCATTTCCTACATAGTCCAAACTGACTTCGAGCCATTGTAGATCCCATGAGATGGAATAAAATGATAATAAATGATGAAAAATAGAATATAAGACTTTATTTGATAATATAATGAAGAATAATAATGGACTAATGTGTATGGTTCTCTTTTGTACATGCTCATTTGGAGATGCACATCCTGATGAGCATATATATAGCCAAAATGTTCAATTGTTTTGATCTGATCAAGAAAATGTGATGATGTTTTTAAAAAAAGGGGAAATATTGATTAACATGGCATTTTAGATAAACCTCCAACACTTGATTTTTAATGTAGCATAGAATGGTATGCACCATTATATAAAACACCATGATGACCTGATTGTAATGTGCATAAGGACTAGCCTCTGATCCAATAGACAAATGACACAAATGCACCATGATATAGAAAAATCAAGATGATATTGTAGTCATATGTCAATGGATGGACTTAGGTATAAGCACAAGGAATCACCCTATGGATGCATATGGACTGAGTCAAGGCACAACATTAAAATTAAACAAAAAAAATAAAAAAACAAACACACACACACACACACACACACACACACACACACACACACACACAAATAAAATCAACATAAAGCATCTTGTCATTAGTCAAGTCAATAATCCACATGTGAAAGCATAATGTTAATGGTAAATGGGTGATACCCCAAAGAAAGGATACATGTAAGGGGATGAAAAGGGGATAAGATATCCCAAAATAAGTTACACACTTTTATTTCACCCAAACATGGTGAAATTTGCGAGCTAGAATGGATTTTTTCCCAAAGAGGGTGGATTTGGTAAGGACACATTCCAATGGTTGATAAAATTATTGGATTAATGATTGATCAAGGAATTAGTCACTAAATTTAGGAAAAGATAATTTTTTAAAAATTTGTGGCTCTATATCTCTCTTAGAAATTTTTTACTTTTTTAAATGTTTAGGATTTTTGGATTATCTAAATGTTTTTCAATTTTTTAGAAAAAGATATATATAATAATATTCTATAAGAATATAAATAGATGTACAAAGAACCATCTATCAAATAAAAAATAACCTTTGGTAGGGGTTCAAACAATAGCTAAACTATCTGAAACAAGGCAATCTTGTAAAATGGTGATAACATGGAGAAATGGTGGTTGAGCTGACCTCAAAAATTCTATGTGATTGAACACTACCTACACAGTCCAAATGTACCTCATGCCAATGTAACTCTCCCAAAAATGGGAGATGATAATGAATGAAGGATGAATGGATGACAATGGATGATAATGAGGTAAGTGTCTTGTAATCTCCAAATACCATGTCATGTGAGAACCAAATTTGTCCAATCGTCAAATTTTTATGTGGGTAATATGCCAAAATGTTTCCCAAATAGGTCTCAATATACCTTCTACTTTTGTAACAAATTCAAGATGGGAAGACTGATGGTCACAATAAGATGGGATGGGTTTAATAGGATTGAATGGCCAAAATGGATGGAATGGAATGGTCTTTAATAAAAATGAGGTTGCCCCCAAGTGTTGAGGCACTTGCAGAAAATGAATTATTTATGCATGATGCCAAAAACCTAGTTTCATCATGGTACTTTCCCAAGGTTCCATAAAAATGGTTATCACCATTGGATGAATTATTTATATTTTCCTTTTGATTTTTGTTGATTGATTTTATAATTTTTTTATTTTTTTTTTGCATTTCAAATCAATGGAGGATTATGATATGCATAATGTGAACCCTTTGATTTCTAGCCTATACCTACTCTGAATAATTTCTCTATTAGGATCCTACTATTAATTTAGACTACACTCATGTTTTTGTGATGTTCATTGGTCATCTATTTTTTTCCTTCAAACTTCTATACAAGATGTCTTCATACTCTATTTTAAAAATAGTGTTGATAGGAAGGATAAAAAAGGATGGGAATTGAATAAATGATTGGTTTTGGTAATGAAAGATAGGATTTGAATGAATAATAAGATCATAATCAATTGTATAATTAGTGGGTGACAAATGAATATTGGGATTTTTAGTCACACACATTGTTGTTGATTATAGATTCAACATGATTTTGGTTTTGGTGGGACCAAAGATCTCTAGAAATTCTCTCAATAAAGCCACAATATTTGTCTCTTATTTAGGCCTAGGAGATGTTGTAATCTAAATATGTTGTGGATTATCATTTTTGATAATATTGACTTCAATAATGTCTTCATCAAGTAATGATTAATTGATTAGCTCAGCTATTGGATGATAGGAACCTCATTCCTAAAATTAATTAAATAATAATAAATTGTGCATATATTGATTTGAAACATTTTATTTTAAACACAACATTCCTTTTGAGGGAGTAATAACTCCATATCACGGGCCTCTTCGAGGGGGAAATCTCCTATTATAGCAAGCTTTAATTATAAATAAATTTTTGGATGACTTATAATATCCTATGCCCCTTTATTTATACTAGTTCCCATCTACCTAGCTCCTCCTTATTATGCATGTGGTATTAAACCGCTATTCATTATTCTACTATTATACCCCTTTCTAGGTATATTGCATTCCATCCCCCTTAAATATGTTTCTCCATCAAAACATGATCATAATTATGAAATAAGAGGAGGACCAACTGAAGGCCAGACCATACATATGAAAATAGGTTAAAGACTAGATAGAGGCACATCCATGTGTCCTTTTCCACTTTCACTTCTTTTACTTGTTCTCGAATATGAATATGTACATCAACATGGTGGAGATGATCACTATAACTAAAGTTGAAGTGCAATTTGAACCATGATGATCATATCCACAAAGTGATAGCAGGGGTGCTCAAAATAGTCATCTTGATGAATGAATTGAGGATATATGCCATCCCTCTTATCATTTTTCTTTACACACATTGGTTGTGGAGTGGGCACCACTACCAAGATATGCATAGTGATTGTTTCAAGTAAATCTAAAGGCTTGGAAGCTTTTGTTACCAACTCAAATGCTTCTATTTCCATCATGGACTCTTTGAGTGTTATTTATAGGGTTTATTGGGGTGTATCTGGTACCAACTTAGGTAATTTTAATTTTATCTTGGGTTCTTTACGTGTTTTTTTTGCCCACTCAATATCTATTGGTGGTAGCAAAAGTGCAATGAAATGGGACTCAGTGGCTTCCATAAAGAGATATTTGATGGCCAGAAGAGGTGGTGTTGTGTTGGGATGCTAGAAGGAAGATGTCTTAGAGATTTCCTAATTGATACGATCTTCAACAAGCTTGGCTAAGCCTCATTCTTACATCATGGATTGAGGTTTCCATATTTCAATATCATCTTGAAGTCTACTAATGAAACAATGTTGAAAGAATTCATCAAATAAGCTTACAATTTGATTAGTGATGTGTTCAAATGATGCTTGATATTCTTGAATCATGTTAGTTTGATGAAGTGTAGTCAATGCTCTAGATAAAATATAAATGTCCATGACAACTAAAATATGCATTCAAAAATTAAAAACACACACTCTCTTGTTTTTTTTACAATATAGGTAGTCACTAAAACTATGATAACTTTTAAAATACTAAACAAAAATCAAAACTACAAATTGAAAACTAAAAATTGGTTTAACACAATTCATTACATTCTGAGAGAATTTTGACAAAAATGAGTTAGGTTTTTTAAGACAAAAAATGTAGATTTGCACTTGAAACTGTAAGGAAATAGTAGATCCATCTAACTTTTGAAAGCTTGCAATATATCATGAAGAATATAAATTTGATCCATGAAGATCTAAAATGTACATGTAATTAAAAAAAATCTCCACAATATCTATACTTTTACAACAACTTCCACTCCCAAAACTATCTTTATAAAAAAAAATTCTCCAACTCAAATTTTATCCACTTTCTGATCACCAGGTTCCCGTTAAGGCAAGGTAAGAGCATATGGTGAACAAAACTAAAAACAACTAATTGAATAAAATTTTACTAAAAATAATAATGAAATGGCCCTGAAAATGGATTTGATACAAAATTATAGGAAACTCATTCTTAAAACTAATTAAATGATAACAAATCATGCATATATTGATCTGAAACACTTTATTGCAAACATAACATTCCTTTTGAGGAAGGAATAACTCCGTAACATGGGCCTTTTTTAGGGGGAAAACTACTATTAGAGTAAGCTCTAATTAAAAATAACTTCTTGGATGATTTACAATATCCTATGCCCCTTTATTTATGCTAGTTTCCATCTACCCAATTCCTTCTTCTTATGCATGTGGTACTAAACCACTATTCATTATTATACTAGTTATTCTACTATTATACCCCTTTCTAGGTACATTACATTGGTGCCTCAAAGAGGTTTTCATCAAAAAAAAATATTGAATTTTATTTTCCCATAACACCTCAAATAGGGTTTCATTAATTGGCATTAACTTTTGATTTTGATTATTAACTAGTGCCTCAAACAAGCTTTCACTAGAAGATGTTGAGTTTAGACTTTGATTGTCCCTTAACACCTCGAACAAGGTTTCACTAAGAGATTAGTTTTATGCATGAATGTTGTCTTAGATCCCTATGAATTATGAAATCAATATGTCACCATAAAATAACTCCAAAAATGTGTGATTCTATTTTTACTAATCCATGGGTATGGGATAATGGATGTCAATATGATGGCTAGGCTAGTTAATGTTAAAGGGTTGCGTAATGTTAATGGAAGGGTAAAAGGTATTATAATACTTGGAGAGGATAATATGATAAATTATGTCAATGTTGAATAAAAAATACTCAAAAATTATAAAAGGATCACTGATGTATTCAATCTAATCTACATGGAGTGTGTACCAGTGTCAAAATAAATATTAATGTATGTTGATTCAGACTCAATTAAATCTAGTAGAAGTGTATAGCTAATGTTTTCATATCCACTAATGTATTTTGATTTTGAATATTATTTTGACTCAAGAGGATGTAAATCCAATGTTCATACTAACATTGATTCTATTTTTGATGCTAAATACAATATTGTTCTAAAATGGAACCCAATTTTGATATTGGTTCTAAAATAGAACTTGATTTAATGTTGATATCGAAATTAATGTTAGATATAAAATGGAAAATATTTTTGATGCAAATATAACCAAAAATATGGCATATTGAATTGTGTTTTCCACAAAAACCTTATTCACATTTCACTTGGAATGAAGGCTTTGGGACGAAGGAATTTTATGAAAAGGGTAATGTTTGGTAATGGACAAATAATGGGTTGTAAATCAATAATAATGAGATCTTCAAAAATAGCTCATCAAAGATTGGTCCTTCATCAAAAAAAGGTATTATGTCAAATATAAATGAACTATTAGAGTAAGGATCATCAATGAGAGGTTTATCAGAGATGGGTGATTTGATAAAAATATCGATAATGGGTTGACTATATTGATCCTAGTTTAGAAGTGGACAAATCTAATCATACTTGGGAAGGGATCATGACATATCTTGGTCAAATAGTTATCATACTTGGACACACTTGGGTCTTTAATAGATAATGGCCCTTGTAGGGATAATGACATAATATGTTTATACTATTGGATTTATTATGGATATAAGGCCAAATTAGCTTGTGGACTAATGGATTAAATGTCAAGAGTAGAGTTGAAGTGGGCTAGTTTTTGGCTAAGTTGGGTGAGTTGATCTATCACATCTTGAATTATGAATAGAGATACTAGAACAAGTTTAGGATCATGAGATGCCATGGCTCAGATTAACCTTGGACAAATGCCCCCAAGCAAGGATACATGCAAGGCAATTAGATTGGAAATAATTGGTCCCAAATAGGGAAGATGTGTTTGATTGAAATGGACCCAAATAGGGAAGATGTATTTGATTGAAATGGCCACAAAGTGGGTAGATTGAATTAATTAGAATAGGCCCAAAGAGGGCAAATTTGATTCAATGTAATTAAATTTACTTGGCTTGGCCCCAAAGAGGGTGGTGACTCGATATGATTTAAATTAAATAAAGGATAGATGACACGACTTTGTCATTCCCAACTGATAGGTGTGGGAGATTGATTAAAAATATAAGAAGTGATTTAAATTAGAATGTGATTGATTCAGAATAATTGCATTTGGTTGAAATAGACCTAATTTGGTGTTTTTCTAATATGTGGCTTTGAATTTAACTTTGGTCAAAGCTATCCTGATTTGTAATGTTGACTTATTTTGACTTCAAGAGTTAGACTTCAAATAGTTAAATTTTCAAAATTTGACCAATTTAGAATTATAATTAGAATGCGATTCAATAAGAACCTGATTAGAATTAGAATGTGGTTCAAAGTGAACATAATTTGGCTTTGTTTTATATTTGGATGTGGTTCAAGATGAACTTGATTGGATTGAAATGTGGTTCAATACAAACTTGATTTGGATTGGAATGTGGTTCAAAAATAACTTGATTTGTCTTTAATTTTAAAATGGGTAGCATAATGGTACCATACAGATAACGTAATGGTACAATCGATCAACATAACATGAATATGGGGTAATGATGGCTAAAAATTTGGGTAAAGTAGAACATTATCATGCAAATACAATATGACAATGTTTGGACATGATTTTATTTTATTTGGTTTGATGTTGTTCAAAGATTGCAATCAATACAGGTCAATACAACAATCAAACAAGACATTCATAAAGAATAAGCCCTATTTTTAATAGTAAGATAGGTGTGTAATGTAGATGAAATCCATGTAACTACCTTACCTAAAGTGATGACATATTATTTTCACCTAACCCTTAGTTCAAGTGGTATGTCAAGAAATATTTGGGGAGGTTGGTTTCCCTCACACTACAAGTTTTTTACAGTTGATGGTCTTAAGCTAAATTTTTGCAAGGATGTCTAGAGGGTCCTCACTATACCTTATGGTATATGGGAATAAAAAATTATTCATAATAAAAATATTAGTAGGTAGCGTGAGAGGGTATAGTCCCTTCATGCACACTTCAGTTGTAAAGGTCTAAATGAAGTGATACTAGAAAATTAGGCTCCTAAGGGTATGGTCTGAGGTTTGTGTTAGAGAATGAAAACCCCACCACTTCACAAACACACTCAAAACAAACATTAAATCAAAAATAATGACTAAATATATAATCCATTTATATACCCAATCAAATGTATAGGGTTTGTATGAATTTTGGGTAATGAAGTCCCAATCTCCATGTCTTATAGACTCATAAGAAGGAGTTGAAATCCACCCTATGTATTCAAAATCCAAGGAAAGAAGTGTTATTTTTAATTCTCATGACCCCACAAATGGAAAAGAGAAGAACATAGTCTAATGTTCCTTTGGAAAACAAATATGTAAGGAATGAAAAATAATGCAAGTGTTTTAAGAGCACTAAAATCTAGGTGTGAGTTCTTTGATTAAGCATTAAAGAAAGTGTGGGTCTATTCATTTAAACACTAAATTAAATATGATTAAAATGAGTTTTTTGTAAATAAATACACTTCTTTGAATTTTGATACCTGTGAAAAATAATTATGGTTTGAAATGTGGTCTTTGGCAAGCAAAACCTGTAACAAACAACTTATATTTTTAATATATTATCTTCGATGGGTAGCCTACAAGAAAATAAATTAGCACTCTTGTAATTTATATTTAATGTGTGTGTGTGTGTGTGTGTGTGTGTGTGTGTGTGTGTGTGTGTGTGTGTGTGTGTGTGTGTGTGTGTGTGTGTGTGTGTGTGTGTGTGTGTGTGTGTGTGTGTGTGTGTGTGTGAAACATGAATCTAAATTAACTACATATTCATAAAATTCATAAGAAAACACTTGGTTTTTTAAAAAAACCCAAAACAGAGTCCAGATGAGCAATAATGAGCCTACAGAAGTTGGGCAATTTTTTTAGAGTGAATCTATCATTTTGGTCTTGTTTTGGTCATGATCTCACCATTTAGTAGAGTGATCCTACCATTTAAAAAATAAATCACACCATTTTCCTGAAAACACAAAACTAGAAAATTGAATAGAAAATGAACCTATTGATTAGTTTAGTGATATCATTATTTTGGAGAACGATCCCATTATTTATCATAGTGATCCTACCATTTTCTTGAAAAATATAGAAAACTAGAAAATAGAATAGGAAATGATCCTTTCAATTAATAGATTGATACTATTGATTATGGGAAGCAATCCCGTAGAAATATATAACATTCCTATCGATATGCAAAGAATATAAAAATGGAAAATTTAGGAGAAAAGAAACAAAATTAAGCTAAAAATGATCTAATTTTAAAATTATAAAGTAATAAAATGTTCTCAAAACTATTGTTGGGTGATTTGATCCCATCAAGTGTGTCAAATGTATATTATGAGTACAAGAGAGGTTAATTCATTATTAGTTTATTCAAACCAAAACAAATTAACAAATATAAGATCTCAAGCATGATCCCTTGGATGAGGAAATGTCTAGGAAAATGCAATCAAATAGAAAGACAAAAACCAAAAAGTTGTACCTTTCTCATGGATTAATTATTTAATATAGATTGTAAGCATGTTTTTGCCTAGATTGTAGAGCTAGGATCTTTATCAATGTTATTTTTTCATTTTAAGAACATCTCCCCTTATCTACAAGTGGTTTTTCTTGATCAATGTGAGGAATTTTTGAAGCTCTTTCTAGATTTTTGTATAATAAGTCTACACCCAAAAACCTATTTAGAATGTAAATGGGCCTTGTAATTATAGATTCTCCAAACTAATTATGATCGTTAGATCAAGATAAAGATGTGTGGTTAAAATTCAAACTAAACTGGCTAATAAATATCATTGATATTTGGGGTTTGAGTCTTTATTTATTAGTCATGTCTTACATTTATGCATTTATGTTGATATTTTCTTATATTTATGTTAATGCTTGAAAACTTTGTATGTGATGTCATGATGATGTCACAATTCATACATTTGTTGAATATTTGAATTATTAGGTGTTCAGACAACCTTTTGTGTGATGCCAACATGTAGATAATGAGTATAAGAGAGGTTAGTTTAATGTTAGTTATTCAAACCAAAGTAAATTGAAAAACATAATTATCTCAAGAATGATCCCTCAAAGGGGCAAGATCTAGGAGAATGTAAACAAATAGAAAGACATAAACCAAAAGTTATACCTTTTTCCATGGATTCTTTCTCCAATCCATATTATAAGTGTGTTTGTGCCCAGATTGTAGAGCTAGGAGTCTTTATCAATGTTTCTTGTTCATTTCAAAAACATATCTTTTGTTTATGAATGGTTTTGCTTGATCAATATTATGAATTGTTGAAGCTCTTACTATATATATGTTCATCAGGATGTGCATCTCTGAATGAGCATATACAAAAGAGTCATATGCATTGGTCAATTATTATTATTCATTATATTATCAAATCATGTCTTCTATTATAGTCTTCATCATTTCTTATCATTTTCTCCCATCTTGAGGAACTATAATGGCCTGAGGTCCCTTTTGACTATGTAGGTAGCAGTTAATCACTTGGAGTTTTTGAGATCAACTTAGCCACCATTACCATTATTCTTCCAATAATTATCTTTTCATGACATTCCATATCCTCACATGCCTATATTTTTTATGTCCTCTTCATTCTTTGAAAATTCATTATACCATCTGCCATTGTTTTCATCATTTATCTCATTTTGAATCTATGTAATAGGTTAAATCCTTGTGTTATGATTCCAATCAATAAATAAAATCAATTAGACTAATCAAAGCTCAAATCTTCCCTATTGAGGTAAAATCATTAATCAATCAATCCCCCCTCTTTGGGGCAATTCAATCCTTTGTCTTTCTTCTAATTCCAAGCTTACAGTTTTTGGCCTATTAGGGGCAAGCTAAAGTGTGCATCTTGTTTTGAGATAAATCATTCCCTCATCCACCCTACTTAGGTCAATTTAAGCTCACAACTTCCATCATGTTTTGTGAAAGTCAAAGTGTGTTACTTATCTTGGGATGCATCCATCCCAGTTCCCCCTCTTTGGCGAAAATGAATTCTATTATTCTCAATCATTAGAAATCAAATCATGCAATCATTAGCTCGAGTGGCTTAAATTTATCCATGGATTAATTTTTTCATTTTCTTACTTCTTCTTCCTTTTGATGGTCCATCCATCAATCTTATTTTTAGACCACTCCATCTAGGGGGAAACTAACGTATCCCAAAAAGTATTTGGGATATCTGTGTGAACTCATAAAATTGAACAAGAATAAACAAAAATGTGAACACATCACTATCAAATCATTTTTAATGACTTTTTCATTCTTTGGAAAGTCGTTACTTCATCTAGTATCTTGCAATACCTTGTCAAACAAGAATAAAATTTAGATCATGAGTATAAGAGAGATCATTTCATTTTTAGTTATTCAAACCAAAGTAAATTGAAAAACATAGCATCTCAATCATGATCCATCGAAGGGGAAAGGTATAGGATAATGCAAAAAAATATAAATACATAAACAAAAAGTTATACCTTTTCCCATGAACTCATTTTCCAAGACTGATTATATGCATGTTTATGCCTAGATTATAGAGTGACAAGTCTTCATCAATATCACTTGTTAATTTCAAAGACATCTCCCCTTATGTATGAATGGTTTTTCTTGATCAATTTGAGGAATTTTGGAAACTCTTGCTAGATTTTTGCATAGCAATTCCACCCAAAATCTTCTTTAGAATGTCAAATGGGCCTTGTATTTATATATTCTCTAAATTGAATATGATTGTCATATCAAGATCAAGATGTGTGTCTAGAATTCAATTGAATTTGGATAATAAATGTCATCAATATTTGGGGTTTTAGTTTTTATTTATTTGTCATGGCTTACATTTCTTCATTGATGTTGATATTTTCATATATTTATGCTAATGCTTGACATCTTTCTATGTGATGTAATGATGATGTCATAATTCAAATATTAGCTGAGTATTTTAATATTACATAATTATAAATTAGACAATTTCTATGGATTTTATGTTTAGTCATTTGATTTAACTTGATAGGCTAGTTAATCCAGATCAACTTCCAATGATTTATGTAATATTAAAATTAATTACCCAAGAACATTGCTTACAAAACAAAATTTTGGATCAAAGTGAACTAGACAAAGTTGATAGTTGGTTACGGTGCATTTCCCCAATCAAATATACCCCAATGTGTTTTATAATATGCATGTCAAGTGTGCAGTTGAAATTGGGTGTTTTAATGATTTTTGACCTGGTTTACACATTATTACAAAAAGTCATTATGATTTCAAATTTGACATGAAAGTGATGAAATTAGAGTGTCGACAATAACCAATAGTTATTATTTAAGTTTAATAACCTAGATCACTATCATGCTATTTTTTCTCATGGGTCTTATTTTATCCATAACACATTGGTAGTCTTCTCATTGGACTTGAGCTTTGTTCTCTTGAAACAAGACAAACTGAAAATCCTAGTTTAAAGAGAGTTTCCTGGCCCCCCTTTCCCTTGTGTGATATTTTCCATATTTTGATAAACCCATAGGTCACTTCATAGGGTTTTAGCTTGAAAATATTAATGCATCCTAACCTTAGAAACATGTATTCATGGAATTATATCATTCCAAAGATAAAAAGGAAACCATTGACATCAAAATGTGTGATAAAGGTTTGTCAAGAAGATTGATTTATATCAACATGCCTAATACATGTTTTTAGTGTGAGGCCATGAACCACAAAATCTATGAGTGCCCATCAATGGCCAACTCTAAAGTAGCCCCACTACTTAAAATATTTCCTAAGTTGACTAAGTATACATAGACTCCATTGAATGAATGGATTATTGTTACGAAGAAGGCTAATCAATAATTGCACACTATGCACAAGGCCAAGTTAGTGTGTACAAACCCAAAATTGGTTATATGGTGGCCACCAAAAGACAACACCTCCTATTATTTTTACCCCCTAGGTAGCATTTTTTATATAGCTCTTAGATCCAAATAATAGTTCCCAACCATCATAACCCACTCATGTAGTGAAACAATAGAAGTTGCATACTAACTTTTCATGTTTGGCCATAAATATTTATATCATTGAGAATGAAATTCCATCTCTGCCACTAGAATATGATAAGTTATATGCAATAAAATTATCATAATTTCATCTAAGTGATTTGGTGAAAGGTGACCACCAATCCTACCTAGAAAACAATTTTTATATTTTAGTTGAGGAGGATAAGGAGATCACTATGTAGACAAATATTAATTAATTTTATTGTATAGATAAAGATTAATTAATGTTATTTTACTCATGGAATGTGTGAGGGATTACTTACAAGACCCAAATATTCATTGTAAGGGATATGTGTCAGTTGTTTGTTAACATTAAAATTCTTTGCTTGCAATAATTTTAGATTTTATTTTCTCTCTCTTCTGCCATTAAAACAATTTGGTCTGGGTCTATTTGTCAAATTTATATGTATGAGAATGGACATGGGGGTGTGGTATCATTAATTTCCCCATCCCTTTCAGCTGATATCATTTCTTATGGATCAAACCCATTCATCAAATGGTGTGGACCCTCTTAGACTTAAATGGTTGCTTTCTTGACATTACCAATTTTGATGCATCTAATGATACAATTGAAAGAATGAATTTTTGGCATTGGCTTGCTTAATCACTATATAATTCCAACTGGATACTTGGTAGATAAATCAACATGATTGAATTGTCATAGTACAAGGAAGAGGTTCTCCCCATGATGTAGTGTGTTGGATAAAGATAGGTATGGTTTTACATGTGAAATAAACTTCGTGTCTTTCATCCTAACCAACAGTGTCACCTTATTGCCACCTAACCCTGGTTCACATGGTCTAACTTTTTCTAAGGCTTTGATAGAGTGGTGAAACATTTAGATTGTGCTCTTATATTTGAAAAAAATGTTTTATCTCTTGCCAATAATTTTGGTAGTCTTGTTGCAGTCATCCCTAATACATTACTCCAAGAACACCTTCCCATCATGTTTAAAATTGAGTGGGTCATTCCTCAAGCCAAGAATTCCAAATCTCAATTTTATTTCAATACTGATCACCGACATCACTCTAGGACACAAAATTTCATTATAAGAGCATATAATATTACTCCCAATGCTTTTTAACCTCTAGTTGGATTGAGTGGTGGGATGATTCCATCAATAGGACTGCATCATTTCTCTGTATGTACGACCAATAAATTAATGCTTTCAACACATAACACACACATATTCACAGTGTGAATTAAATTATTTTTCATAGGAGTTGGAGCTATCTGCCTTTAATGAATATTTACAAAAACAAGTTACCTTTTAGTGTCATAATCTTAAATTTTAATGACACTACCAAGATTGAGGAGCTCAATTTCATGCTCACATGCACATGTTAAAAATCAAAGATAGAGATTTGAAATAATTTTTAATTCTCCTCTATTCCAAATAAACAACTAATCTTATTAAATCCAATAAATAAGCTATCTCTCAACTCACACATATCCCTAAGATTTTCAAGCCTTTGTGTCTCACTATCATGGTGTGTTTGTGGCCCAACCATCCATACTTGAATTGGTGTCTACTCTAAAAAAAATCCTCCAAGTGGTTCCTTTAAAACTATCTAAATCTCAATTGGTGGCATTTGATGGGTTTCTATCAATTGAAGATATTCATGAGGTGGTCATGTAGATGACCATCGATAAAGCCCTAGGTATTTGTGGGTTATGAATTCTATCAAACTCTTTGGGATACTATGGGTTCATATTTTCATAAAGTCTATCTTGAAGTTGTTCAAATCCATTCCTTTGGAAATATCATTAACCAAAGTAATACTAAATTCATTCCCAAGCTAGAGGATTTGGAGCTCATAATGAGTTGGTGTCCTATTACTCTACTTAATGTTTCTTATAATATTATTTGTAAAACTATTGCTCTTTGAGCTATATATCTTCTTCCCCTCATTTTTTCCCATGGGCATACATGGTTCATATGCAATAGATACATATTAGATAAAATCATTATTTTTTAGGAAGGAATGGAATGGGCTTGGTGATCTTACTAAAAGGATCTATTTATCAAGATTGATTTTCCAAAAGCCGATGACTAGATTGAATGGCCTTTCATTTTGGCTACGTTTCAATCCTTAAACTTTGGACCAAGGTTTGTTAGCATAGTTCAAATGATTTTTCAAGATGCAAGCACTTGTCTTACCATTAATGGATTTTAATCAAACCCATTTAGTCTCTTTTTCTCTATCCATCAAGGTTGCCCACTTTCTCCTACCCTTTATGTGATAGTTGTTGAAGGCTTCAACTACTTGTTGGATAATTACTCTTCTAGATGTTTTTTTAAATGTATATATCTTCCCAACACCCACTCTCAAATGGTTAATGGTCACTTTGTTGATGATTCCTTCCTTATATTAGTTGAAGAGGAGAAATCTATATCTAATGCTATGGACTGTCCTGATGTATTGTTTTGGCTTATGTTTCTTCCATTCAAAGGAAAAATATCCAATGTTACATACAATAACTATAGACCTTTCCTACTTGGTTGTTTCAGTACAAGTGTAATTGGATTCAACCTAGAGAGCAGTTTAAATTTTTGGTCATCCCCTTTGCCTTTCAAGTCTCTCCATCTGATGTGTGGTGGTATGTGGTGCAAAGGGTGGGAAAAAAAATCTTACTAAATATCGAAACCACTCTCTTTAGTAGGAAATTTTCAAATTTTCTCTAAAGTTATTGTTGTCATTCATGTTTAATAATCCTCTTGTTAGAATCCCTCTAAGGTTGTTTATTATAAATTAGAGAAAAAAAATTATGTGGTAAAAATTTGAAGGTGGTTGAGGATTCCATTAGGTAGCTTGGGATATATGCTTCAAACTAAGGTCCCTAGGAGGACTTAGTCTTTTAAATATCTAAATCCAAGGTCATCCTTTGTGTGATAAATAGATCATTTGTGCTTTGGATGGTAATGAAAATTGGAAGACACTTTTTAAGAATTGCATCACTCATGTTAGACCCTTAGGAAAAATACCCTGGAAGGGTTTGAATCTTTAAACTTTTTTGCTCACTTAGGTCCTTATCACTATTGTGGGTATCTTTGTGGCTAATATTTCCCAGGAAGGCTTGGGATATTCTAAACAAGCATTTGATTTGGGACGACATGGGTTTCAATTTTGGTTATCTCTCAACTCTCAATCGCTATAGTCGTCTCTATTTATTATGTATCATGAATTCCCCTTCACCTTTTTTCTCTGGATTAAAATTCATTGGCTTTGTGAAAATAGAATCAAAGTGATCTGAGACATATTTTGTATTCAAACTAGAGACCAGAGAATAATTTTATCCTTTCTTATTTTGTTAATATAATTTGATTAAATTTTCAATAAAAATAATCTCAATAATATTAAATAAACTATTTATAAAGATTAAAAAATTATTAAATGTTTAAAAAAAAAAATTAAATATGTTACTATATTTTGTATTCTCTTGAAGATTTGTGAATTTTTTATTTTAACATATTATTATATATAACTAAAATTTAATAAGTTTTTTAATTCATAAATAGGGGGTGTATTATCGCCCACCCTTTTATATATAAAAATATCATCATCATCTAAGCACTAAGGTGTCTTGATTTCTTTAAGCTATAAGAATGTACCCATGGGTCGAAAGTATTAGGGGATATATATATATATATATATATATATATATATATATATATATATATATATATATATATATATAAAGGGTGAAGAATTACGTCACTCCGCATGTATATTATTTAGTATTGGTGTATATTTTTGTTTTTTGTCCTCACGTTTAATCTTTAAGTTTAGTATTGTAATGTTGTGTCAAGATGATAGGTTTGTAACTAGTTTACATTAAAAATCTATTATATAGTCGTTTAACAGCTAATGTCTTTTTATTTAGTAAATTGCTTATTAAATTCGATATTTACTTGGATTTTATAAATGAGTCTATGTCATAAATGGTGAATCTACAATATATTTTTCCAAAGTGTAGTGTTAATGAATAAGTGTTATAAAAATTCAAGAGTCAAAAACTACTTCTTGTAAAGACGCAATCTTAGGGAAAACGAACATCCATTTTATGGGGGGCATTTTTGTCATAAATAATGACATGTAATTGAGTTTCAATTTTTAATTGACTGAGTAAGAAGCGACATAATGAAGGTAGGAGGCAATAAAGGTTGGAGGTCAAATAGTGATTTCGAGTTATTAATTTAGGAGTTACACATTACAATAGTGGCACTAGCATCTGCACCAAATTGGATAAAGATGAGGTTAAATTTTAATGGTAGTGACAATTGCGTATATTTTTTGTGATCAAATAGCAACAATCAATGACAAAGGCTAAAAATGAAGACAATGAGGACTCTGCCCTCGTATATTTTATTTTCGTACTTTGTTGTATAGTGCACAACAATAAACCCCTACTATGATGACAACTCATGTTTTAAAGATCCCACCTTTTGAGGACATGAAGATATTTGAGATAAACTCAACATGGATGGCTGCCAAGATCATTCAAGAGTTTTGAAATTTGGGAGTTTAGGGAGGTAGAATTTAGGAATGTGGGAATTCTACTTGGGAGCTACACCCTTACAAGGGTTATGAGATAGTTTTATGGAGTTGTACTTGGTCTAAATATTATTTTTAGAGAGAACCTTCCAAATAATTTTTTATCTTCCAGTCACTAAAATTAACATTTGATGCTAAAACATTGCACTTGCAACCACTCCTTAAACACACTTACCCTATGTTCAATTCCAAGGTTATGAACTGCTATTCCTCTACTTATTTTTTTGATGATCGTTACCCTTAAAAAATTATGATACTGAATACTTCTATTCTTCATCCTAATTAGCTTAAACTCACTATTATATTGATTAACACTCCCAATTTAGATTGCTTTACTCTTCAGATAAGATTGTTTTTTCAAGATAATTCCACTCATTAGTAGTGTTTAAAGCCACTAGTTTTTCCTCCCACAAAATAATTAATAATTACTCGAATTAAAATTCACCTAATGGGTTATCTCGTATGTTTTACAAGTCTTATTCAAGGAAATTCTAAAAAGGCCACCATATAAGCACATTTCCATTCATTTGTTCACTACTTGACAAGAGACTTCTATATTAAAAATACCAAAATTATTCTAACTACACATCGAGAGGAAAGTACCTATTTTTCCCAATATTGAGTTCACACAACCTAAGTAGTCTTGAGCTAAGTCTAAATACACCTTTGAGATCACAACTCATTGTTGAATCACATAATTACAATATGATTACACCAACATATAATATTATACCAATATTTCACACACACCACCATAGCATGAGAGAACTACATAGAGTTTGATCTCTCTTTGGAATATTTTTATATAGGTAGCCCTCAACACAGGGGTTGTTTAGTTCAATCACATCTTCATTCCCTAACCCCCTTTGCCTATTTACAATATTTTTTCCTCGTTGTCTATTGAGCTAGGGTTCCAAGTGAAGAAGGTAGACATCAGCTTCTATAGTAAATTAAGTGATCCTAATCAGATACACAGGATTTATAGGTGAATGTGCACTAATATATATTTATATAGAGGGGAAAAAGCCTACCAAACATCGATGGACCCTACAGATGATAACATAGGTCGGCCTTATCCCAAGTTTGAACAGAGCCATGTTCTTGATTCACAATACCATCACAAACTCCCACTATCGATAATATAATCTCTATTGTAGTTTATCAAATCTGAGTGTCAACTAAGTTAATTATCCTTACTACTTTTCCCTTTTAACATTTTTCTCTAAGTAATAAGGTTAAAATCAATCTTGTGTGTTTATTACATATATTATACAGGGTGATTTTACTTAGTATTTTATCATAATTTACACTTGTTTAATTCAATAATTTTGAAAAAATATATTGGTGAACCAAATATTTTATTAAACATTCAAACCCTAACCATGCATGTTACTATGGTTTCTTTCGTTCTTTTTTATTTTTTACAATTATTGTATTAGGATTTTTAAATTTGTTAAATTCTTTATTAATAATAACCTCCCAAGTTTTTATTTCACATTTCCTTTAATCTAATAAAGTTGTTTCATCCTCTCTTAGAATAAGTGATAGACTAAATGGTGATCAAGTTGAGCATATGTGTATTTCAATTAATATAAACATAATGTAATAATCTAGAGTAAGGGATTACCTTTAGGGTCTTTAAGATTTTATATCCTTCAATAATCTGACTCGATTATAGGCTTGTAGCCTCCTCTTATAGGTCTATTTTTTTTAACACTATAATGGACTAATATGACTTTGTAAATAATCAAAAAGTCTTCACACATTAATTCATATGTTATTAATGACAAGCAATAAATTTTATACCCTTTTACAACTTGATTTTTAAGAGACATTAAAAAAACATTTAAGACCCTGTTTTAGGTCTATCTACAACATTGTAGACCTTAAAACCCTAATATCTCTTCTTTTAGTTATCTTGAAGCTTTGATATCATTTTAATCATTTATAAATAAATCCTCATGATCTTATCTATCAATTTTTAAAGGATTTTGAGGGCTCTCTTGAAAGATATTAAAGTTTGTATAGATGAAACCCTGACATAGGGTTTGTTTGACTATAGGTGACCCAATAGTTTAAATATGGAGGAATTTCAACTTAAAATGGATATATATGGTTCATATTTATTGGTTTGATACCTATATATACTCCTCTTACTCATATAATTACTCTTCATACTTATAAATCACAAACATTCATAGGAAACCTTCTTTATATTTGATTATGTTACTTAAAATAGTGTTTCCATGTCTCTACAAACTTAGAAGTATCATATAAGTATAATAAAAGATCAAAGAATGATAAAAAAAATAATACTCATATATTCACCCATCTGAATATGTACCAAAATCATAATGAAGTTCCCTTTATTCATATATTTCAAGAACTGATATACAGACCCTACAAACTTCTCACGCACCAACAACAACCAACAAAAATCTACAACTTTAGAGTTAATCCTTAATTCATTACTTTTATTGGCTCCTCTTCTGATGGTTAAAACTTTATCAAGTTGTTTATTTATGTATAATATTATTTCCTTCTTTTTTCATGAGCCAAATATCTTTCAAGAAACCTAAAACTCATCCCAACATGCTTAATTTGGTCATATTCCTACGTTGCATAAGCCTTGATTGAGTTTTACATAGGTTGAGACTGATTTGAAGGTTTAAAAACCATTAAAACGTGTATTTTTACCCTTATAACCCCTTACAAAATGATTCATCCCTTTTCCATATGCCAAAAGGGTGACAATCCCATTAAAAGTTTACAAGCAAATTCAAAAATTTGAATTTCGTGCTTTTGGCAAGAAAACCAAAAACACCTCTAAGTGACCTACAAATAACCAATGAATCTTATACAAGGCTTATTATTAAATAATAATGACCTTTTATACCTCATAAGACCAAAAACAAACACAATTGAATTCACTATTTAAAATGTACTTGCATCACACTACTATGGGATAAAAGAATTTTTCATGAGCTCTTGCTCATGAGTTATTCAACACTGCTACCATGATTGATTATATCTGAAGGTGTCATCCATGTTGCATCCTAAATTCAATGGTTCTTCCACTTAATTAATTAGTTAAATTACTTCTTATCTTTTATGTTCTTCACCAACTTCTTGTATAGAATGTCTTCAATTTGATCTGGTTGTGCCTTTGGTAACTATTGCTCCAAGTTATTGGTTTGGTCATATTTGCCTTAAAGTGCATTATCTAAGTTATCCTCTCCTTTGAAAGATAAATTTATAATACATTATATATAGGTGAGATTCTAATTTCAAATGGATTAAGCATTGGCAAAAAAAATCTTAAGACATTACAAGGTCTTATTTTCTTCATCTTTAACTTGTTAGATTCCCCTTTAGGGAATATTTATTTTCTAAGATGTGAAATTAAAATATATAATACCTAAAAATTCACTTCATTACTTCACATATCATCACTTCTTTTTTACTTGCTTGAACTCAATTCTAATTGTTGTTTTACTTATTCGTGTAACTCTTGCATAACTATAGCAAAACCCTCACTTTATGCACTTCTTTTCTCTTGATTTCCCAAGTTTCTTAGTTTATAAATGCCTTTTGTATAAATTATATATATAATTTTAAATTTTCTATAACTTATATTTCTATTTTGAGAATCATTACATGCAAATTCTGCTTGAGCTAGTGTTTGATCCCATTATTTTGAATGGTCACTTACCAAACTCCTGAGTATGTTTCCAAAACTCCTATTGACCACTTTAGTTTGACCATCAGTCTTAGGATGGTAAGTTTAATTTAATCTTAAATTGGTCCCCAAATTATTCCAAATATTCCTCCAAAAATGGCCCATAAACTTTGTATTTTTTTCAAACACAATGCTTCTAGGAAGCCCATGCAATCTCACTACTTTAAAAAATAAGTTTGAAATATTAGTTTCATCACTTGTTTTTGTTCAAGGTAAAAAGTGTTCCATGTCATAAAAAATATCAACCACAAAAAATGTATATTTATTACCTTTTTTCTTTAGTATCCCAAGTACAAAATCCATACTCGCTGAATCCCATGGCCTACTAGAAATAAGCAATCGCTGATAAAGGCCTAAATTTTGACTTTATCCGTGAGCATGCTGATAAATTCTACACATTTTTAAAAATATCTTGACACCATTTTGCATTATTATCCAATAATAGTGTGTACTCAATTTAGCAAGTGTTGTTTTTCCTCAAAGGGTCCTTCCAAGTTACCACTATGTTTCTCCTTTTGTAGATTTTTTGTCAATGACCCTCTCGGTATGCATAGTTAAATACCCTTGAATAACATTCCCTCTTTTAACATATAGTCCATCCATGGACTCCTATCTCTATTTAATATATTCTCACATGTTTCATAGGCCTCCTTGAAATTAGGATCTTCATTACATAAGTCTTTTAATGCATCAAAACCTAAGATATTCACTTAAAACTCCTACATTATCAAACTTCTCTTGTTTAATGCATCTAAAACTTTGTTATATTGTTGAATATTATGATTTATAACAAAAGAAAAAAATTTCAAAAATTAAACCCATTTTATATTCCTTTGACCTAGTTTAGTTTGACTACTAATGAATTGTAAGGCATGGTTATCTGTATATAATACAAACTCTTTAGGCATCAAATAGTGCATATATTTCTTCAAGGCTTGGGCAATGGCATAGAAATATTGGTATATGCTAAGTAATTATTATTTTCCTCATCAAATTTTTCACTAAAGTAGGCAACTAGTTTTCCCTCTCAGCTCAAAACATCTCCTGTAGTATTCCCACTAGCATCAAAATCTACTTGGAAAAGCTTACTAAAATTAGGCAAAACTAATATAAGTTGCTCTATGATATTTTTATTTAAGAATTGAAAAGTTCTCTCAGCTAACTTATTCCATTTAAATTATTTTTGGTTTTCTTTGATAGTTTCTATTATTATAGCACAAATTCCATTAAAATTCTTAATGAACTTTTATAAAAACTAGCCAAACCATGAAAACTTCTTACCTAAAATACACTCCTTAGAATAGGCCATTCTACTATGGATTTGACCTTATATTTTTCCATATTCAATCCCTCTTAGGAAATGAAAAATCCTAAATAGTTCAATTTTTTCTTCATGAAGGTATACTTATTGAGATTGATTAGTAACTTCTCTTCTTGTATCTTGTTTAATACCATTCCAAGATGTTTAAAATATTCCTCTTTTGATTGACTATAAATCATAATATCATCTAGGTAAATAATGACATATTTAATTGTGAAAGCCTTGAGCAACTCATTCATAAGCCTCATGAAGACTTTGAATGTTAGTCAATCCAAATGGCATTATAATCCATTCATATAGTCCATCATTGGTCTTAAAAGTTTTTTTACATTTATCTCCCTCTCTAATTATAATTTGATGGTATCCACTTTCCAGTTCTATATTGGATAAATACCTTGCACCACTTGAACAATCCATTAGATCATAAATTCTAGGAAAAGGAAATCTATAATCGATTATAATCTTGTTTATGGCTCTTGAATTAGTGCACATTATCCAACCTCTATACTTATTAGAGTTACGATTGTTGGAATAACATAAGGACTTAAAATTTCTCTAATTAGGTCTTTGTCCAATTATTTTTGCACTTGCATCTTTATCTCCTCATTCTCTTTTGGTGTCATCTTATATGATACCTTGTTTGGTAGATTGCCTCTTGGAATGAGGTATATGTGGTGATTGATGCTTTTCATTGGAGGTATTTCATTAGGCAAGTCATCCAAAACAATATCAACAAACTCATTCAAAAAAGTCTATATTTCTAGGGGCAAATCAGTAAATTTTGTAGTTGTAATAATTATTCTAGGCTTACCATCAAATGCATAACTTACATCTTCTTTTTTGATTTTTTATAAGAAATCTTTTCCATTTGTCAACAACACCTTAGGATTGTCTTTTACTACTACATTCTCCTCTTTCAATGGTATAAGTGTGTGCTTCTTTCCATCTTTCTCAAAGGTGTAGGCATTTTTCCTCCAATAATTTATGCATTTCCTATCAAATTGCCAAGGTCTATCTAATAATACATGATAGACATCCATGGGCATGACATCACATAACACCTCATCCTTCTAGCTACCTATTTGAAGCTCCATTTTGCATTGTTCATTTACTAAGGCTTGGTATCCATTTTAGCCATGACATCATATAAGGAGAGGGGTGTGTTACCCTTTTCAATATTAATTTTAAACCATTTTTTTAGATACTTTAATACCTACACTATCTACAATTATTTTTTAGCACTTACCTTTAGACTTGCAACTCGGTACTAAACAATGTCTTCCTTTGTATCAGATCCTTGATCTCCTTGTTTGGCTTGAGTAATAGCCTCTTTATAAGCAAATATTATCCAACTTTAGGTGAATCCTCATGAGAATGTGATCCCATTCTTTCCTCATCAGCTTAGACAAATTGAGAATTATGGAAGGATTCTCTAGGTACTCATAAGATTTATACACATACTTGTATTTTAAAAAATTCCTACAAAACCTCTTCTTTTGCCTTTAGTGAATGGTTTCCTACCTCTAAAAGAATAGACACCTCTTAAATATTGGCCTTAACTTTGTGAACTAATATATTCTTAATTATGGATCTATAGTTGACTTCTTTAACCATGTTGTCCTCTACATCTAAAATTCTGCCTCTACCCCTTGAATGTTGAGTATGCTTCTTAGATAATTTATCATCTGCTTTAAGGGTAAATTGGAATGCCTCCTCAAGTGATCTTGGTGATAGAAATTTAACTTCATCTTGTATGTTAATATTTAATTCATTGATATGTCTATCCACCTTTTCATCATCTTTTTCTATATATCCTACCTTGATGGTTAATTTGTAGAACTCCTTTGTGTAGTCTTTTACACTCATTTCCTTTTGGCTTAGACTTTGAAACTTTTTAAACATTTTTTTTTGGTAATCCTTGAGAATAAATTTTCCTTTCAATATGTCTACCATTATATTCCAACTCTTGATATTTTTTTTACCTTCTCCTCTCATCTTGAACTCCTTCTCACTAAAGGGATGCATGACCTTTCAATCTAGTACTAGAAAACTTCACTATTGGAACTATTGTCATTGATGTCAAAGGTCTAGCATTATTGGTGATAAAGGCCCCATTGAATTTAATGGTGTTTTTAATATTCATATCTTGGCTAATGTGTGTTAATATTTAATTAATATTAATAGATATTTTTTTGGTTGCAAATAAGTCAAAAGAGGGCCCATGGAGAAGTCAAATAGTCACAGGGTAAAAGATGAAAGAGGAATGGGACGCATTTTCTCATGAAAAATCATCTTGAGGAATTCCAAGAGTCACCATGTGAATACAAAAGAGGTATGTCACATTTTTCCATGAAGGGACACTTTGAGGAATATGAAAAGTCACCAAGATAAAAGAGGAAAGGATGCTTTTGTTTATGAAGGGTCACCATATGACTTTTTAAATGCAAGGATACAAAGAGTCATGCAAGTTTGGTGCCATTTTCCATGATGATTGAAGGGTCACAAAGGGTGAATGCCAAAGGTCATTTGAAAAGCTATAAATAAAGGCTTGAGAAGCCATTTGTAATATGCAAGAGAGTGCATAGTTTGTATTTATTTTCAAAAAGAGAAAAGAAGGAGATATTGTAGAGTTTTATCATTTGTTGAGTAAGAACCATTGAGAGATAGTTGTGTTTTATACACAAGAGGAATTGGTACTCCTGTGGGTTGGTGCTCACAAATATTTGAAAGGGTTTGGTGCTCTTGTGGGTTGGTTCTCACAAATAGTTATTGTGTTGGTGCTCGACAAACGGGTTGGTGCTCCTACAAGTTGGTGCTTACAAATTTTATATTTTGAATCAGTGCTCATTCATATACTTGAGATTATTTTTCATGGCTTTTCCCACTTTGGGTTTCCATGTAAAAATTTGGTCTCTTTCTCTCTCTTGTGTGGTGTAAATTATTGTTTCAGTTTTATTGCATATCTTGAATGTGTGATTAAGTGGTTAAAGAAAAGAAATTAGATTAAGTAAAAACATATATAATATATTGATTCACCCCCCTCTCTTAGTATATTTTATGCATAAAAATTGGTATCAAAGTAGGTTCCTTTTGAAAAAAATTTACAGCGTGAAGGTAGATCGAGAAAGCACAATGGCTAGATCACATGAAGGATTTTCTAAAAATAAAGCACCTTTATTTGATGGGATGAATTATGCTTTTTTGGAGCATAAGGATGAAGATTTATTTGATGTCCCTTGAATTTGACATATGGAAAGTAGTGGTGGAGGAATATGAAGAGCCACAGACACTTGTAATTACTCTGGTAGAAAAGAAGGTAAGTGAAAATAATGCTAAAGATTTAAATTTTATTTTATGTAGTTTATGTGAATCATAATTTTTCAAAGTTATGTAATGTAAATATACTCATGAAACCTGGGTAAAACTTGAGAATATTTACAAAGGTGATGGAAAGGTTTAGCAAGCTAAGCTTTAGACTTTCAGAAGATAGTTTGAGAGTTTGAAGATGGAAGAAGAAGAAAATATAGCAAGTTATCTTTTACAGGTTGATCAAATAGTTAATCAGATTCAAGGTCTTGGAGAAAATTTAGAAGAATCAAATATGGTTCAAAAATTTTTGAGATCTCTACCATTGAGATATGATGCAAAAGTTTTGGCAATTGAAGAGGTGAAGAATTTATCCAAGCTAAAGATGGATGAGCTTCATGGTATTCTTATGGCATATGAGATACAAACTGAATAAGATAAAACCTCAAAGAGAGAAGCTATTTTCAAGACATCAAAGAAAGAGAAGGATAAGATTTAAGAATCAAGATAGTTCTAGCGATGATGAAGATGACAACATATCTCTTTTCATTCACAAACTGAAAAAGGGCACAGGTAAATATTAAAAAAAATTACCTTTTAAATTTTTTAATTGTAGAAAGATTGGATAGTTTGTAGCTAAATACCCAAATAAAGTTAATGATGACAATGAAGAATGAAAGTCTACATACAAGAAGAATTTCAAAGGTAAATTCAAGAAGGGATTCGAGAAGAAGAGTTTGTATTCTAAAGATCCTAGCTCAAGCAAAGATAGTGGAGTCAGTGATTCAGAAGAAGAAGAGATTATATTCATGGCTATACATGAAGATGCATTCGTAAGCAAAAGTATAGATGATAAAAAAGAAAAATATAATGAAGTTGAAGTGAATTTGGAAAGAGAACTTATTTGTTCCTTAGAAGAAGTGAAGTCAAAGATTAAATCTCTAAATCGAGAAAAATGAAAAGTGATGGGACCGAAACTCCCCAAAGCTCTGACACAACTTGTCATATTTAAGAGCACACATGATTACCAATGTATAAGCAACTAAACATGCGGAATCCAGAAGAACAAATAACTATCAATGAGAAGACACACAGAATATGAGAGGCAATATACAATTATATTCAACTCATTACAAAGGAATTTACAACAAAGAGGTGGCACTCTTTCTTCCACTTCGTGGGCTTACAGTAAACTTCCCTCCAGATTAATCTTCTCTCATAGGTCACAACACACAGCTAACACAAGCTGTTGTTCACCTCATTGCACCATCTGTACAATCGAGTACACAACCATACTCCAAGTAGATCTCTCCATGATCCTGCTGATGTATTGCTGTCACCTTGGATCTAGCTACCCCACTGATCTCCTTTCTGACCCTCGCATCCATACACCCCTGCAAATCAAACCTGATCTTACTTAAACACACATGGGGAATCCTACTTGATTCCACCATGGGAAGAACTCTCCAAGCTTCACATAGCTCTTCTCCAAATTCTCCACTTAACAATACAGCCCATGAGTCTATTATATAGATCTCATGCATACACTGACTAGACTTGCGGCTCAAGGCTTCGAACAAGCCTTTATCATGCAAACTCCGCATTCACTTAACTGATTGTTCGTTAACAGCAGTTCAGACCACTACAGGTGACCGACGTTGGTCCCTGCCCTCTTGGAGGTGACCGATGCCGGCCGACTCCCTGCCGTCACCGATTTCCCTTCTATGTCCCCTGATCGACATCAGTGTGGCCTGCCGACGCTGGTGACTGCGTACACTGGAAACCCTCCTATTTGCCTTAAGGTGTAGCTTTTAGCTCCACACCTTAACAATCTCCCACTTGGAGATAAATAGATGCACCTGTACCCAAAACCAGTACTCTGTCCAATCTGTATCTTGGCTTGTATTCCTCTTCAAGCTCCCACTCGAAGACAACCCACCACACTCCTTGTGGTGATAATTCTGTGCCTAATTTTCTTCATTCTCATCGTACCATCTTCTGCCTTGCTATACTCCCACTCAAATAGCAACCCCTGTGAGTAACCTGTAATCAACAAACACTTAACAGATCTGGGACATCTGTTAGTCAAGCTCACTCTGAGAACGTCCAACCTCGCTCTGATACCAATTGATGGGACCGAAACTCCCCAAAGCTCTGACACAACTTGTCAAATTTAAGAGCACACATGATTACCAATGTATAAGAAACTAAACATATAGAATCTAGAAGAACAAATAACTATCAATGAGAAGACACACAGAATATGAGAGGCAATATACAATTATATTCAACTCATTACAAAGGAATTTACAACAAAGAGGTGGCACTCTTTCTTCCACTTCGTGGGCTTACAGTAAACTTCCCTCCAGAGTAATCTTCTCTCATAGGTCACAACACACAGCTAACACAAGCTGTTGTTCACCTCATTGCACCATCTGTACAATCGAGTACACAACCGTACTCCAAGTAGATCTCTCCATGATCCTACTGATGTATTGCTGTCACCTTGGATCTAGCTACCCCGTTGATCTCCTTTCTGACCCTCGTATCCATACACCCCTGCAAATCAAACCTGATCTTACTTAAACACACATGGGGAATCCTACTTGATCCCACCATGGGAAGAACTCTCCAAGCTTCACATAGCTCTTCTCCAAATTCTCCACTTAACAATACAGCCCATGAGTCTATTATATAGATCTCATGCATACACTGACTAGACTTGCGGCTCAAGGCTTCGAACAAGCCTTTATCATGCAAACTCCACGTTCACTTAACTGACTATTCGTTAACAGTAGTTCAGACCACTACAGGTGACCGACGTCGGTCCCTACCCTCCTGGAGGTGATTGACGCTGGTCGACTCCCTGCCGTCGCCGGTTTCCCTTCTGCGTCCCCTAACCGACGTCGGTGTGGTCTACCGACGCCGGCGACTGCGTACACTGGAAACCCTCCTATTTGCCTTAAGGTGTAGCTTTTAGCTCCACACCCTAACAAAAAGGAGTCAAAAGAAATAATTGAAGATCTACAAGCACACTTTGAAGAAGCCAAGAAGAATGAATAAGATCTAATGGCACAATTGAGAATAGTAAATAAATAATGTGAAAGGTGTATTATTGAAATTGATTCTTTAAAAGTAGATCTTGAGAAAATAAATAAAGCAATCAATGATAGAGCAACCAATGATTCAAAAATTGAGAATAACACTAATATGTTGAATAAGATATTAAAAAATCAAAGATCAATGTCAGATAAGACAGGTATTGGATTTGAAAAAGAGAAAGAGGAGGTCATTACTTTCATATATAAAGAAAAAAGAAAGAGATATGGTGAAGCTCTTACAAAAGAAGAAATAAAAAGAGATGAAGTTAAGAATACATAGGACATCTCAAACAAAGAAGGCTGGAGGGAACAGAGCTACAAAAGGAAATCAAGTCAAAGATACATAAATAGGTCCTATTTTTATGGTTACTATTTTTATTGTAATAGATATGGTTATAAGAAAATAGAATGCCAAAAAAGGGCTAACAATTTCAAAAATAAGGAGAAAGAAATTCATGCAGAGTCAAGCAGAAGCCACAACTCTTTTGCTTCTCTATCAGGATTTAATGAAGAGGCCATAATATGTTACAAGTGAAACAACTTTGGACACATATCTTGATATTGTAGAAGCATGTTTGATTTAGTCAAGAAATACCAGAGTTTCAAGGATCTATTTATTAAGAAGAAAGTTTAGACAGGTTCATGGCAAAAGAAACAACTTGAAAAATCTATGTTGGTGCAGACAACTTTGCATGCAAGAAATGAAAAAAAAGCCATGGTTCATTGATAGTGGATATTCAAGGCACATGATAGGAGACAAGAGCAAGTTCATAATATTTAAGAAGATCAATGGTGGCACATTGAAATTTGGAGACAATAATACTGCCAGAATTGTTGGAAAAGGTACACTAAGTTTGGATAATGGTAGAACTAAAACTAAAAATGTTTTGTATGTAGAAGGTCTTAAGAATAATATTTTGAGTGTAAGACAAATGTGTGATCAGAGGCATACACTAAAGTTTTATATATAAGGTTGTGAAATTAGAATAAGATATTTAGATGTGTTGGTTGCAGATGCTCAGATAATAGGTAATAATTTGTATATGTTATCAGACATCAAAGGTCAAAGATGTTGTTTGAGTCAGATTGAAGAAAGTTAGCTATGGAATAGGAGAATAGGGCACATAAATTTTGATAATCTTGTCAACATAATCAAGAAGCAAGCAGTCATACATATTCTAAAGATTACAAAGCCATCTGACATGCTATGTGAACCTTGTCAGCATGGGAAGCATGCTAGAAGATGGTTCAAAACAAAAGAGTACTCAACCACTTAGATGCTAGAGCTTGTTCACACTAATCTGTGTGGACCTATGAGAACTCAAAGTACTCAAGGTGAGAAATATTTTATGTTGATTATTGATGATTTTTCATGTATCACTTGGGTAATGTTTTTAAATAAAAAATTAGAAGCTTTCAGACATTTCAAAGTATTCAAAGAATTAGTTAAGAATGAAACTAGTTTGAAGATTAAGTGTCTAAGATCATATCAAGGAGGAGAATTCATATTAGATCAATTTATTGAGTTTTGTGAAGGCCATGAATAAAGAGACATTATTTAGTAGTCAGAACTCCACAACAACATGAAGTAGTTAAATGAAAAAATAGAATAGTTTAGGAGATGGTGAAGACAATGCTAAATGAATCCAAGATAGCAAATAAATATTGTAGAGAGGCAATTACAAAATAGTGCATATTAAGAATAGATCATTATCGAGAGTTAATAGTGACCAGACTCCTTATGAGCTATGGAAAGAAAAACCAGCAATAATTGATTGTTTCAGAGTTTTTGACAACAAATACTTCATAAAGAGAACCAATAAAAAACTTGATAAGTTTGAATTCAAAGAAGATGAAGGTATATTTCTTGATTATTCTTGAAAAAAGTAAAACTTATAAATGTTATAAAAAAATAACCATGAAAATTATTGAAAGTGCAAGTGTCAGGATAAAATGAGATGGAACATAAAGAATTAGTGATCCAATAGACATTCCTAAAATCATTAAAAAGGAAGATTTTGAAGAATTAGATGAAGATGAGAAGAAGGAGAAAAAGGACACCAAAACTCCATCCAAATATGTTTAGAGAAATCATAATGAAAGTGACATCATCAGGGACATAAATGAAGGAATTCATACTAGAAAAATGATGGTAAGTGAATCTGAGTAAGTTAATTTCTCTTTATTATCCAAAATTCAGCCTAGAACTTTTTCAAAAGCTAGACATGATAAGCATTGGGTTAAGGCTATGGATGAAGAATTAAATCAGATAGAAAATAATAATACTTGAGAATTAGTACCTAGACCAAAATATCACAATGTGATATGAACAAAATGGGTTTATAGAAATAAGTTGAATGAAAATGGAGAAGTGACCATAAATAAAGCAAGATTAGTATGTAAAAGACATGCTCAGATTGAGGGAATAGATTTTAAATAAAATTTTGTACCAGTGGCAAGGTTGAGGCTATTATAATGTTTCTTTCATAAACAATGTTTAAAAATTTTAAAGTGTTTCAGATGGATGTCAAATCTGCCTTCTTAAATAGGAATCTAGAAGAAGAGGTCTACATTAAGCAACTTAAGGGATTTATTCTCTCAAATATTAATAGCCATGTATATAGATTGAAGAAAGCATTGTATGGATTGAAACAAGCTCCCATATCTTGGTATGCAAGACTTGATAAGTACCTATAGGATCAAGGTTTCAAGAGATGATTTGTTGATAGTAATCTCTATATCAAAATAGAAGGTGAGCATCAATTGATTATTGTGGTATATGTTGATGACTTCATTTTGGAGGAAATATTAAAAATATGACAAAATAATTTTTTGATAATATGTAAGAAGAATTAGAGATGTTTATGCTTGGAGAATTGTCATTTTTCTTAATATTGCAAATATTTCAATTAGATAAAGGAATTTTCATATCTCAAATTAAATATGCCAAATAAATGTTGAAGAAATTTGGTTTTGAGGGTTGTGCACCAGTTGGCACACTAATGTGTATAGGAAATAAAGTGAGAAAGGATGAATATTCAACTATTATTGATCAATCTTTTAATGTATCTATGATTGGTAGTCTTTTATATTTGACAACATCGAGGCTAGACATTATGCATGTAGTAGGTATGGTTTCAAGATATCAGTCATCTCCAAAAGATAGTAATGTTTAATTTGTGAAGAGAATATTTAGATATATCAAGGGGACATTGGATTACAGATTATGGTATCCCATAGATAGAGATTTCACTTTGGTTGCTTATACAAATTCAAATTAGGCAGGGTGTTTGGATGACAGAAAGAATACAAGTGGAGGAGCTTTCTTCCTTGGTGATAGCTTAGTATCATGGCTAAGAAAAAAGCAAAATTTAGTAGCACTTTCTACAGCTGAAGCAGAATATATTACAATGGTATTATATTGTACTCAAATGCTTTGGATGAAGCAAAATTTGGAAGATATCAAGGTAAAGTATGATGAACTTATTTCTATTTTTTGTGATAACACAAGTGTTATTAATATTTTGAAGAATCTAGTGATGCATTCAAGAACAAAACATATTCTCATTAGATATCACTTTTTGAGAGAGCAGGTTGCAGATCAATAGATTAAGATGGAGTATATTAGTACTATAGAGTATATTGCAAATATTTTCATAAAAGCACTACCAAAAGACACATTTGAGTATCTATGAGATAAGCTGGGAGTAATTTTTTTTACTTCCTATCATTAAGGTTCAACATTAGTTGAGGGGGAGCTAAGTGTTAGCTCTAGTTAGGCCCTTTGTCATTGATGTCAAAGGGGGAGAATAATAGGTACAAGTATAGGTGTAGAAATAGGTATAGGGAATAGGTACAGCTTGTTACAGTAAGGGGGAGTTACTTCATGTTTTTTAGATGAAATTATGTGTAGGTTTTAGGATGTGGCAATTTTAGTTTGAGGTTGCCATCAATGACAAAAGGGGATATTGTTGGAAATATTTTCATTGATGTCAAAGGTCTAACGTTATTGGTGATAAAGGCCCTATTGCATTTAATGGTGTTTTTAATATTCATATCTTGGATAATGTGTGTTAATATTTATTTAATATTAATGAATATTTTTTTGGTTGCATATAAGTCAAAAGAGGGCCCATAGAGAAGTCAAAGAGTCATGGGGTAAAAGACGAAAGAGGAATGGGACTCATTTTCTCATGAAGAGTCATCTTGAGGAATTTCAAGAGTCACCATGTGAATACAAAAGAGGTAAGGTGCATATTTCCATGAAGGGACACTTTGAGGAATACAAAAAGTCACCAAGATGAAGACAAAAGAGGAAAGGATGCTTTTTCTTATGAAGGGTCACCATATGAATTTTCAAATGCAAGGATATGAAAGGTCATGCAAGTTTGGTGTTATTTTCCATGAGGATTGAAGGGTCACAAAGGGTGAATGCCAAAGGTCATTTGGAAAGCTATAAATAAAGGCTTGAGAAGCCATTTGTAATATGTAAGAGAGTGCATAGTTTGTATTTGTTTTCAAAGAGAGAAAATAAGGAGATATTATAGAGTTCTATCATTTATTAAGTAAGAAACATTGAGAGATAGTTGTGTTTTATACACAAGAGGGGTTGGTACTCCTGTGGGTTGGTGCTCTGTGGGTTGGTACTCACAAATATTTTCAAGGGGTTGGTGCTCCTGTGGGTTGGTGCTCACAAATAGTTGTTATGTTGGTGCTCAGCAAAGGGGTTGGTGATCCTGTAAGTTGGTGCTTGTGAACTTTGTATTTTGAGTTGGTGTTCATTCATATACTTGAGATTGTTCTTCGTGGTTTTTACCACTTTGAGTTTTTATGAAAAAATTTGCTCTCTCTCTCTCTCTCTCTCTCTCTCTCTCTCTCTCTCTCTCTCTCTCTCTCTCTCTCTCTCTCTCATGTGGTGTAAATTTTTATTTTAGGTTTATTGCATATCTTGAATGTGTGATTAAGTGGTTAAAGAAAATAAATCAGATTAAGTAAAAAGATATATAATATATTGATTTATCCCCCCCTCTCAATATATTTCATGCTTAACATTCACTTTATTTTCATCTTTTATTCTTTCATATTCAAAATAATTGTCCATGTCATCGATCTAATCAAAAAGATCTTATAAATTCAAGATACCTTCATACATATGTAATTTTAGCTTAGGTTTTGAGCTAACTCCCATGGATGCTATGATAAATATCTCTTCTACCCTTTATTCTCCTTCTTCTTTTTTTTACCACTTATTCTTGAGACCTTTCCTTTTATCTATCACTAACATATCCTATATCAATTCCCTTTATCTGAGAAAGGTCCATTTATTACAAATTATCTTAAATATTTTTTATTTTGTCTAGTTACATTTTTGTAGTAGGTTGCCTCCTTTGACCTGCTTTACCTCTTGTTCTAGCTACCATTTTCACAAACTTTTGTTTCATATCTTATTCTTATTACCTTTAATAATATATTTTATATGTTTATGTAACCAAATACTAATTTATTATACTAATATGGTGTAATGGATTACCTTTAAAGTCTTTAATATCCTATATCCTTCAATAGTCTAACTTGACTTATAGGCTTGTAGCCTCCTCTTCTAGGTCTGTTTGTTCTTTTTATAGTATAATGGGTTAATCTAAATTTATAAATCATAAAAATGTATTATAACATGAATTAATATGCTATTCATGACAATCAATAGGTTATATGACCTTTTACAACTTAAATTTTCAAGAGAAATTGAAAAATTATCTATAAAACCTTGTTTTAGGTCTATCTATAAGCATAAAAACCCTAAAACACTAATATATTTTTTTATAATTATATTAAAGATTTGAAACCACTTTAATCTTTAAAAAACATCCTTATGATGTTATCTATTATTTTTTTAAATATTCTGAGGATTTGTTTGAAATATATTGAAGTTTTTATAGATGAAACTCTGATTTAGAGTTTGCCTGACTGTAGGTGACCTGAGAACTTCAATATGGATGAATTTGGACTTAAAAAGGATATAATATGTTTCTCTTGATTGTATTGAGACCTATATATACTCTTCTTACTTAGATAATTACTCTATAGACTTATCAATCACAAAAATTCATAGGAAACCTTTTTTTTATCTGACTATGTTACTTAAAAGTTTACAAGTCTCTAAAAACTTAAAATTATCATAGGAGTATAAAAAATATCAAATAATGATAAAAAAAACATACTCACATATTCACTAGGTTTAATATGCATCCAAAATCATAATAAACTTTGATTTATTCACATATATTCAAGAACTGATATACATACCCTATAGACATCTCACACACCAATAACAACTAATAAAAACCTACAAATTCAGAATTAGTCCTTTATTTTTTACTTTTAGTGAATCCTCCTTTAATGGATATAATTTTATCAAGTTGTCTCTATATGTATAATCTTATTTCCTTCTTGTTTCATGAGACAAATATATCTCAACAAACTTGAAACTTATTCCAACATGCTTAATTTAGTCATATTCCCGCGTTGCATAAACTTTGATTGGGTTTTAGGTAGGTTGAGACTAAGTTGAAGATTGAAAACCATTAAAACATGTATTTTGACCATTGGTACCCCTTTAAAAATGATCTATCCCTTTTCCATATGCCAAAAGGGTGATAATCCCATTAAAACTTTACAAACAAATTAAAAAATTAAATTTCCTACTTTTGGCAAGAAAACTAAAAATATCTCTAAATGACCTAGAGTTGACCAATGAATCCTAGACAAGGCTTATTATTGATAAATAATGGACTCTTATACCTACTAATATAAAAACAAAACACAACAAAAATCACTTGTTATAATGCACCTACATCAGAATTAGTTAATAGATTTGATAACACACACAAAAAATAATTAAAGGGGTTTCTTTCAAAGAATCTAGTTATGCAAAATGTGTTTTTAAAAAATGTTAGGGAATAAATAAAGAAATCATCTGAAGGTCAATCATTTAAAACTTATACTACCATGAGATCTATTCCTTTATTTGTATCACTTGACACAACTTTCATACCAAAATATACTATGGGGGCAACCCAAGGGTTTTTGCAAATTAATATGTCAATCTCTACTTAGTCACTTTTTACACTACCTTTGGTTAGCACATATTCTATTCTTGATGCACAATTCATTATGAAATTTTTTTTAGATCTATAAACTAAGGTGTTCAAAATGGAACAAAGTGTTTTAAAACCTAATAAATCACTTGATTCACAAACTTTATTACATACTCCATTGGTTTGATACATTTTAACATTTCTTTTACCAAATTTGTGGAACCTAGGCTTACATTGAATGTTGGATAAGGTGACCCTATGAATAATTTGAGAAAATTTCATGAAACATGTTTGGACTATGCCAATGATAGATTTTTGACCAAGTTATTTCCCATAAGTTTAAAGGAATATGCTCTACTATGGTTTTATGATTTACCACATCAATTAGTTTATGCATTCAATCCTTTGGAATACTTATTCATTGCACATATCTTAATAAACATAAGTGAAAATATTCATATGTTCATATTTATTAGTTCAAACAATAATCTAATGAGCCTACCACAAAATATTTATTATGGTATAAGACCATGTTATCCAAGATGGAAAATCCTATGGCAGATAAATAATTACAAGACATATTTAAACAAAGTTTGATCTTGCCTCTACATGAATCTATTATATTTAATATTTTTTATCATTCACAAATTTATGTCGCATAGTTAAGGAAATAGAGCTTAAGTTGTTGATAATAAATAAACTAAATTATTCAACAAACCTAGTTTTTACTTCTCATGCAAATAATCTAAGTAAGCTGCCATACAAGATGAGACCAAGTCAAAATAAGAATGATAAAAATACAATAGTGAATGCAGTTTCAGATTCTACTCCAAATAATGTGTTATTCACTCCTTCAGGATATAGTTTACCAACCTTCTATAAGCTCCCTACAAGGTGTTACAAAATTTATTAGAATGTAACCTTATATCACTTCCTCCCATTAAAGAGGTTGATGTGAGTAAACCTCTTCCAAAAAGATTTGATCAAAACTATTTTGTATTATAATATAGCACAAGGGCATACTACCAATAGATACATCAATTTGAGACATAAGATATATGATTTGATATATGAGAACATCATTAATGTGGGTAAATCTACAGATAGTACAAAATCACAACCAAGTGATAGTATAGCAATGAAGATATTAAGTGATTCCTCCCCTAAGCATATGACTCAATAAAAAGTAGATTGATCAAAAGTGCATTACATATATAATGCACACTCTTCTTCAGATTATCATCATCCTCATATATATGCACAACATCATTTGAATGTAATTATTGGTACATACCATGTTTCAATGCCATCTAGACCACGTATCACATTCACAGATCATGAAATAGTCAATGATGATTTTTATTTTCACTCTTTGTTCATTAAAGCTTACATTGATAATCAACCTATACAAAGTGTCATGGTTGATGATTTTTATAGTGTGAATATGTGCACTATCGCATTTCTCTCACTTTGGATACATAGATAAGAATATGCTTCCTACAATAATAGTAATCAAATGATTCAATGGCCATGTTGTTGGGATCTTTTTTGATCCAAAGTATTAGTTTATTTTGTTAATTTATTTTTAGTTATTGAGTAGTTTTTACCACTCGATAGTTGGTTTTGTAACCAAATCTTTCTATAAGATTTTAAGCTTACCATTGTACAAAAATAAAATATGTGATTTTATATTTCTTTCCCTAAATATATTTTATCATTTTTCCTCCATTATCTTGGATATCAGTGGTATCAGAGTCCAGTTGAAAGAAGATATACATGAGGATTGAAGAAATTGGTCGAGCCTTATCATTCCAAGAATCTCTCAGACATAGCACAGTTGTATGGTGACCCTTGTAAATTGAATGGTGGCTAAGGTATTTTTTTGTTTGATCTGGTAATATATTTTTTTATGGAGACATCTTGAAGGAAGAAAAGAAACTCTTTTGTACTGCATTTTTTTTTATGTATCCCCATTAAGGTATATCAACTAGGCAAAGGAAAATAAACATAAATGACAATAAGAATAAAATCTATATGGTGTAGATATGTATGATGAAATTTATAAAAATAATTTTTCAAAATTGTTTCCCTAGAAATGTACGGTGCAACAATCTAAGTAGTGGTAATTAAATATAAAAAAATGAATCTGGTGATTAAAGATTGGATATAGTGCAACTGTAAGAAAAAAGGTAGTAGTTAAGGAAAAATAATGATGAATCTACATATATCAATGGTAATGGTTATCAAAACAAATTACAAATTATAGTGAACTATCTACAATAACTTTCATCATTTGTACGGTGAGCTCTTAAGGCAATACAACTAGCAAATCAATAAATAGTGGCATCTCCAAAATCACATTGTAGACTTATACAACATCTTCAAGTAATAAACATTTCATTAAAAAAATATCATGTTGAAGAAGTTTTAGTAGATTATTACAAACCTAAAATCACTGTGGGTCCCTCCAAGCACCACATCACAAATTTTACATGCAAGTAAATAAGGTTTATGGTTTTTCACATTCATAGATTTTTTATTTTTTAAAAATCTAAAGATACTTTAACTAAGATATCTTGAATTAATTCATTTTAATTGATTAAAGGGGAGTTGGTTAAAAGCATTTTATCAGTCACTTACAATAGGGAGGTCAAGGGTTCAAAACCCATTTAAAATCTTTTTGTTAAAATTTCATTTTGACCTTATTTAGTATTAGAAAAATTACATTATTAGAGAAATAAGGGTGTAATAGGAGTTATAAGGTGTGATTTTTTTACAAGTCCCAAAATCTCTTGTAATCAAAATCTATTTCAAAGGTCAAGGCAAAACCTCGATAGCATTCCTTATTTTTTAACTTTGTACCATTGTTAAAATTATGAGTTTGATTTTTGAAAATGGATGATTAACTCGTAAAAATTATAAGGAATGGTCAATGAACATGGAAAATACTTCAATATTCAATGACTTATGAGAAGTAGTTGAAAAGCAATAAACATTACCCATTGATCCCACAAAGCTTGCAGAATTTCAAAAATGTGACAAGCATGCCCTTACTTTATTGAAATCTACTTGTAGTGCACAAGTCATAATTCAAAAAGAGGTGATCAAGTCTGAAGCTTAGAAAGCATGGAAATATCTAATATATTTTTATGATAAATAACCTTCCTACAATAAAATTGATCTTCTTATGTAGTTGCTCAGCAAAAAACTAATAGATGATGAAGATGTTTCAAAATATGTGTCATGAATTAAGAATTTTAAACAAGAATATGGTACTTTTGGTAGGAAAATTTATGATGAAATACTAATTTATATTGTTTTGAAAGGCCTTAGCTCTAGCTACAGGAACTTTATAGAAATGTTATCGCTTAGTGATAAGCATAACAAATCTACTGTTGATTCCATTTGTGAGTTGCTCACTCAACATGAGCGATAATTTGTAAAGAAGAAATAAAAACTTACTGAGGAGGCCCAGTATACCAAAATAAGTAATAATTATATGAGCATAATAGAAAACATTCTTCAAAACACTATCAGAGACAGAAACACTCTTCATGGCACACTTACAAACATAAGCATCATTCTAGATATAGCGATCATTCTAGTTCTTCAAAGAGTAGACATCATTCTGGTTCTCTAAAGTATAGACATCACTTTGATTCTCAGAATCATAAGCATCACCACAAACATTCACATGGACACAAACACAAACATAGGCCTTCTTCTTCTTGTGGATATTCTTCCTCTAGTTCTAGTGGATGTGAGAGAATATGATACAATTGTGTTGATATAATACATATCTCTATAGAGTGCCCCTCCAAAAGGAGGTCCTATCGACATGGACAAAAGGTAGAAAAAAACATTATTGGTCACTCCAGTCACTCTGGTCACTCTTCTATTTCCTCTTCTAACTATTCTTTTGTATATTCTTTTGATGGATGGGATGACTGTGAAGTTTCTTGCTCCACATTTGATGACTATATATTCTGAGATGGTAAAACCCATCTTGTGTGAGTTTCTAAGATAAAGATTGGGAATTGATGTAGTAGAATTTTTTGGGTTGTGTACTTTGCTTTCATAGATCTAGTGTTGATATGATATTGGATGTGGGGCATTTCAATGGTTTGTACTTGGTTTATTTATTGTATGATTTCTCACCTCTCACCTGATAGGGGGAGAAGATATTGCATATTGGATTTCAATTAGTCATCATTGATTGTGGTATGAGTCAACATTGAGTTGCTAGCATTATTAATGCTAAGCAAAGGCCTACGAGAGATGTTGGGCATTAGTTTGAGATGGGCCATACATAGTACTGGGGCAATCAATTGTTAGATGGATTCTATGTGAGGATCAATGTAGTTGGATACAGCATGATCTTTTTGTACTTTAGTGTGGGGATGATCAAGGTGTTGATCAGTATAGGATGCATAGTGTATCAGTTATAGTTGTAGAAAAGCCTATTTGGATGACTCATAGTTCATTGCTTCAGTCTTTGTATACCCCTTTAGATCAAGGGGGAGTTTTTTGGGATCTTTTTGGATCTAAAGTATTAGTTTATTTTGTTAATTTGTTTTAGTTGTCAGGTAGTTTTTACCACCTGATATTTGGTTTTGTAACCAAATCTTTTCGTAAGCCTTTAAGCTTACCATTGTCCAAAAATAAAATATGTGATTTTATATTTATTTCCTTGAATATATTTCATCATTGTCCTAGATATCACATGTTTAGAGTTATATTAGTGAGACCACATTACCATTATAGGTTGGTCTAGCACATGTCCTTACCAAGTTCATTATAATGCCTAGTACAGGGGTATTTGATATGTTATTGGGACATCCTTGGATTTAAAAACTTAGTACCATACATTCTATTGTACACAATTGTTTGAAATTTATTTTTTCTAATAATTTTATCATAGTTCATAGTATTCCATATGAATACCTCCTCCAACAAAAGTTAATGTTCCTACATAGAAAATATCAGTTGTGTAACTTAAAAAGGTTCAACCTACATAGAGAATTCACAAGCAAGTGGTCCACTTTACAAGGAAAACCATCCTTGAAAGTACACCTAATCATAGATTTTTAAGATCCATTTTCTTCTCTAACACATCTTAAACTGATATTAAAATGCATTAAGAGTATTTGACAAAGAACACCAACACATAGTTATTATATTCCATGATGGGTTCTAAAAAGCTCTTGAGTAAACCATGTTAAATAACATATACAACATACTACAAATTATCATCGTGACAATGACACTTATGTTATAGATTCATCAATTTTTGTATTCTGAGTTGAGACCAGCTACTTCAAAATGTCATGATACTTTCCATTCACAAGAGGTCATCCATCCTATGCTACATACATAACCTATTAAATGTGAGGCTCTTATGGGAGCCATTGGTTAGTATGTTATTTTTTCAGTTTCATGTGTTCAAAAATACTAAAAATTAATAATATTTTAAAAATTATAAAATTAGGACCTATGCACGATATGTCTAGTTCATTTACATCAGTTAATTTGTGCTTCAATATACGCACTTAGTTTTATATCATATATGTTTCAAACTTGTACTTGAGTGAGCTAAAAAAACATATAAGTTGTCACTTTTAGATGTAATTATAGGTGGTGATATTGTCTTAGACCCAAAAAATTTACATAGACAAAACTAATCTTTTTTAGATAGTAATTATTGTGTTCTTGTCTAATTATAATGGACTTGTCTTAGTGAACATAGACTCTACTTTTTTGGATCCAAAATAATCATAGGCTTTCTAGATATTCAGTGCATCACAACAAGTTCAATGGGGGCATATTTCACTTAGTTTTTATCACTCTATGATTATCCCTCTTGTTCTTACTAAATTAAAATACATTGCATAAAATATTTGCCTATTTTATCACTTACTTTCACATTGATATATTATTGGATACCTGAGTTATTAAATATAATAATTTTACAAATTACTTATGTAGATCAATATCATTTATTCATGCACATTTATTATGTTTTCTTCTTTATCTCATGCTTTGTGTGTACTCTTTGCTCTATATTGTGGACATTTTAACATGTCCATGTTTGCAACTATAAGCCTTGGTGTGTAATTATATGTGTGTGAGTGACATTTTAACATGTCACTTATATGTGGCCCCTTGACCTTCTTCCACGTTTTATGTGCTCCTTATGTATGTGTCATGAACATGAATCTTATTTTATAAATTTTCCATGACATGATCAATATCATGCATCTCCCCAAATTTTTGATGCCATGATCCTCATCATGCATCTTCACTGAATAATTCCATTCAATTTCAAGTACTCAGTATTGATCATTTATTCACTACTTATGCCAAATTTATATCATTTATCTAGACATGAAACTATGTATGCCTAGTTTTACATGTATCATACATTACTATTTTTATCATATTATCAATATGATTTTATGATCTCCAATATTATCTTTATTACCCCAAAATTCATTCTATAAAATCACTTGCATAGTTTTCTTATTTTGAGCTAAGTTATTGTGCAGGCTTTAAAAATCACATTAAAAGAAGGTGCATACACACTGGATTTGTATTAGATACTAAGATAAAATATTTAACTACATAGATAGAAAAAGATATAACTTACTCAGTTTATCATAGTGCATCCTTAGTTTCTACTCATAAAGCATATTCAAATTAAGCTACTCTATTTTGATAGTAGCACAAGTTATATGTATCCATAACAACATGATTTCATCATAAAAGTTAAAAAACCATTTTAAAAATTTATTAGAATTATACTAAGCCTAAAGAACAATTTTTAGTATTTCTTATAAATAATTTTAAGATATATACACATGTTTCAAATTTATAAATATGTTTCAAATTTATAAATATGTTTCAAAATTTTACACATTTTTACTCATAAATTCAATTGGTTTTACTCAGTTATCAAAATCAATATATTTACATATCATATTGGGGGCATGTGTGTGGCACATGATCACTTTATTTCTTAGTTTTTTACACAAGTCTCCACATAATGAATGGTAGTCGATATCACTCTCTATGTTGTATATGCCAAACTTAGATCATGGTATTTTTCACCAAAATGATATATTGGAATTCATATAGGGAATCAAGTTACTACATTAACTTGAGTTGTAGGATGATGGATTGAAATGCATCTTGAGTTCTTAATAATATTCTCATAAAAATGAGGATTGGGTCATGCATAGTTCAATCCAAGTTTTTCAACATTAATAAATCTCCAAGGGTCCTACCCTCTTCAGTCACCATTTTTACAACAAAAAACACAATGGTTCACATACATGAAAATGTATATTTTTTCATTTTTATTTGATCTATAATTCTCTTATCTTTAATTTCATATTTTTAATCCTAAGTAATGATTTATACATGTTTCATTACAGATTTGCATGAAGCACAGTTCAATGTATAATATATATCCAAGCCTACTCAACATAATTAAGCTATGGCATAACTCTCTTTATTTTAATATATTAATTTTAATTTGATACATTAATATAATAAAATGGGGGAAAATGTATTCATTAAAATTAACATTTTGCTAAAATGACCACTCCTTATACACAATTAGCCTATGTTCAATTCCACATTTTATGAATGACTATTCTTCTTCTTCTTTTATGGAAAATACTTATCTTTAAGTAATGTTGATATATAATACTCTTATTTTTCATCCCAATCAGTCTAAACTCACTATTATACTAATCCACACTTACACTTTAGTTTTCTCTTATCCTTAAACAATGCAACTCCTTGAGGATAATCCCACTCATTAGTAGTGTTTAAAGCTGATAATTTCATCCTCCCACCAAATAATGGATAATTGTTCAAAATTAAAATTAACCTAATGGGAACATTTTTCAAGTCCCATAAAATTAAATTCCAATATATATGCATATTTTCCATACATTTGTTCACTAGTTGGCAAGAGGCTTATATATTACAAATACCAGAATTATTCTAACTGTAAATTGAGAGGAAAGCATTTTTTATTACCAATTCCAAGTCCACATGGCTCAAGTATCCCTAATATAAGTCTAAATACATATTCAAGGTCGTGAATCATTTTAAATCACATAATTAAACCAAGATTGCACCAACATATAACATTACATTAGTATTCCACACACACCACCGTAGCATGGGAAAACTACATGGAGTTTCATCCCTCTTTGGAGTATTGGTATATAGGCAAAATTTAACATAGGGGATGTTGAGGTCAAGTAAAAATTAAATCCATAAACCCTTTTTTCCTATTTATTGCATTTGTTCCTCATTATCTATTGAGCTACATTTCCAAGTGAAGAAGATATATAGTGGATTCTATAGTGAATCGAGTGATCTTGATCACTAACATAAGACCTACTTGCAAAGGTGAACTAACATAAATTTAAATAGAGGGTAAAAAACCTAATAGATGTTGATGTACCCTATAGATGATAGCGTAGGCTAGCCTTTTCCAAATAGCATGGCCTTGTCCCATATTTCAACGAGGCCCTCTTCTTGATTTATAACATCATCACATAGTCCCACATTCAATCGTACAATCTTTGTTGCAATTTATTAGATATAAGTGCCAACTAAATTATTTGTCTTTATTAACTTTCCCTTTTAGTATTTTTATATAAATAGTAAGTTCAAAATCAACCTTGTTTAATTATTGCATATATTGTACATGTTGATTTTACTTAGCAATTTGTCATAATTGAATTAACACTTGTTTAATTCATAAATAAATTATATTTTTTGGATTAACTGTGTTCTTATTTTTTAATCAACTTTTTGGATCACCACCCATGATCCTTGATCAAGAGAAATGATTTATTTAAAATACTTGACTTATTTAATTCTTAATTTTGATAAAATAAATTCTCTTCTCCCATGTTCACACTAGGGGAAATGTTAGGAATTAGTGTTTCATGCGAGTATATTTTTTAATCTAATATATGTGTGTGGAAATAATGCACAGATATAACTCACATTAAAATAGAGGTGTAATAGAGATATTAGGGATGTTGAGGTTGTTTACAATAAACCTTGACTCTTTATTTTTAGGATGTCAAGAAGCTATAATAGTTTGCAATCATGTTGAGAAATAAATCTACCAATTTTGTTTGAGTGTAAAACTCTGACCAAAATGTTATATCATTGGCCACTAACTAGAAGCCACAAAAACTAACCATATTGAAAAATAATTATACAAAACATATATGCTTCAAAATACTAACATGAAACTACTAATCAAACTAGGAAATTCACTGAAATTAACTTTCCCTAAACCCATAAACTATCAAAATATATAAGACACCAAAAAATCTAGCCACAATAAAACCAAGAATGGTGGGCTAAAAAACATGCCTCCATATTAAATTTCAGGTCCACATAATTAGTTGCTAACATATTTTCCACATGACCATTCTGAGTGGAATAAATTACTCCTCAAAGACTACATCCACATCAAAAACTAGAATTCCTTTATCAAACCCTTCAAAATTAGAAATTACTTAGTCATCTTGGTTGCCAGAATGACTACCTTATTTTCTATCAATTTATGATATGGAAGAATAAGCTACACTAGGGGGACCAAATACACATGTGCAAGAGGATCCACCACACCATCCAATACTTTCCCTGGTCTTAAAAGGTCCTTCAAACCTACCATTATCTCTACCAATTTGAAGAAGCAAGTCTCCAAATATTTAAATGAATCCATAAAAACAAGTACCTAACATACATGGCCTAAAATGGGAAGGTCAATAAGGGTGACCACATCAAACAATTCCAACACTCCATTTAGGCACCCATAATGAACTTTTTTTTATACAAGCTTTAGCTACCAACAACACTTCTTATTTATTTATTAGGAAGGCCATAAGATTAATGGAAAACAACAAAGCTAGGTTTGAGTTAACTTGATTTTGCATCTTGATATTAATGTAATCCATGCCCAAAATTCTCTTAATTGATAATAAAATATCCCAAATCTGAGTATAGAACACAATATTCAACCATTTTTTGAAAGAATGGAATGAATCTCCATTTTGTTCTTAAATTCATAGAGGAATAACTAGTATAATAAGTAAGAGAGAATCATGGTTGAAGAGAGGAGAAATCAAATGCTAAATACAAATAAATAACACACACCACAAGCCAATAAGAGAAAATCAAAAAAGGAAATAACTCAAAATGACTATTAAAACACCCAAATAACTACCCAAGAACGTGTCATACCACCTCCATCATTAATTTCATTACTCATATGGAGGACTTGAGATGAATTGTGATCCATGCCACTCTAAACCATCTTTAGGTTGTAGATATATCTAAACAAATTGTAGGAAATAAGGAATGAATTTTAAAGTTATAAATAAATGATTATTTATTACAATGATTTATAAAAAAATTAAAAAAAAAGTCTCAAATCAAACATGTTCCCTAAGGCCCCTAATTCCCCTATAAGAACCATCACCATGAGTTTTAGGGGGGTATATCCACCCTATTGAAGATCCAACAATCCTTCAAACCATGCCACCTATCCAAGACATTATCCATATTTAGATATATTGTTGATCAATGCCTTAATTTTCAAGGAAATCTACCTCCTTATTGGCTTCTATAGAGGATTATTAGACCTACCAAACATTAAAGTCACCAAGAGGATCCAAAATTTTGTGGAGTATATTTTTAGCCTCTAATTCCTAGAGCCATAGTTTTGCAGTGAATTTATAACCATAAATTCCCTTTATATCACAAGATTCTCAATATCGTATTGATCATCCATTTGGATCCAATAAACTAAGGGATGAGCTTCGTCCTCATTGTTATTCCTTTCACATATATTGACTAAAGAAGCCCAAATTAAATAACTTAAAAAATATTTGATTACACAACCATCACCTAAATCAACTTGATTGCCTTGTGAGACACCATATAATTTGGGCTTAAAATCCCCAAAATACAAGTATTTCATGAAAATTTATGCCTTATCATCAAATACCTATACCCTCTTAAGATATTCCTTGAATAATTATACCTTCTCATCAAATCCAACTTCCTTCTTGAGACTAATTTTGACCCATTAATAAATCAAGGAGAGATAAACCTCAAATTCTTAAAATTTTGAATATCCCATGAGATAAACCATTTTGAGAAGTGGATACATGGAACATTATAATTTAAGAGATATAAAACTCATTATGCTAGTAATCATAGCCATTGAATAATCAACTCCATTGAATATCTAGGAATTCCTTTCCTACCACAAGTTATAAATCATAATATCCAAAAAAATTTACCAAATTTTTGAAAAGACATCCTTGCACTTTGGAGAAGGCCAGATGAAAAAATATTAGAAGGGATGAAGTGGTAACCCAAGCCTAATCAATTTTCTACCTCAACCAATTCTAATAATCACTTGCAAAATGGAAACAAAGTAGTAATTGATCTGCATCTTTGTCTACTTCATTACATAGGGTGCATCTTGGTGGTTAACAAGACCAACATTTATCAATATGCCATGGGTTAGGATCCTACCTTGAATAAAAATTCAAGTGAAATATCCTACTTTCATAAGGTTAGCCTTATTCTAGTAAAATATAACCAACCAAATTTGCATAGGGTGATATAAGATAGGTCAATTTATTAAAATTAAAGCCATACTTTTTATTTTCCCCCACCCATATAATATGTTCCCTACCAAAACTGAGTTTAGTTATCCTTGAGCAAATGATCTTCACTAATTTAAGAGAGTGGCCAGGGGTTAGATTCATGAAACTAATAATCTTCCATTAGAGAATTATAATCCCTTGGATTAATTTAAAACTTAAATAATCCTTCACTTTACGACCCCACCTAATGGTTAGAATATATTTTGTTTAAATTATATCCTAATCATCTTCTAGTGGCAAGTGCCATTCCATGAGTCCTCCCAAAAAAATTCTTCCTCTCCTAATTTTATTTCCTAATACAAATGGTTAGGAAAGATAGATTGGCAAGTCATCATGAAATTCTAAAGATTAGATCATTCGAAAGGATTATCCATAGTCAGAATTCAAATACTAATAGATAATCCAAATATTTTTATTGAATTATATGACACCATTTTTATTGATACTATGAATACATTATCAAAACCAATTTTTCTCCAAATGCTTTATTTTGGATGGAAATATCCCTAATTTTATGCCCTTCTTGGGATTTGGAGGAGTAGGCTTTATCCCACCTACGAAGAGTAATTTTTGTTTTCTCATCCTCTCCCATGCCATATGAAGTATCTCATGATAATATTTCATCTAAAAATCACACTTGTAGGATATTTTAAATAAGTCATCATATATATGGGGAGGACACTCAAAACAAACTTGATAAGAGTGATGTAGCCAACTTTTGAAATCCATTTCCATTTCCAAGTTCTCAAATGAGCTTGAAAATAATCCATAAAATTTTATCGAAACACCTATAAATAAATGAAAACCAATAACATACTTACCTTGAAGAGAGTCCACCTTGAATCCTAGGATTTTTGAAATCTTGACTAATGTCATCCTAAGAGTGTTAAAGAAAAAAATATCAGATTTGGTTTCATTAACTATCCTAAAAATGAGGAACATGCATCAATAATATCTTTGAATTCATTGTCTTCTATCCTTCAAGCAATTCAAATATAATATTATCATCTACAATTTTTTGGTGGGAAAAAAGGTTCCATGAATCCATTTTCCCTAATCCCTTAAATCAAAAGAAAAGTGTTGGCCATAATAATAGACCTCCCTAAATCTTAGACCATGAGAATGAAAAGGTATGGAGAAATATTTTCCCCTTTCCTTAGTCCCCTAATGGCTTCAAATAAACTGATTTGGATCCCACTTACCAAAATGGAAATATGTGGATTAAGATATATCTAAAAACCCATTTGCACCAATCCCTTATGAAGCCAAACTTATATAAGATTTTCAAGAAGAAACAAAAAATTCACCATATTATACACCTTGTTGATATCCATTTTTATGAGCATCCATTTTTATTCTTGTGGTCCAAATATTGGACAATTACATGGGTGATCACAATCCCATCTAAAATCATCTTGCCAAGAATAAACCCACCCTAGTTGAGAAAGATTATTGTAGGAAGTAAACCCCTAATCCTCAAAGTAATATATTTTTAGATGATTTTATATATGGTGTTGTAGAGAGACATAGGTCAAATATCTCAAAAGGAAGAGGGTTACTCTAATTTTTGAATCAAAGTGATAAAGGTAAGGTTAAACTCTTTGAGTAATTATTTTGCTTGTCTTGATTCTTCTACTGATAGATAGACTTATTTCCCAATAACATATTAGCATTATTTTAAAAATGCAGCCATGAATCCATCTAGGATATAATCCTTGTCCCTTTCCACCAAAAAAATCATACTTTTGATTTCTTCTTCTAATAAAGGGGCAATCAAGTAGGTGTTTTATTGATCTATAATGAGTTGATGGATAACCTTGAAAAGGGAGACTTGTGCATCTAAGTTAGAAGCATTATAAATTGCAAGAAGATCATTAAAAAAATACATAAATTCCTTCATGATATTTGAAGCCTTTCACAAGAGAGCGTAATTAATAGATTTAATTAAGGAAATATGATTTGAATTCTCTTTTCCTTAACTAATTTATGAAAAAACTAAGTATTTTTATCCCCTTCTTTCAGCCAAGTTTCCCTCGACTTTTGTTTCCAAAATAATATTCTTTACATAGGAGTTCTTTGAGATTGTCCACTAGTTATTTCTCTCTAAGTAAAATATATATAACCATTCCTCACCTAAATACTTCCTCATTTAATGCACTTAAATCTTCTTCCACAAAAGCGTTTCCTTAGAAAATGTTTATGAAAACATCCTTGTTTCAAGATGTCAAACATTTCTTAATATAGGTGAGTTAAAATGAACATCTTAGAGACCTTTTAACTAGGACATCATGCCACCAAGACTAAAATTCCTTGGAGAAAGATGAATCTTGCAACCACATCAATTAAAAATTTAAGGGAAACAATGAGGGAGCTACATCCAAATTAATTTCCAAAGAGTCTAGGAATTAGTCAAACCTATATATTGATAAGACATTACATTTTATAGTCCAATCCATTTTCAACCAAGAGGAGTTGAAAATAAATTGGACCAATATTCATACTATATAACTAAATCCAACCTTTTATTTGTCCATAAAAATCATCCAACCTTAGGTTTGATATAAAAAATATAATTATTCTTATAGAAGTCTATAAATTCCATATGATTTTGTAAAGCCCAAGATGACCCCCCTTTCTCATATTTTACTAACAAAATCATATTGAAATATACCCTAAGAATGAATTCATTTTTACACTAGGTTAACACCATTGTTAATTATTTCCAAACACTTTTTTTGAGGATGAGATTTTTGGTGTCATACACATTACAAATAAGAAAATAAATATCTAAAGAAATGGACTATACCTTAAAAAATTTATAATTAGAGTCTTCATTGATATGTGTGAATTAAATCATGTTGGGTTATAAATTACCCCAAGACCCCTTAATCTCCATCTAACTCAAAAAAATACCCTTTCTAATAGGCCAAACTATTTTTTAACAAGGTTTTAGCTTCAAATTCTACTAATTTAGTTTCCTAGATTAAGTAAATATATGCGTGAATATTAACTAGATGACATTGAACCAAACATCATTTTTTAGGGGCATTTAAACCAAAAAAATTATAAGAGACCAAATTTATTGAGATGCAGGAAGCATTTCCACCCCTACTTCTTAAGATTGAAAAAGGTATTAATGGAATTTTGTTTTCCATTAACTACAAATTCTAAAAAAATTCCTTTATTGATTTCCTACCTCTTTTCCCTTTAAAACCATAATTTGGATGTTTGATCAAGATGTTGGATTGGGATATAATAAAAAATTTGACTAAATTTAGCTCCTTCTTCTCCTCTGAGTAATAATTTTAAAGTTTATCATCCTTGGAAAAGTAGTAAGGGGAACATTCTTTAAAAATATTTTATCTTGAGTCTCAACATAGAATTGATTTCACTATACTCCTTTGTAAAATGTTCTAAGGAAACCAACATGGATCTAGGACTGAGCTTCTCAAATAGATTCTCAAGTTCCCCATTATCTCTCCCTTAAGTGTTAGGTGATACAAGATGATTAACCCAAGCAGGGAAAATCCAACCTCTATTTATTGCTATAAATTTTGGTGTTTATCCACCTTCCGTCATCATCCAAACTCTTTCAGTAGATATATTTAATAGCCCAAGCCAAGTATTAGATTCTGGTATGCCCTAACTGATGACATTTTAAGCATCGGAAGGGTATATATTCCACATCTACTTTTTTGTATCTAGAGACCATCTAGGGTCTTAATATTTATCTCTTCAAAAGTATGTTTCAACAAGCCAACCTGAATACAAATCCTATCGTAAAAAGTTAAAGATCCCTTTACCACTTTTTTTTATCAATTTCAAGAACCTTACACAAACTACCAGTAATTTCCATCAAAACACATGCCTTAAAAAATATAATGGTAGTGTGTACAGTCTAATCCACACAAGGGTACTTCTCAACTCTACTTGGATCATGTTGAAATTTGGCTTCTATTTTTGAAGGAATAGACCCACACCCTCATATATCTAGAGATCATTATTTATAATTTATAATTTCATTTCTTTGGAATGAAATATTTTAATGAAAAAACCATAGGGAAAAAAACCCTATTACCACCAAATATTTCAAGGATCCACTCTCTCTTTCCAGTTAGACTAGACAGATACAAATCAATAGAGGTTGTCAGAGGGTTCAAATGGGAAGGGCTTGAATCATTATTCTTCCACTTAGGGCTCTGAATCTAACTATATTTGCCCCTATAGTTGGCCAACAAAAATCAAGAAGGGATCTCTAATGGTTGTTTCTTCCCCATGCTACCCTTGATTAAGGCTTCCCATGGTGACTCCAAAAATCCTCTTTCAATGCTCCTTCTTACTCCTTTCCACCCTCCTAACCCTTACTTCACTCCAATTTCCAACCTTTACCTTGAATCTAAAAAAAATAGTAAATTATCTCATGATTACAAATGAATTATAAACATCATATTGAATATCTCTAGACCTTAGTAGTAAATAAATATATTTTAATTATGTAAATTAACTTTATATATTTATATTAAAATTAATATCATAGTTTTGGGGGAGTGGCCTTGAGGTCACTGCCACCCATGTTTTTTTGAATTTCTACGAGAAAATATTTGTATGATCCACTTGACCATTTTATGGCTGGTGGCTTCAGATCCTTTGGTGACCTTTGATTTTTTGGGTGTTCACCCTAAAAGTGAGAGATATGGTTAATGGATCGTGGGTCTAGGGAGCTCCTTTACTAGCCTTTAAATGAATTATCTAGAATTATTTAATGTTTTCCCCATCAAGATGGAGGCTTAGGCTATGAACACTCCCTTCCACGCTCCTCTGACTCCATATTAAGTTATTTATCTGGGACCCTTAAAGTTTAATATGAATGGTGTTTATTGTCTCAGGTTAGATCTATTTTACCCTTATGTTTCTACTTGAAGGGTGCTAGTTGGTTTCTAGTGAGGGTTTTCCTGGTAGGTGTTATGTACTTGTCATGTTTGTTTCCTTATGTTTTAAGGTTGTTTGAGGGTTTCTATGTTGTGTTGGATTTGTGGTCTTGATTGATGTTGTTATGAAATTCTCCCTCTAGAGCTTTGGAGAAATGGATTTGATGAGTTTTGTGAGACCTTTTAGGACATAAATGGGTTAGATCTATGGCTAAGCTAGGCAAAGCCTCTATTGAGGCAAAAATGGATTCTTGGTTAATGTAACTCTTATAGGTTGTTTTTTTTATGTTTGATAGGGACAAATCTCTATTATTTAAGGTTGGGCAAGGGTTTATATGCAACCAATTTTGATCTTTGTCCTAACTTCAACAATATTTATTGGTTTTGAATGTGTGTTTTGGCCATGAGACAAAAATTGGTGTTGCCTCTCTGAGGTAGTTGTTTGTATTTTTAATATCTAATGAGTTTATTTCTATGGATTTCCCTTGTAGAGCTCATGATGTAATAAGTCTTCTTCATTCAATGAGTTTTTTTTTATCAAATATTTGTATTTCATTGTTTATCTTTTATGAAAATAGGTATTATATGCTACAAATTAAGATAGATCTACAACTTAGCCTACTTAGTAGATCCAAGCTCGAGAAAGGTAATCAACTAACATCTATTTCTATACTTTGTATATCAAGAGCATGACCAAATTAGATTTGCTAACCCTAGCTAAGGGATAAATTATCACGCAACACTAAAGGATAGGGTTCCAAGGCCTCTAGATAAATAATATTATGTAATAACCCTAGTTACGTCTCTCTAATACATAAAATGAAATATAATCTAATATTATCAAAGCTTATAACACAAAGGGTGATGGTTTAAAATTTAAAAAACAAACAAGGGATCATGATAAGTAAATGGGGGCTTAGGTCACCTAAGGTGGAAGATGGCAAGCCTAGAAAACTCTATAATCAACTAACATCTATTTTTATACTTTGTATATCAGGATCATGACCAAATTGGATCTATTAACCCTAACTAAGGGAGAACTTATCACACAACACTAAAGGAGAGGGTTCCAAAGCCTCTAGGCAAATTATATTATGTAATTACCCTAACTAGGTTGTCTAATGCATAAAATAAAATATAATCTAGTATTATCAAAGCTAATAACACAAATGGTGATGGTTTAAAATTAAAAAAATAAATAAGGGATCATGATAGGCAAATGAGGGCCTAGATCACCTAAGGTGGAAGATGGCAAGCTTAGAAAAATTTATAATTACACTAAGTTTAAGTGTAGAGGTAATATAAGCAAGGATTTATACATTCAAACCCTTTCTTTTGTGCAATATCTCTATATCAAATGAAATAAAAAAAGTTAGAGATACTCAACTTTGGACAAACCTATCAAGTCTCAATCTCTCCTTTGGCTAATGGTGTTTTGCAAGAGATTGTCATGGCTTTGTAAAGATCACAATATAATTGAAATTAACTCTAGGATAAAAGATTCCTACTTACATCCAAGACTTCTTACAAGATAAATGATCTTTCCTCCAATCCAAACCCTAAGCAATGGCTCTTTCAAATGCAGATGTAGCAAAATTTTGAGTTGTAATAATATGATAATGAATGTTCCTCTCTATTGGATTGAAGTGAAGATTATATATAACATTGGATAAGTCCTAACCCTTCTATAATTTTAGCTGACAAGGTCATCCTTTCACAACTAAGTTTTTAAAAAGTTATCATTTGGTCTCGAACTAGGTGGACCTACGTTGACTTAGTTATGTAACATCTGCCATAACTTTTGTAACTCAGACCACCATAACCAACCTAGTAGGAAAAATAGGTTTTTGCTTAGTTAGGGGCTATTAAGAGGAGAATTGCCTAGGGAGTTGGATAAATGGGATTTGTAGTGGGTTTAGGTATGATAGAATTAACCAAAAATATTGTGAAGCACCAATAGTCTACCCAACCCTTTCTCATGCATCCTTTAAAACATGCACTATGAGAGATTGAAACTCAACAGGTTCCTGCAAGAGAGAAAGTATCAATAAATGATAAAGTTTAAAAATATTATGTGTATATAGGTCTGATTTTAAATGATCTATGGTTCAATGTTCTTTACAACCTTGAGTTAAATTTGGGTAGAGTCTCCACTAAAATAGATTGATGTAAGATTCTTGTTTGTATCATTTTATCCTTATTGAGCTCATAGTGAAGTTAGTATTTTGTTAGGGATATTTTCAGTATTGAAAAGGCTATTTATTACCAATTTTTTGTTCCAGCTAATATTTCGTTGTAATCTTGTTGTTCGGACTCAATTTTCTCTGATTATTGTTGTACTCTATTAAACTTTGTTGATTATCTCTTTGTTTTCTTGATTTATAACTTCAATAAAACGTGTTTAACCTTAATCATAATCACACACACACACACACACACACACACACACACACGTGAAAGTCTCACTTTTACATTTTTAAATGTTCAATGATTCAATAATTCTTCTCATTTTTCTAATATTTAAATGAGAATCTAAAAATATTAAATTATTTAAAAAGAAATTAAATAAATAAATAATTTTAATATGTTATATATTTTATGTTTTCCTCATTCATAAATGAAAGGTTCCACCTTATAAAACGAGGAGCTTTTTTTTACAATATATTTGTGAATCTCAAAGAGCTAATATATTAATATGTATCTATTGAAATTAAAATTTAGATGATTAAGAAAAGATTTTATCATAAATTACATCAAATTAATACTCTCTTATTACATTAAATATATAATTATTGAGTATAATCATTATTAATATTTTAATTTTTTTTTAAACTGTAAAAATAAATTTTAATCAATATTTTATTACATTTCACTTTAAAAAAATCATAATATCTTAATTACCGCCTTGATTTTTATTTGTTTTCAATGCATATTTTTATTTATATTCATTAAACCAAACTTTAGGAAAAAAATCCAGCCAAACTTTAAGATTTTGATTATATATTGGAGATCTAAAGAAATTTAAAATTTCGTTGTCATATTCACTTTTTATAAAGAGAATATTCATTACCATACTCATGATTAGAAATTTAGTGGTATGGAAGAACCCCAGGGGACTATCGTCTGATGATATAATGTAATAATGTATAATACCGATTTTTTTCCAAGGAGAATAAGAAAGTTATAATGCAATAATTGTGTTTCAATTTAATGGGATTTGATGTCTGTGATTTGAATGTTGAGAAAGTTAACTGACTCCTCCATACTTGTTGACAAAGACATTTTCAATTTATTCATTCTAATTTTATAATATTATTAACAATCAATAATTTTATAAACTAAAAATAATATCAAATGTTGCAAGAAGCACAACATGCATAATATTAAGTATAAAATATTTTGATAAAAATAAATATAAATATTTTTAAAAAATATCAAAGGGTGGATTTTAATGATGGAAAATGTAGGTTTTAAAAAAATTATTAAGATTTAAATTTTTTGAATATATTAAATGAAAAATAAGGAGTAAGTCTCGAGAAACTTTAAACATAATAAATACATTTTATAATTTTGAAATTAAGTCGAAAGAGATCGATTATTTATAATACTTAGGTTATATTGTTTCTCATTAAGAAGTGAAAGTTGATCCTACAAAAATCCAAATGATGATGGAGCACGTAGGTTCCCAAGATTCTCAAGAACCTTCGAGGATTTATGGGGTTAATTGGTTACTATTGTAGGATTATCAAAAATTACAATAGCATTGCAACCCCACTCACCTCTTTATTGAAAAAAGACTCCTAGTGCACTGATTCAGCTACCAAAGTGTTTGAACAGTTGAAAATGACTATGTGCATAACTCTGGTTTTTGCAACTCTTGATTTTTCAAAAACTTTTATGGTCGAGTGTGACACATTGAGATATAACATGGGGGTTATACTCATGCAAGAAGACAAACCTATGGAATTTGAAAGTCACAAATTGAAGGGAAATAATAGGCTCAAACCAATCTATGAGAAAATGATGATGGTTATTCTACATGCAGTTAAGCAATGGAGACCTTATCTAATGAGTCATCATTTTTAGGTAAATACTAATCATGATAGCTTCAAATATTTTTCGAAACAACAATTATCATTTGAAAAACAAAAAAAATGGGTGACTATAATGTTAAGCTATGATTTTGAAATAATATATAAGAAAAGAGAATGTGGTAGCAGATACTCTCTCCATGCAAGATGAATCAATTAAGGCATTGTTATGCACCATGACCATGTGGTAAGCAAATTGGCTAGAAGAAACAAGATAAGAATAGGAAAATGAGAGTACTATCAAAAATTCGATTCAGAATTTTCAATAAAATTCTGACGAATTTAAAAAATTTAGATAAAAAAAGAACACATTATAATATAAAAATATATTATACTTATGTAAACATTCTCTCCTTAAATATAAAATTCTTCCATTATTTTAATCATATAAATATTGAGAACAATCGTTATTAATATTTTAAAGCTATTTTTTTAAAATCATATAAATGATTTTTAATCAATATTTTATTACCATTTCACTAAAAGAATCATAATATCTTAATTACCACTTGATCTTTATTTGTTTTTAATGAATATTTATATTTATATTCATTAAACAAAACCTTATCGGAAAGAATCGAGCCAAACCTGGGAGATCTCAAGAAATTTAAAATTTCTGTCATATTCACTTTTTATAAAGAGAATTTCATTACCAATGATTAGAAATATAGAAAGTTGCGAAGCAATTTAGTGGTATGAAAGAATTGGAGGAGACCATCGTATAATGATATGATGTGATAATGTATGATGCCAAATTTTTTCCAAGGAGAATAAGAAAGATATTAAGAAAGTTTTTTTCCAAGGAGAATAAGAAAGATATAAGAAAGTTATTATTGTGTTTCAATTTAATAGGATTTGATGTCTTTGATTTGAATGTTGAAAAAGTTGACTATGACTCCTCCATTACTTATTGAAAAAGTCCTTTTCAATTTATTTATTCTGAATTTTATATGTTATTAACAATTAATAATTTTATAAATTAAAAATAATGTCAAATTTTGTACGTAATACAATACACATATTATCAAGTATTTATATAAAATATTTATATATATATAAATATAATTATTATTTGTTAAATGCCAAAAGGTGTGATTTAACTATGAAAAATGTCACTTTAAAAAAAACTACCAAGATTCAAATTTTTTAAATATATTAAATGTAAGCTGAAAAAAAATTAAACATAATAAATATATTTTATAACTTTAAAATTAAATTAAAAGAGATCGATTACTTATGGAATTTATATCAATAAATTTAATTGTTCTTACAAAAATCTTTAAAATATAACAACTCATTTATGTAATAGATAGATCTGTTTGATGAACAAATAAAATATAAGGTATGGAGTTTAAATTTGTAATATATCAAGTGGGTTGTAGTCCAACAGTGAGGATGATGGTGTAAAACATATTGCCTAACCATCCACCAAAGTATAAATCTTAAAAGATATCGAAAAGGGGATGAGTTCACGATCATGTCCGAGTGAATTTGATGGAATAAATACCCCTTAGTGCTTAGCACTAAGTTGAAGAAGTATTATGTACACCTAATTTGTATAAAAGTAGGGTTTCAATCATATATATATGAAAGTGGTTTTACATCAAAACATGATACATCTGCCTTATAATTTTGTAAACTAGTTCTAATCAAATCTAATTAGATTAATTGGTAAATTTGATTTGATTTATAATAATGAATATTTTAGATGATGAGAAAAATAGATATGATAAGCAATACTAAATAAATATTTAATCTAACAAACTAAGAGCAATAGAATACCCTCATACAAAACACACATAATTTCCCCTCGAAAAACCCTTCTAGATAAAAAAAACTAGAGCAATAACTCCTTTAACTGTTTCTCTAAGTTTTTGCTAATTACATTCAGAAGAAGAAGAAACTAAAGTTAAGAGTTAGGGGTTTGACGTTACCCGGATTAAGTTGCGCACCGTATCCAAGCTTTGTGAGAGCTCCTCTTTGGCTATGGAGGAAACACCTGTGAAAAGAAAGAAACTTGAACAAATAAAATGTTAGAATAGGATATGGTGGACTGCCAAGCTACGCACTCGGTCCCGGAAGCGTAAAGCTCCGTAAGGGATGACAGTCCATTATTTAAAGAAAAGAGTGTTGTATAGAAAGGAATGATAAAAGACTTAAAGAAATAAAAAGGTAGAATATTGTGTACCTGTTCCCTATAGTCCATGTGTCTCAGAAGGCTGGTCAAAGGTTTTGTTTGGTCTTTGGGCTGTTTGGATAAGTTTTCTGGTTTGCACAGTCACCGACGTCAGTTTGGCTGTCGATGTCGGTAGGTAAATGGTGCCGACGTCGGTTAGGATGCCGATGTCAGTAGGGGCAGTGGGCCTTTGGACAGGTTTCAAGGTATTTCTATGGTGGACAGAGGAGTCTGGGAGTTTAAAGGTTTGTGCAGGGTTGCAGGAAGGTGAATAAGGTCTGAGGAAGGGTAAAAGGTAGAGGGTAGGCGTGAAAAGAGGGCAAGGATAAGGGGAAGGCTTTTTAGCCCTTCCACAGAGGAAGTCGGGTCTCTTTTGACAGTATTTAGAAATAATAAATGGAAACTAATTACCAATGTATTCTAAAACTTTGAAGTGGAGACCAGAGTACTTAGCTTTATGGTGAAGACCCAAGGGTGTCAGAGTGCTTTATTCCTGTTGTGGTTGATGTCGAGGTCCTCGTGCAATGTTTCAATCCAATCTGGAGTGACTTGTGCAGAGTTTTTGTACCCAAGAGAGCGATAGTCAAATTCTGATGCTTGGTCTCAGAGTGTACGCGTCGATATCCAAAGAGTCGGGGGCCAGCTCAATGTTAGAGCTATGCTTATGTAACTGACGTCGGTGATCCCACAGACATCAGCTGATAGTTGACCGATGTCGACGGTTAGAGAATGGGTAAAAGGGCTATTTTTAGCTCTTTGCCTGTTTTTCCATCTGCCAAGTGCATTTGACGTTGGAGAACGGTTAAAAAATAGGTTTATTAGGCACGAGAGTTAGTTAGGAGGTTAGGATGGAGTGAGAATAGGTCATGGGTAGTTAGGATTTAGATGACCTAGTCTCATGGTGACTCATAGAGTAAGAAATGGTCTTAGGGTGAGGTGTCTAGGCGAGGTGTCTAGGTGAGGTGTCATGGTGAGGTGATTAATTTAAAATAAGTAATTTATTTTAAATTAATAAAGTGTGCAAGTGTGGGTTATGAGTGTTAAAGTTAGATGGGAACCAAGGGGGGAAGTTGACATGATATTGGTGTCTACATTTGCCCCTTTTTGTCTTGTTTTTTTGTCCTGACGAACTGCAAGACAAAAATAAGTGTAGGTTGTCCCAGGTATGGGATGAGGTATTTTCCCTCAAAGCGAGAGTCGAGGGAAGGTAATCTAATATCGAGTGTTGATTTGATAGGCAGTGGATGGGTAAGGTGAAGTTGGAGTGTGAACGCTGCAATAGTTGAGATTGCACGTATACCACTTCACGTGATAGGCATGTCAAATTGTCGTAGGCAAGGTCGAGGAGGACTAAAATTGAAGTAACCGATCCCCAACTTATTAGTGGTAGCTGATTGGGTTAAACGATCAAAGCTGTAACTCTAATGGTCGAGGAGGACTAAAATCAAACTAACCGATCCCTAGCTTTTTAGTCGTAGCTGATTAGGTTAGATCGATCAAAGCTGTAGCTCTAATGGTCATCGTGTTCCAAGTATCCGGGTTAGGAAGTGCTCTTAGAAAACATGAAAATGTCATAAATATTGTGAATCAACTTGGGCGCAATCTGACAATACGTGTGAGGGTCGTGGACAATTTGCTAACTCATTCATGAGGTAGCATATGCAATCAAAACAACCAAGGCAAAGTTGTCTCGAAAGTGGTCGTGGTCTAAGGAGATAGTCATGATCTCCAAGGTCATTGGTCGAGTTGGGCTAAGATATAAGTGATCTCAAGTGTTTTTTGTTGTGGTTAGGGAGATATATGTGATCTCCAATGTGCCCCATGAGAAGTCTAAGGTGGCTTCTACAGTGGTAGGGCTGATTGTTTGGTCATGATTTTGGGCTGGTTTAGATAGTTGGTCCATTAGGTAGATGGATGAACGAATGGCTAAGCTAACCTCAGAAGACCCCATGTCAACTGAGTGTTGCCTACATAACCCCTATTTTAAGGGCCTCGGGCCAATTTAGTTCTCCCCAAAAGGGAAGAAGAGGGTAGATTATGGATTGGTTTTGACTAGGTTAGGTCATGGTTAAAGGTTATATGGTTGGTCCATCAGGTAGACGAATGAACGAATGGCTGAGCTAACATCAGAAGACCCCATGTCAAATGAGTGCTGCCTACATAGCCCATGCGAGGGCCTCAGGCCAATGTAGTTCTCCCCAAAATGAAAGAAGAGTCAAAGAGGCTGATTGTTGATTTGGTCAGGGTAGTGTTTTTAGCATTTCCCATATGTTTTATAGTACATGCTTGAAATGATGAGTGTATGCCGATCTTATAGCCTTTTCCATATTGTGTGATGGTGTATGCTATAACATGATGAGGGTATGATGATGTTATAGCCTTTTCCATATTGTGTGATGGTGTATGATGTAACATAGGTTATGTGGTTTTTCATCCTTAGCAATTTTTCATATTGGTGATGGTGTATGCTAAAAATGAAATGAGTTTATTTATGCTTCAGCAGGTTTCCATATTGGTGATGGTATATGCTTGACATAAATTGTGTTTGGTTGATAGTTTCCATGTGTATTGTTTTCCATAGAAACTAGTGTGAATGGGCTATGATTATTTATATAACACAAATTGGTATTTGCATTAAATAAATCATGATGTTATGTTAATGGTTAGAAAATGTTTTGGTTTGGTTTGGTTTGGTTTGGTTAGAAAATGATTTGGTTGTATGTGACAAAAGTATGTAAGAAGTGAAAGGCGTTTTGCTCTTTCATTGACAAGGACCATAGTGATAGCATAGATATAGTTTTTGTAAACAAAAGCCCCGTTCATGCATTACGTCGTTGACCATTGGTTTTTGTTAGAGAAGTATTCTAATCACTTAACATTAAGTGAGCTCAAAATCCCTTGGGTATTTTGGGGTAAATAGGTTTGATTATGTGATATGTGAGGATAGCGTAACCCTTTTTAGCAGGGATAACTTTGCCCCTTTTATAGGTGACCCTGAGAATGACTATAGGAAAGTCCATGACTTAATAGTTTGTCAGTCATTTTTTTTTGGGAGACTGATTAATGCGGGAAGTCTACTTGGGGATGTTGTTTGGTTTTGTGGTCATTTGAAGCTGATCGGTGTGAGAAGCTTCTGAGAGGGTGCTGTTTGTAGCAAAATTTGGGCATAACCATCCTTCGAGGGAATGGTCTATAGTTTACTTTGTATGTTTGGGTGTCTTTGAATAACTATCTTTTAAAGGAGCAGTCTATTAATTACAGCAATAATGCAGCTGTCTTTCGAGGGAGCAGTCTACATTTATAGTTTATGACCTTTTAAGATTTTGTAGCCATCCCAGTTTTATGTTTTTGTTTTTGACTAAACTTTTAGTCATGGACTAGACTATAGAGGTTTAGGGGTTTCCCTTTTATTAGGACAAAGCATTTTAATGCTTAAAAAAGGGTTAACTAATGTTTGTAGGGAAAAAGGGTTGAAAGGAATAGGAATGAGGATGACGGGGGTTGCTTAAGGGACGAGCTCAAGTTAAACATCAAGTGAATGACTACTTGGTTAATAGTAAAATGGTCATAGATGTAAAGCATTAAGGGGCTCAGGTTCTGGCTAGCTTTTGAGAGAAGACAGATGATAAGTGCCTGATCCATACTTGTGCGTTATTATATAAGGTCTGAGTCAATTAGGAGCAAACTTGCCTTGTTTGCTTCTTTCCATATTGGTCATGTGTTGGTTTTCTTTAAGGATGAGATCTCTAATTTTAAAATCTTGCTCTTTTAGATTTTTGTTGTAGGCATGCTTTGGTCGATGCTTGACAAAGGAAAGTCATCCTTTGGGTAGGCTAGGTTGAGGTCATGATAATCAGTACAAATTCAAATTCTCCCAGTTGCTTTTATGACAGGGACAATGTTTGACACCCATTGTGGATAATCAATGGGTTGGATAAATAAGGTGGAGAGAAGACGTTGAAGCTCCTCTTTGACAAGGAGTGTGACGCAAGGATGCATCCTACGAAGCTTTTGCCTGATAGGGTTAGTTTAAGAGGGTGAGATCCTGATCTTCTAGGTTGTAGTTTGAAATCTTAGAATCACTGAAGGTGATGGAGGCAACGGTTGGTAATGATTTGACTAAAGCAGCCAGTGGTTGGGGGTCTTCAGGTTGGACCTCCACTGCTTGTAAGGCTTTGATCAAGGCCTGGTGATGTTGTGGAGAGCTTTGAATTAGGTCATACAAAGATATCTTGACAGGAGTTTGGTGAAGTTGTTTCACCATGGAGTCGCGAATTGCCCTAGAAGATGTTGGTTGAGATGTGCCCAAGATAGAAATCTTGGGTTTTGGTGGTGGAGAGGTCTTGGTGATTGGATATGTCCAATGTATAGAAACTTGTTCTTTTCCTTTATCCTTTAGGGTTTGAGACCTGGTGGTCACATTAATAGTATTGATTTCAAATAGAGGGGGAGAAGGTGGTAGAGGGACCATAATCTCGCGTAGGGATCCTAATTCAAGTGAAGAGGTTTGGGAAGCATGGGATGGTGTCAGTGGTTTGTCAAAAGAATCTTCAACAAGAAGGGTGTCCTTTCCCAAGTGTTGGCGAATGACAACCTTAAGAGCACAACAATTCTCAGTATCATGCCCAAGTGTGAGATGATATAGGCAGATTTGAGTGTCATCGAACCAAGATGGTTTTGATTCAAGAGGTTGGAATGGTTTAATGGGCAAGAGAGTGATGCCAGAAGACTGCAATAATCGCCGTAACATCAAAGCATAGGAACCCACTAATGGGTCTGTGCTTGTTGTTGCAGTAGAGGTTGACAACTTCTGTTTAAGAGTTGTAGAGGGAGTTTTCCGTACCACCTTTTTAGTTGGTGGTGTGGCCATACGTGTAGATGGCACTTTCTTGGTGAGAAGTGTTGAATTCTTAAGAGGAAGTATGTTTTTGATGGGTAAAGGGAGTAATAAAGGTAATTTGTTTTTGTTAGGTGTTGGAGTAGGGAGCACTCCTATTAAGGTGGAAGGGTGTGGACCCAAAATAGAGGGCAATGGTGATGGTGGGGGAGGAGTAGACTGACGTGGTTTAACAGTCTTCTTTAGCATGGTGCAAAGACCACTACTGTACAGGGTGAGGTTCAAATCTACCTTCACTTATGGGTGAGTGAGGTTTGATATAGGGCAAACACTGAGAGATTTAATTTATTTTGGCATGGTGGACGCCTGTGAGGTTTTGGGTTCAGACATGGAAGGCTGAGATTCTGAAGATTTGAAAGTGGAAGCCTGATCCTCGTCAGAGACTTTGGGGTAATTTTTTGCAAAAGGGTTGGCAGTATAAGGTGAAGCAAAGTGTGTAAGATAAGGAGCCTTAAGTCGCTCCCATAATGCCTCATGTTTTAGGTTCCTAGAATGGAGAAATCCTAGGTTTTTTGCCAATTTAGAGAAGGGTTTAGGTGATGTCGCGCAAGGTCTTATAGTTGCTATTTTGGAGGATTTGGGTGATTTTGAGAGCGAAAATATGTTGGATGCAGTTATCTCAGGCCAAAGGTGAGAGAAAACCATCACTGGATCTTTCTCGGCGAAGTGGGTGAAGTGACAAGTTCTTCTCTTGGTGGAGAAGGGATTGGAGAATTTTGCTCTTCGAGAGGATAGAGCACAGGGATGATCATGGCTTCCGCATGTGGTTGAGCAAGAAAAGTATGATCCTCCATTGGTAATAGGAAGGATGAGGGTGGGGCTAGTGGCATTGGTATCATCAAAGCATCTTCCAATATAAGAGAGGTCAAAGTAGACTCTCCTACGTGTGAAAGGGGGGTGGATGGAGGACTATCTTCCATTTGTGGAGGATGAATAGGAGAGGAAGGCTCCTCATGAGATAGAAGAATTGGTAGAGATGGTGTTTGATGTGGTGGTGGTGATGTGGGTAAAATAGGCTCTTCTACTTGTGGTGGAGGAATGGGTTGACTAACCTCTTCAGACTGTGGGAGAGGTTGGTTAGGAATGAAAGGAGAAACCATGTTGACTGTGCGTATATTGTGCTCTTGAAGGTCATCGGCCATGGTCTAAACATTATTATGACTTGGGGGATGGTTAGGGAATGGTTGCCTAAAGATATCTATGTTTTGGTTAGCCGGTGCATTTGGGTCATCCAAAACAAGATCCCCTTTGTCTAACATGTCTTGAATAATGTTTTTGAGGGTTTTGCAATTGTCCGTGTCATGACCCTTGACACGATGATAATTACAAAATTCATTTTCTCTATACCATGCAGGGATGGCTTGTGAGGGATCAAATTGGGGTGGTGGTCAGATTTGAGGGAGGTTGAGGACTCCCTACTTCACTAGTTTATCTAATACGAAAGCGTATGATTCTCCTATTGGAGTGTATTGATGCTGTACATACTGTTGTTGAAATTGTCTTGTGATGTTTTGTTATGTGGAGGGCTCAAATTGGTTAGTTGTGGTAGAAGATGATGATCTAAGTACCATAGTGTTTGTTGATTCCTTGGACTTGGAGTGAGAAGAAGAAGGTTTAGAAGAAGAAGGGTCATTGGATTTTGCATTGGTATTTTTACTATGCAATTTGACTCTATCCTCTTTGATTGCACAGAGTTCAAGCTTTTTGGCCATGGTGAAAGCTTTGTCAAATGTGTGAAAATTTTGAACCCACAAAGTGAATGAGATGTGCTTGGCACATGCTCTTGAAAAGAGCTTAATGAGCTCAGGTTGAGGTAGTGAAAAGGAGAGTTGGTTGATCAAACCTCTCCAACGGGCAATGAAGTCAGCTATTGACTCATCGTCAAATTGTCTAATAGAATAGAGGTCTGTGATGGAGACCTTCTTGGTGATGTTGATTGAGAAGTGGTTGAGGAATAGCTGAGCTAGTTGAGTGAAGGTAAAGAGAGAATGACTAGTAATGGATCTATGCCAGTCAAGGGCAGTGCCAGAAAGTGACATGGGGAATGTGCGAAGTAATAACGCATCATCATGGGCTATGAGGTAACAAGCATGCCTAAACACTCACAAATGTTGTTGTGGGTCCTCTTTACTCTGAAAGCGAGTAAATTTTGGGAGTTCCCACTGGCTAGGGTATGGTCGAATGGGAACTGAAGGGTGAATGGGTTCATTATAGATTTGTTCATATTAAAGAACATTCTTCAAACCTGAAATAGATGTCTCGAGGTTGGACATCTTATCCATCAACATCTTAATTAGATCGGCAAATGGATTTGCAGGAGGGGCACCCCCTAGATTATAGGGTACCTAGAAGGCATTGGGAGGGGTGTATGACATACTTGGTTGCATTTGTGTAGGTGTAACATATTGATAGTTTGTCATAGGGGCTGATGTCAAGGCCAAGGGGACTTGTGCCGCAAAGTTAGAGGGCACAATTTGACTAGATGCCACCAAGGGTGGTTGAATGGCGGTGAGACTAGTTAAAGGATGAGTAGCCACTCTCATGTTTATAGGTGTAAGAGTGGGTGGGATAGAGACAATCAAGTTCTGAAAAGGTGTCAAATTTAGTTGAATTGTTTGTGGTTGAGGGGGTACAGAAACCCCAATGTAGGTAGGTCCAGAAAGGATAGAAGGGGAGGCCAAATCTTGAACATTGGCCATGGTTGGGTTACTGGTCAAGGCAATGGCATGAGTGACCATAGATTAGGTAGTGGATGCTATTGATATCATTGCCGCTTCAGCCAAGGAAGTTGGCATCCCATAAATGGGGTTACCTGAAGGATCTCGCGTTTGGCTTCTAGCGAGATAATTTTGGAGAGCCTTGACGTTGTGGTCAAGGAATCTCTCAAATTCTTGATCCCCTTCGGGAATAATAGGAGGTGAATCGGGGGTTTTTTGGATAGGAGTATGCTCAGTGTCTGAAGTATACTCCATTAGATGACTTGGTATGAAAGGCGAAGGTGGGAGTGGTTGTTGACTCGCATGGTCAACAAGAAATTTAGCTTGATTGCGTGTCAGAACCATTCAAGGCAAAATGGGTTCAGGTTCTAAAAACTGTGTATTTCAATTTTAGAAAACCAAAATTTGTGTTTAACAGCAAGAATGTCGGGTTTTAAGCTTGTTGTTTGGGATGAAAATTTATTGATAGTGACCGACGTCAGTGGAAAAACCAATGTCAGTGAAGATATGTTGCCGATGTCAGTCAGATAACTGATGTCGGTGAAAAGCTATTGCCGACGTCAGTGGAAAAGCTAATGTCAGTTTTTGTGTAATTCCAAAAACACAAAAAACTGATAGTTTTTGAAGGAAGAAGAAATTCTGAGTTGTTTTATACCTCAGAATGATGCGACCTTATCAGCTCAAACAATCAGATAAAAACAACAAAAAAAAGGTGATTTGGCAAGCAACCTCTAAAACGTTAAATTCCTAGGAATAAATTTTAGAGTCGTGGTGGCTTATGCCTTAGAAAAATGTGTTTGGGAATTGGGCTTGTAGAACAGGTCCTAGAGAGGAAGTCTATGGCTGGTTTTAGGTTGTGTTTTAGTGCTCAAAGATCTGTGTTAGGTTCAGTACGTGGCCTAGTGCTGGGGCTTGCTCCCTTCACTTCACGAACCCAGAGCCGAGCTGGGCTGCTTAGCCAATATATACTTTGCCTACAGTTTATACTCTACCAGAGAACAGAGTGGGTCCTCCTCTTGGTAGTGAAGTCCAAGTAGGATCGCCGGGAAGGGTAAGGTATCCGCTAGGTGATGAAATCCTAGACAGACCTTGTCTCAAGTAAGTTTATATGTTTGATTGTGATTGTGGTTTGGTTGTGTAACATTTGTGCACTACGATTTATTCATAATGCTTTAATTACTAAGTGGGCTAAATATGCATTCAATCAAGAATGAAATGCAATAGTTTTCTTTTTATCCAAATTGAAATATGTTGTTCAAATGCAAACAATTGGAGAAGAGGTTAAGAGTATGAATTTTTCACTACTCTATGATGCATGCAAGGAGTAACAAGAAGAAAAAGAGAAGTTCTTTTTAACTTCTACTAATGGTTTCTTTTTGAAACAAAAAGATAAAGAAGAGAAGCTAAGAGAAGCTAAGTTTTTTATTTCTTAAGAAATAAAAGCAAAGAAGAGGGGATGCAAGAAGAGAATATTTTCCTAATGCATCTATATAAAAATTTGCTTTTTTTTTAAAAAAAAGAAGAAAAAGAATGAACCCAAGGAAAACTCTAGGGGTCCAACCGGGCGTGCCAGAATGTTTCTCTAAGTTTTTGCTAATTACATTCAGAAGAAGAAGAAACTAAAGTTAAGAGTTAGGGGTTTGATGTTACCTAGATTAAGTTGCGTACCGTATCCAAGCTTTGTGAGAGCTCCTCTTTGGCTATGGAGGAAACACCTGTGGAAAGAAAGAAACTTGAACAAATAAAATGTTATAATAGGATATGGTGGACTGCCAAGCTACGCGCTCGGTCCCAGAAGCGTAAATCTCCGTAAGGGATGACAGTCCACTATTTAAAGAAAAGAGTGTTGTATAGAAAGGAATGATAAAAGACTTAAATAAATGGAAAGGTAGAATATTGTGTACCTATTCCCTATAGTTCATGTGTCTCAGAAGGCTAGTCAAAGGTTTTGTTTGGTCTTTGGGCTGTTTGGATAAGTTTTTTGGTTTGCACAATCACCGACGTCGGTTAGGATGCCGATGTCGGTAGGTTAATGGTGCCGACATCGGTTAGGATACCGATGTCGGTAGAGGCAGTGGGCCTTTGGATGGGTTTCAGGGTATTTTTATGGTGGATAGAGGAGTCTGGGAGTTTAAAGGTTTGTGCAGGGTTGCAGGAAGGTGAATAGGGTCTGAGGAAGGGTAAAAGGTAAAGGGTAGGCGTGAAAAGAGGGCAAGGATAAGGGGAAGGCTTTTCAGCCCTTCCATAGAGGAAGTCGGGTCTCTTTTGATATTATTTAGAAATAGTAAATGGAAACTAATTACCAATGTATTCTAAAACTTTGAAGTGGAGACCAGAGTACTTAGCTTTATGGTGAAGACCCAAGGGTGTCAGAGTGCTTTATTCCTATTGTGGCTGATGTCGAGGTCCTCGTGCAATGTTCCAATCCAATCTGGAGTGACTTGTGCAGAGTTTTTGTACCCAAGAGAGCGATAGTTAAATTTTGATGCTTGGTCTCAGAGTGTGCACGTCGATATCCAAAGAGTCAGGGGCCAGCTCAATGTTAGAGCTATGCTTATGTAACTGACGTCAGTGATCCTACCGGCATCGGCCAATAGTTGACCGACGTCGGCGGCTAGAGAATGGGTAAAAGGGATATTTTTAGCTCTTTGCCCATTTCTCCATCCGCCAAGTGTATTTTCCATTGGAGAACGGTCAAAATATGGATTTATTAGGCACGAGAGTTAGTTAGGAGGTTAGGATGGAGTGAGAATAGGTCATGGGTAGTTAGGATTTAGATGACCTAGTCTCAGGGTGACTCATAGAGTAAGAAATAGTCTTAGGGTGAGGTGTCTAGGTGAGGTGTCATGGTGAGGTGTTGTGGTGAGGTGATTAATTTAAAATAAGTAATTTATTTTAAATTAATAAAGTGTGCAAGTGTGGGTTAGGAGTGTTAAAGTTAGAAGGGGACCAAGGGGGGAAGTTGACACGATATTGGTGTCTACATTAACATATTAACTCAACTATATACAATACAATAATGCACTACCAAAATAACACAATATTACAATTCCATGGTACCAAAACAATGGACTATATAAAATATGGTCTAAAACCACCCAAATATTTACTAATATGGGAAGTGAGTAGGTCTCATAATGGATCTATAGTCTAATAGAGTGTAAATCATGGAAAATATACAATATATTTCTAATACTAAAATAAACAATAAATGACTAAAGGGATTTTAAAATAATATCTAATTTATTGTGAATCTAGAGATAATATTTATGCAGAGATAGTGAAAAATAACTTTGCACAATGAGGCAAACAAAACTTTAAAAATTAGGACAAACAGAAACAATTTTTTCCAGTACAGGTATGTAAACTTTGATTTAAAAATCTTGTTTGTCTACTCCGTATCTCCAAAAACCTTACTTTTCTAAAATTTCATATATATCTTTAGGACATTGATCTCTTTATTTGCAATCTTAACAACTCATCACAAACCAATAAAAAATAGGGGATTGATTGGAGGGATTGTGTTATCTCTTTATTATTGTCAAACCCTTGTGCTAGAATAAATTTGAAAAATAACATTCAATTCAAGTTAGCAGGAAATCCATGAATACATGGCATAGTCTTATATGATTTTTCATACTATAACGAACATATGAAAAATGAAATAAATGCTTCAAAGCCTTTAAAAATAAATTATAGATCTTAGAAAAGAAAATCCATATCTTTCTCACTCATTCATTATCATTTTCATTCATGTCCAATATGCACTAATGTGTTTTACTTATTTTACACCTAGGAGATTTAAAATTAAGGAAATTGCATTAATTCAGATTATGTACATTATATAAATAATGTACACTGATTTGAATTGAATATAAATTTTTAGTTATTACACTTAATTTTAGAAATGAAAAAATAATATATGGATGATGTACTTCGTTAATTCTACTTGCATGTTGCTCATAAATGATGTCACTAATTTTTTAGGTGTTATATATATACTTTGTCAACTACTTAGATAAGAAATATGAGTTAAAAAACTATTTGGACACTATCGACAAAGCCAAACACCTACAACAGTCATAACTATCAGGTTTTATCAACAATATCCCTATGCATAGTGCAAGTATGATATCTTTGAAATCCATATGCCTACACCTATAATTTTTTTATTTGTATGTGCACATTTTATAATCTCACACTAAAATACATGTATTGTGTCTCTTCCATCCAAAACCTAATTATACTTTTAACCACTAGATATCCTTAAAAAGGGTTAGTATTTTGGGTTGGACTGACCCAACCACTTTCCACTGAATGATTGAGTGTAACCTACATTTCAATACTATGAAAAAGTCTAAAATTACATGTATTTCTCCCAATTATGTATGTGTGTGCAAAATCTTGAATAATATAAAATGAAATACTATCTTTTGACCTTTGATAATTGGCATCATGCAAATTTGACTTCTTTTATTAAGATTTTTCTCTATGGACTACTCTAGGGATGCTCCTTAAAAGTTTTGAGATATGTAGGCATTTTTTATAATGTCTCAATAGAGTGATAGATGCTTTCCCAATGGTCCTCAAGTGTGTCAAATAATGTTAAACTACTGAAAGACCTTATGGGTGATTTGTATTTCTAGATGACTCTTTATTATTTATTGTTATGACTGACCTCTAAAATGTGTATAGGCTAACCTAGTGGAGACTTTCCAATTTTAAAAATAGCCATTGAAACCCCCTAGACATTATCATCATAAGGAAACACCTTCTATAACCAATGATATCTATGTTTACTGGTATTGTTTTAGAAGTGTAAAACAAGGTGTGAAATATGGAGATGGTTTGTCTAGGATTATAGAAGATTATTTTATAGACTAAACTAATCCTAAATAAATGTATTTGAAAAATAGATGTGGCTAAGATAATAGATAGATAGATAGATAGATAGATAGATAGATAGATAGATAGATAGATAGATAGATAGATAGATAGATAGATAGATAGATAGAGGTAAATGATGTTGAAGAGTTAAACATATGTGCAATTTCTAAGCATGTCAAAATTAATGTTTCCAAAGTGCCAAAGACCAAATTTAATTGTCTACAAGTGTCCCCTCTTAATCTAATATTTTTAATTTTACATTAAAAGGATGAAAGAAGTGAATTTGTTACCCACAATAACTATTCCTAGTGTTGACAAGTAAAACCTAAAATGTATCACTTTCTCCATATAAAACTTATAAGAAACATTATATACCAATGTCTCTCCCCAATAATAAATTTGAAATAAAATGATACAATGAAAAAAATTAATTGAAAAACTAAGTAACGAATATACCTAATAGTAACCAAACCTAAACTACCACCTGTTGAACATGACCAAAGAAAACTATGGGGTGATCACGCCCCAAGGAAATACAAATACTAACTATCTATTTTGAAATGGCTATGTTAGAATTTGAGTGACATAGAACGTCAACCACACTACTCTGGGTATTAAAATACCTTTTCAAGAACCCCAAAAATTAATTTCATATGTATAGGGATAAACCAATGTAAATGGGTATAGACCTAAAGTGATTATGTAGTTGACATAATTTCATCATTTCTCAATATAAAAAATAAATAAAAGTGTTTACATGAAAAAATTTCATGCCCCATATGATCCATTTGTCCCTAAAAATGATGTAGAATGTCAAATTTTGTCCAAAATATCATAGAATGTCTCAATTATTCCTCAAAATCATGTAGAACATCTCTCATTCTACACAATTTGACACATCTAAACATATGATATGTCAAAAAAATATAAAATGCTTTATCCAACACATATAAATCTCTAAAATAATCTTATTGTATGCCCCTTTTATTATGAGGGACAAAGCTTGTGAATCACTCATATCAAAACAAATAGATATGCACATCATGTGTTCTATACAAAAATTATAATCATGTAATGTATATGTATTTCATCATAAAAATATTTTAAAAACTGTAAATATGTATAAAACATGAAATCCATGGCAACAATAATTATTTGTTACTCACATGCAAGATATGATTATAATAATTCATTTGGAAATAATTGTGAGATGTAGCTAGATGTTTCACTGAATCATGCAATAATTATAATCGTAATAGATGCCTGATATAAATCATGAAGTTTTACTTATTTTGTATTAATATGATCTAAATATCATAAAACTATGAATATTCAAATTATGTAAAATATGAAAATAATCATATGAATTTGAATGTAAAAGGGTATAGTGATATTGCACTTCTTATATTTAGAATTGACAAAATAATGAAGGAGAGATACACAACTTAATTATGATTTATATAACTCACCACATTTATCATTATCCCTGAATAACTCTATGTCTATATTTTAATTACTTAGATTAGGAAACATGAGCTCAATCCTTATGCAGATGCTACTAACAAATTATAGAACCCTATAATGAGTGGTATCATCTTTGATGATACTATTTAGTTTATTATGTAGGTTATACGACCTCAAACTATTATGTCTATACCTATTGATAACTCCTATGTATGCTCTTACCCATACTTCTATGTGTTGATACTTGTTTTTATTCTTCATACTTTAAATCCCTTTTATCACTTCCAACCACAAGATGACCCTTGAAAAATGGGTTAGCATGTTATGTCAGATACTCTCAACCATTCAGTACTGAGTGACTAAGCATTACCTACATTATAATACTCTAAAGAGGGTTCAAGCTATAGTTAATTTTCCCACCTAGTTGTATGTGTGCACCATTGTGATCAATCTAGAATGCATTGCAATGTTCTGATTTAAACACTTCACACCATACAATGTTTACCTATGTTTGTATTTATACTTGGATATAGGATTTATATTGTGAGGTATATTTATATATGTGTGCTTTTGTGATAATGTCTCAAGAGAGTGCTAATGGACTTCTCAAAATTTCAATTAATTCTCAATGTAATAGCCAAGTGAGTGGTAGGTGAGAATAACCTTAGGATTTATTTGTATTTGTAACTAATTTTTTGATATTTCCCATTATGTCCAACCCATGAAATGTTTGTAGTTTAATCTAATGGAGACTTCCAAATTTAAAAAATAGTGGTTGAGTGTTCCTAGACACTACTAGTAGAGGCACACACGTATAACAAAATATAACTATCCAACTATTTTTGATACCATCTTTAGAGTTAAAATCAATGATATGAGATATGGAGATAATATGTTTATGATTCTTAAGAGATATTACATAGATAGGAAAATGTTTATCTGGTAGATTAGAATAACCACGACAATAGGTGTGTAAATAGATAGGAAAATGTTTACACATGAGTCAAATGTGTACACCAAGTCTAATTATGTAAAAGTATGCCAGAATTGATGTTTTCAAAGTGTCTACTGGCAAATTTTGATGTCTATAAATTATATCTTTTGATATGATATTTAAAATCCTATATTAATAGGATATAAAAAAATTAGTACTTGTAATCAAACATGCTTTGTGTTGATAAGTATGACCCAAATGTCCCATTTTACTCATGAAAAACTTACAAGGAAACATGTATATATCAATTATTACTCATGATATAAAATATGAAACAATCTACATTATTGAATTATTTGAAACTAAAAATTCAAGGTACAATTACACTTGAGAGTATGCAAACCAAGCTGCCACTTTATAAACTTTATTTGGAGAATAACATGGGTTGATTATGCCCAATGAATATTTAACCATTGAAACCATATGTTAATGAGTCTTAACTCCTCAACCACCATTTTAGATTGATAAGTAATCGAAGTTGAGTGTTGTATAAACCTCAACTAGTACACTAATTTGAATATCATCATAATTCATTTTATGGAACTAATAAACAAGGTTCATATGCAAAGGTAGAACCCTAAAAAAGATTTTTATGTTAAAATTTGAACCCCAAAACATGTGCTTATGTAAATTAAAACTCTAAATCAACCACTATAAATGGATTTTAGATCCAAAGTGATTATGTAATGCAATCGTTCCCCATCAATACAAAACTTATAAATAGGAAAGTGTTTACATGAAAAACTTTCATGACTTAAATATGATCCATCTATACCTCAAAATGATATATAATACCATAATTTATTTGTCATAATGTCATTGAATGTCTGTAAATATATTAATTTGATGATTCTAATAAAATATGCTCAATTTGCTTATCTAATTTGACTCAAAATGTCATATAATATCTCAATTAATTCTTCATAATTATGTAGAATGCCCCACATATGACTTGATTTATCTAACATGTCCCATCTAAATCACATAATCTGAACCAAAGTATGCAATATTTTAATATCATGGATTGTATCTCTAAGATAATCCTACTATCATAGATAATCAAATTTGGTCATGAATACTTGATAATGCTAGTTTGGGCCCGCATTTACCTTAATTTACTTGATCCCTTAAATTGGTCTTATTTTTCCATCTCACTCTATTTTAAGTACTTGTATGAATCCATCCGTCTATTATTATTTTTACACCTAAAAAATATTCTTGATTGATAAAAACCCATCTAAGCATCTATATAGACATTTAAAATTATTAAGATCAAACGTTACCTTTTCCAAGTCAAAATCAATTTGCACGAGTCAAGATCGCCAATCGATCTCGACCTTTATAGTTTGATATTTCCACTCTCTCAACAATAAATATTTTTCAAATTTAAATCCTTACAAGTTATTTCATATTTTTAGGATAGGTATCATGAGGTTTCACCCATTTGGATTTTTATAAATGCACATCTAAGCCACATATTTTATAACTAAGCAATTTCACTATTCATACACACTTATATTATTGCACATTGAGAAAAGTTTACCTATTATTTCCAAATTTGATTCTATTCACTTGAATCAACCCTTAACCAATTCATGATCCTATTCTATTTGAGTCAAACAAATCATTATTAAGTATTCAATCCATATCTAAATGCATATGTGCAATAAAGGGGCACTATTTCACTAAGCACTCTAAGTGAGATAACTACATGAGTCTTGATTCACTCTCCAAATTATTATGGACATGTAGGAAAATTTAAATCATCACAAGTTTGATTGATGTTATTTCATCCCTTTACACTTCACCTCCTCATTTTTTAGGTTTTTTAACTATCACAAACATTAGTGAGGTTTCAACCTTAAAGAGGCCATTTGCATGTTATATGCATGTAACCAAATGTCTAAATTCCACATAGTCATATTTTAAGAAGGCAAAACTAACATTTTATTTGTGCATGCATTATAAAGTTTGATTTTATTATTTCCATGAATATTTCAGTTGTATATGTTCAACATAATAGACAGTAATTGGCTAAGTTTTCTTGTCCTCTTTGTACTTTTCATAGTTATCTTATTTCATTCCTTCAAGCTTTGTCCATTTTAGTACTTCGCTTTTATTATGCTCGTTATAAATAATTTACACCATTTCTACCCTTTAATTCATTTTAACTTAATTAGAGTTAATAACACCATTTGATTCCATTTTTTTTATAAAATAACTATATGTCCCCCAAAAATTGATAAAACAACTATATGCCCCATGTTGATATGAGGATGAAGCCTATGAATCACTCATTTAAAAATAAAGATTTTCGTGCATCATATGTTATATATAAAAATGTAAGCATGTAAATTATTTATAAAACATGATAATATATTTCATCATATAAATATTTGATCATTATATTATGTATGAAACATGTAATCCAATGTATTGGGCATACAAGTGTCATGTTAAGTAGATATATCAATTAGGTACATAGTAATACGCATCACAATATATGCATGATATAAATTATTGCATCACACACAATAGAGTTATGTGTGATAAATAACCATGGCACCAAGCTCATTAGCAGTCATATATATAACCACACACATGCACATAATATCATGATCATGAGGTATAAAATCACTCAAGACATGGATCGACTCTAACCCAATGTGGATAACATGTCAATGACATGGATTAGAGGATACTATAACATAAATGACACATGATGTGATAGGAAATGATCAATTCACTCATAAAACACACAATATAGCACACATCAATCATCACACAATGTAATAATAATCAACATCAAACATGCAAAAAATAAGTACTATTATTTTACAGAATCAATCAATGTCATCATCAAATATAGTAACCACAATATCCATAGGAATGAACACTATAAAATGATAAACAAGATCATGCTATTTATAATAATCTACTATAATCAATGGACTTGGTATTGAAATTTATAATCTGATAAGTGTGCAGAGGTGTCCCTAGTGTAGGCATGCCCCCAATGTAAAAATTTATCCCATGGGTGTAAATAATACCATGCATATATATGTTCATGTCGTATATGTATATATATAATATTTTCAAACTTTATCAATTACTGATGTTTTCTCTCTTGCAAGAATACATAGAGTCTCAATCTCTTTAAGTGCATACCTTAAGGGGTGCACTGGGAAAGGGGTGGGTAGACCATTGGTGCTTTGTAGGATTTTTGTCCCTTTATTACCAATTGTTGTCTACATAACCATCTCCTAAAAACATTTCCCTAAGTTTTGCCTCATCTTTTTTACCCTCTTCTAGCCATTTTTTGCATTCATTATCCCTTCCCTAGCCTAAAATCCTTTTTGATAATTTACAATACACTATCAGCCCCATCGACTCTATATTCTAATTGACAAAACTCATTTAAGGTCTAGGTCAGCCCATAGTTGACCTAGACCAAGACCTAATTTATTTTTGGCAATAACAATAAAGAGTCGATTGGGCTAACCCTATCAACTAAACTTTCAAAAAGGTTTAGGGTTAGATTCAACTATATGCACACACTAATTTCATCATTTATTAGAGAGAAGAGAAGAAGAAGAGATATATACTATGCATCTATTGATCCACCATTCTACCTAAAGATCATAGCTTAGGGTTTCATACTTTATTTAGAAATACATATCTTGTCTTGTGGAGAAGTCTTTTAGATGCATATATAAGTTATGTAACCTAGAGCTAACTTATCCTTGTTATCCTTACATACCCCAACAACCTCTTGTAAATCACCTTAGCCAAGGGAGAGATTGAGGCTTGGTGGGTTTGTCTTCAAAGGTACGTATTCCTACCTTTGTTCCTCCTTTGTAAGAGTAGATAAATTGGCATTTTCACTTCTCTACCATGCATTAGGATTATGTATACATTAACATGAGTATATGTCTTTTATGCATGTTTATTACCCCCACTTTGTGCCACAAGATTTGGTGAGCACTAGATTATACTTTTCTTTGGTTTTTTCATTTACTTACTTTGTGAATATGAAAACATAGGACCTAGTTATGGTTATTGTATAATATTGCTTGACTAGAGGATTTGGAACCCTCCCTAGTGATATTATTATGGTAATAGATCCCTTCGTTAGGTCTAGTGGATATACCTTGGTCATGACCCTGAATATCTAATGTATCAATAATTAGAAGTGTAAATAGGATTTATCTTCTCCAAAATAGGATTGATTTATAGCTTAGTTGTATTTCCTTTTGCATACATTCTGGTGAACTCGATATGAATTTATCCCTTATAAGTTTTCTTACACACCATAATTTTTTGTCATCATATAATATTTTTATATATTTTCATTATTGTATTGAACCAGTCGGTATAGTTCTAACTTTTTGTGCAAATTTTTAACACATAGTTACTTTAAAATGACTATGTTATGTCTATACAAGTCTTCATCAATTACATGTTACTAGATCGAGAAGTTTAATATAGTATTCTTATTTAGTTCCAAATTAGCACACATAGTCGAACTAGTTGAATATGTTTGCTATTTTCTTCTTTCAACATATAGGTCAACAAACACTATTGAACATGTCATCTCTATTCATTATCTCTTCTTCAACACACAAGGTTTTATAAACATGGTCAAACTAGTTGACCCAATTGGCAGAATTTTGAAAGTAACATTTGAGCATCATAACATAAAAAATTAAAAGCTAAAAAATCTTCAATCCCACCAAGGTTCCTTTATTTTCTCTTTGTTATGTCATTTCATCTCTTCCTTCAGTTCTATTTTTCATAAGTTTGCAGTCTACAAAACTACAACCCTACAACTAACTAGGTCGACTTGGTTTTGTAGTCTATCTTCTATCTAAGAGACATAGTCGACTTGTTTGAATTTTTTCTTAAAGACTTTGCTTCTTCAGAATAATAGTGATGCAGTCGACTCTATTATATCCTATTTTCATATAATGTCACTTGAACTAACTTTGTACTATTATCAATCAAGGAATTAACATTTATTTTCTAGTAATTAATTCACCTTTTGTTTTCAGTTGTTTTCATGCTTAGAGTAATTCACATAGCTTAAATAGGTGGTTTTTCAAATTATCATTTTAGTTACATTGTTTTACTCTTTTTCACACACTATCAAATCACTTTAAATTTAATAAGCATTAAACATTTGTCTTCTCAAGGCCTACCTACTTGGATTTCATCACCAAGGGGGAAGCCAACTTAGATTTTTGGCCAAGCATAAATATGTTGTTGATTGTATATATTGTAAAATACCCTGACACCTTTATCACTATGAGATTATGAACTTAGGGGTAGGCCTCAATACCAAGCCAGTACCACCACCAATATAGATCCCTTTCAACCCAAACATCTTGAAACTAACCTAGATTACTTTATAGTTCCTTATATCAATGAACTTGCTTACCACATTAAAATTACACTTTATTATAACTTAATAACACTTAGGATGACCAACTAGTTAGCACTAAATTTTTAGTTATTGATTTCTCTTTGATTATTGTGTGTTGTATTACAAAACTTGAATTTCCTAGCCTTAGTACAAGGTTTGTGATGTATGTTCCAATTGGATCAGTCACATTGATCCAATTATTTATGTGCTTGCTTTCATTATTGATTAAAATTATCCTAAAATTTTTTCCCTTATTTCATAACAATGTCATCTTGGTCATTATAGTCTCTTACAAATTTTTAAACCTTACTACCTGTAATACACAGTCAACCTACATGACTGTGTATTTATTTCCATGTTCTTCCCTTTATCCAAAAATACACAGTAGACCTAAATGATTATGTATCCTTATCAATGTATTTTAGCCTTTTTGACTACAATACATAATTGACCTGCATGATTATGTATCCTTATCTTTCTATTCTCTTCCTTGGGTTATAGAATATAATTAACCAATTTGACTATGTAACCTATTTTCTAATTTTGTCTTAGCATCATCATTCCTTTTGGCTCCTTTATTTCATCATGAAATTCCTATTTGAGGACAACACAGAGTTGAACTTGATAGATATGATGAGCTTTACCAATCCCAATAGGTTTCCAAAAAAATATCTTGTGGCTTCCACTTTATATGAAAGAAATGTGAATGTGGCCACTCACACTAAAAATTATAGGACTCCTAATTCATCTTTAGTTTGTAACCCTCTTTTCTCCTTATAAGATCAACCAGAATTAGAGTACACTCCTGAAATGATTTTATTCATTAATGAGTTTCCTCAACATAAGGGGAAAGACCCTTCAACTATTTAGAATCTCATGATAAGTGGTCAAGCAGAAGAAAACCATTCACATTCTCTCATAGATTTAGGGGCAATACCTTATTTAATTCATAACATCTCCTTTCTATATTGACTCCTCATATTATGACCTTTTCTTCTTTGATTTATTCAACCTCCATGCCAAGTATATCTACTAACATAGAAAGTTCAACATCTAGTGGGAATTTTACAAGACCCCTCCTTATCAATCCCTCCATTAGGGAACCATTTTCTACTAATGGTAATCATGCCATTAGTGCTTATTTTTCTTCTAATCCTTATACTATTACATATTTCACTTCACATGCTAATCATACTACTAGTGCCTCCTCTTCTACCAATGATTCTCAAGACACTAGTATTGTGCATGCCACCATTAGTACTAGAACCCCAACCATTAATACCAATGCTAATGCTTTTCATGTCGTGTAAACTAGTCACAATACTGCTCAAACCCATCAAATCTTATTATAAACTCTTAATCAAATGAACGCTTTTTGAGATAATAATGCCAATAAAATGATGAAAATTTAGAATCACCTTAATTACCTTCAAAATCAACCTCACCAAGTTTCATTGGTAGCACAAAATCAAAATACCCCCACCCCCCCTTAGGGATTCCGATGGCAACCGTTGACCATTTTGACCATAAGTCAAAATGGGTCAACCCCTATAGTCAAAACCTGATATGGGGATATAACATAGTGTCATAGAGTGTGTTATGGTCTATTTGATGTAATTTAATGCCATTATAACCTTTTTTATGATATAGTTTAGTCTTATGTCATTTGGAGTTATCTAGGGGGTAAAATCGTCATGGTATGTCACATAAGAATGAACATATCAGTTTGATTATGCATTTTACAAGTGTGGTTAAAAAAAATTTAGGCCAAAAATACTACATGGACTTGATAATTTTGGTTTCAAGATCATCCTCTACAAACTATGTGTCTCGATGAGCTTCCTATCTCAATATATAAGCATTTGAAGTTTGAGTATTAAAGATAGATGTGTGTGGAGACATCAAGTTCAGGCCTCATGAAATGTCTATTTGGATTCAAATGTTTAGGTTTAATATAGGGTCAATAAGTGTCAAGATATTGGGTATTCAGATCATATTTAATGGTGTGTAGGTGAAGGCAATGTCAATGGGTCTAATAGATCCAACGGTGCATGTTTGATCATGCAAATAAGATCTAATAGTGAAGATGAGGTTAAAATATCCTAATCAAATGTAATGATGACATATGTCATAATAATGGAAAATTGACAAAAACTCAATGGAATGTATTTGATCATAGGTACTAAGATCCAATAGTGCATGTTGAGTCAAAGAGTCAAAGGATATTGAGATCAAACACAAAGTTGCCAAGTATTGAAATGTCATTCAATCAAGTTAGGATCAATGATGTGTTGAGTTGTGCAGATAAGATCTAATAGTACATGTTGAGTCAAAGATTCAAAATATATTGAAAAAGTATGTAATGCTTCCAAATTTCATGATCTCTGATGCCTAGGTCATAGATCAATGGTCGATGTCAAAATTTAAATAAAAAAGACTCTAGAGGAGATTGGCAGATCAATTTTGACCAGATTCTAGATGGATAAGATGATGTTACATGTCTAAATGATGATAGGCATATTTTAAAATGAAACAAGTGATGTGGAAATGTAATGCCACATAGGCATTCATATAGGATCAAAAGATTCTATAACAAATCAAGCCCATCAGACTCATACGCTACCATGAAGGCTTAGTTGAGATCTAAGATAAACAATGACTGCCAGATACAAAGAGTCAAGGTATAAAAAGACCAATGAATGACTATATATGGTAAATACAAGTGTCTAAAGGATAGATAGTAGTTAAGATAACATATTATGACTATCATAGTATGTTTTAATCTTCCTTAGATATTATATATGTGTCAACTCTGTCCAATTCAGTTTCAAATGCTTGAGAGATTATCTATGATGAAAGGCAATTTCTTGTGTATAGAAAAAGAATTTATATGCCACATTTCAATAGTTTTATGTTTAAAGATCCATTTTTCACATTATACCTTGCATGGTCTATTTATAAATTCATCCTCTTGCATGTGTAACTCCTATCAATTGGACATGTGTTCTAGTGACATTTGAACTTAATTCTTTTCTCTTCTCTCTTAAATTCTATAAGTAGCTGCCATTTTGGCCTTTGTAAGATAATACCACACCACGTATGGAAAATACCTACTATAATTATGCCATATTTTTCCTTTTAACATCAATACAAATCTGGTTTTGAGTTCTTGAACAATTATCTAAGTATTCAAGTGATGTATGGTAATGCAAAGTAAGAATTCTCTATCCTTGCTTCCCTTATCCTTTCATGTTTGTACAAGAATTCCTATTATAACAGGTCATATATAGTATAGTCAAGTGTGTTAGGCTCTTTTCAAGTGAACTATTTTCTTTGGATTGTACAATCTTCCCTCTGGTTAATTTTCCTTGTGTTGCTTCCCACATCTCACCTCTATATTGAAACACTCATGTTAGAAATCTTCCAGGACTTAGAAGCTAGTTTATACGCCTTGATTCTTAGTAGATGAAATATGATGGTCATGTGTAAAACATCTTGGTGTATCACCCCCTTATATTAGGTTCATTTTATGCAAGTTTTTAACTCTTTTCCCCATAATCAAGCATTAGCATAGGTGAAAGCACTTCAATATACATTTAGGGAGCTAGCCCTTAAATCTAGAGACTCACTTACACTATAGGTACACCCACATAACTAGAAGTTTTCCCATGTTTCAAAAATATGGAAGAGGATTGAACACCCTCTTCTAAGGTGCAATATTTGGTGACAATAGTTCTAGTATATCCGGTACGACCAAGGTCCAAGAGAGTGGAAAGATTGTTGGTGTGTCTTTCCTCTAATCAACTTTTGGAAGAAAGTAAGTTAACACCAATGATGACTTTAAATGATAAATTATGGTTGTAAGCAGCCTAGGTATATCTCATTAAATATTTTGATCAATTTTTATGTCTCATATAACATATGAGGTTAATATGAACAACTATGGTGAATACCCCTATCATGAGCCTCCTTATCAACCTTGTTATGAACCACATTTTATTCCTCAATAGTCTTATCAAATGACTATCAATACTATAAGCCATGACATCCCTATATCCCTATATTTCCCTCTCCATATGGATATTATGTTGTTAAAAATACCTATGAGAAAGGCTACCAAGAAACCTATCAATAAATACCTCCCTATCAGTCCTAATATGAGCCCTAGCAATCATGTCATGATGCCTATCAAACCTAACAAGATGTTTCTATGGATTCTAGATCAAGATATCAAGATGAGAGAATTGAATTCTTAAACCTTCAAGTACAACAAGTTAGATCTAGTATTTATCCCCAACATTAGCCTCCTCTTCCTCTATCATCCCCACCTCATGTCTAATCTTTCTTAGCACTCCTACCAGAGCTGCTAGATAATGAAGGCAATATGGGAACATGGGATGACAAGTTTGATGTCCTTCCTAATCATCTCAGGGATGGTTAATAAGTTTTTTCCAAATATGGATGATTTCATGGTAGGTGGTGTTGACACAGGAAATTACACTCGAGGCAAGGAGGTCAAAATCCTACCTTCTCCTCGCAACATGGAAACTCCCCTCTCGCCTGTGGGACAACGAAGCTGGAGGGGAGAGTCTCTATGTTGTGAGGAGAAGGTAGGAGTTCAACCTCCTTGCTACAAGTGCAATTTCCTACGTCAATAGCTTTGGCACGCCTAGTGGGATACACATTTTGACAATGTAGTAAGGTATCAGGATTGATGTTGGTCCTGTTATGGTAAATTGATTATTTTCAGCATCTGGTGACTTTGAGATAAATATACTAGTTAAGCAGACTGTTGCCTTCAGAAATCACGTCTCGTATGTATACTTCTTTTGCACAAAATCATGGGTCTTGTTTTCATTTGTATGAATATAATCAGGTTCTAGATATTTATGCAATCCCCTCAAGTGGCTCTCCTAGTTGCCCTGCAATGATAAGGGAGGTGGCACTAGAATTTGAGAGGCAGACAATGAAAATCGATAGACTGGAAGAGCAGTACAGGTATCAGCAGGAGCTAATGTATAAAGAAGAGTGTTTGTTTAGGCAAGCACAGGGCTTGCAGTCCATGGAGGAGGAGGTAAAAAAATGGAGAAATCCATCTATTCAAGGTCATCAGCCTTGTGTGCCCCTTCCTAATCTAAAGAAAGCCCCTTCTTTTGCACCAAATCCTTTCTATCAAATCACACTTGCTCACTCCAGTGCATCAAATACAACTACTCCCAATCCCGTGCGTTGGCTTTCCAACACCAGATGGCATCAGAACAACCTCCCATGGAGATGAACCTTTTAAATTCCTTATAATACGAATCTCCCATTGAGAAAAATACTACCAGCCAGCACATCCTTCTTCTAGAGACTCTTCTAGTACACCAACAGTCTTTTCCTAGCATTCCTCAACCTCCCCAAGTCCTTCAGCATAATGCATAGATTCTGGGTTAGAGAAAGGATTGCCAGGAACCAACTCAGAGCTTTGAAGAGGATCATGCTAGTGACCTCCAAAAAAGACTCTTTCAGATCAACCTAGCCAAGCAAATTGAAGATTTAGAGGCTAGGATGAAGCAGCTTCTTGAAAGAGAGTTAAAATTTATAGACCTTGTGGAGGAGACTCAGGACCTTGTGGAAAACAAAGTTGCTGCCTGTTCACAGGGGCAAAATTCTAATTCAGAGATCCTGAACTAGGGGAAAATAGTAGAATCATGGGGCAGAATAGAGGAGGAAAAGCAAGGTTTTTCTCAAAACCTTGAAGAAGCTAAGACTGCTCGTACTCATGATAATGCTGATGACCTCCAGGAAAAGCTCTCCCAAGAAGATCTAGCCAAGAGAATTGTGGAGTTGGAATCTAGAGAGAAATTCCTCAGCCAATGTGTGATGGACAGCTCAGACCAAACAACACATTCTATGTCTGAGCACACCCCACCTACAAATTTCCAAGAGAGGTGTTAGGTCACATCTGATATTGATGAAGTGTTGATCAAATGGAAGGAGGAGAATCATTCGGTTCTAGCCCAAGGGCTGCCCCCTCTTCCATGTGTTTTTCCCACTTCACCCCTTTTCAAGGAGGAACTTATTTTGTAAGAGGTAGGTGAGGAGCAAAAGATCCAATCTGCAGTCCTTCAAGAGGCTGTCATGAGTGACAACAAAGTCGAAATCATCATTGATGTTCCTTGTGAAGACCTTGTCAGCAATGGAGAAGATGCAGGTCTCACATATATACAGATGTTTTAGCAATACGAGGAGGAACAAAGGTATGGTGAGCTCTCTTCCCCTCTGTTTGATGAACTTCCTTGCTATTCTGATGATGAAGAAGTCTACATTGAAAAGCTCAAGTTGGAGGAGGATCAGGAGGATACTTTTGAACATCTAGAGGACCTGATATTTGAGGAGGAAAAGGAGATGCCTGTCTTCCTAGAGGAATGCTTTGAAGAAGAGAATTTTAAACAGAGAGGTGATGTTCTATGGGATGAGAAATCAGTTTGTGATTCCATTTCAGACATCACCATAGCCACCCTTCTTCAAGAAGGCCAAAAGGAAGCAGAGGATGAGTCTAACAAGATTTTCAATGAGGCAGAAGGGAACAAGTTAGACCATGATACATCACAGAAGGAATGTGCAGATCAAAGGGCTTTTGGTGATGAGCCAACAACCATTGTTTTCTTGGTTTGGAGAACTAATAGAATGGACCAGCATTCAATAGGCTTCCACAAACAAGTAGAGTACATATATGTCAGAAGCATGTTCAATTTTGATCCACTCGGATACCATCCAACTCAAGTGGTAGGCAAGAAGAGTAGGTCACCAACTCTCTTTTTCATTCAACTACTTGCCTGGAACCATAAGTCCTTTTCCTAGGAAGGGGACTTGAGAAGTTTCCCCTTTGATCTAGGAGGGAGGCAAGCTTTCCTGGTTAGTTGTATATAATAGTTTGTTTTCAATTTCTTTTCCTATTTTTCCTAAGTGTAGTTTGCACAGGTAGTGTTTTTTAGCCTTTTATGTTTTCCCTTTGTGTGTGGGGTAAAGCTTCATGTTTGATTCTTAAATCTTTTGGGGCTGTTGCTAACTTTTATTATAGCTACATCTAACTCCACGCCCAATGGACTGCAAGGCAACTCGGTTCTAAGCATAGCAGGCATGCTTCCCCTGTGAGTTGCCAATTTATTGACCAATTTTTGCCCACAAGCAAAATTTTGATCACCTTCCTCCCTTGTTATTCAAAGACAATCATTTTGGGGCTACATAGTTCATACCATGGTTCTTCATTTCGGTTCATCCATCTTCAACTTCAGGCAGGCTTGGTTCATTGGTTCGGCCTTTGGTTTGTCAGCCTAGTCCAAGTTTAGATCCCAGTGGAGGGCCGACATTTCAAATGAAAAGGACCCAAGTTCAATTCGATCTGGTTTGAGGTCCAAAGTTCAATTTGTTCAAAAAATTCTAAGTCCAAGTCCTAAATTCCTTTGGGTATGGCTTGACACAAAAGGGCCGGGCTGGGTCGCTCATAAAACAAATGCAAAGGTCGGGTGTGTTACAAGCTAAGGCAAAGGCTCGTGAAAAAAAACATAAGGAAAAAAGCACGAAAGAATTTTTGTAGACTTCTTGTCCATGGGAAAACATCCACTGAAAAAAGTCTGTAGGGAAATTGTCTACAGACATAAAGCCAATGGGAGTTCGTGAAAAGTCTGCGCAAACTGTCCAAGCAAGCTGCAAGCCTGGTAGCAGTCCGAAGAGCCAAGGGAGCTGTCAAGTTACAATGAGGAGCTGTTCAGGAGGGTGTTAAGACTGAAGTAGGCTGTGAAGGAATTATGAAGGCCCGAAGCTAGCTAAGGACTGATGACGTCCCCAAGGACATCAAAGTTTGACAAAATGAAATGGCCATTGGTTTTTAAAAATTGAGAAAGCACCAACCAGGAGCCCAAATGAAGTGACCTACTAAAAGTTTGCCCTTGGGGGCCAAACAAGCCAAATGAGACAAAATGAAGAAAAGACAAAGTGCCAGCATGGTTCCAGCAGAAGGATGACATCAACAGCAGTGTTTTCTTCTTCCCAATGAAGACACAATAGGCCACTTGCAAGCAAAAAGTGCCAATGAGTCTCCTTGTTGTTTTTCCATATAAGTTCGTGAATTGTTCATTTGTAATGATCTTTTCACAGTTTTACCAGGTGCAGCCCTGCTAAAATTTCTACCTGAATCAAATAAAAGTAGTTTTACCTCTTCTTGGATGGATATTCTGTGTATGTCGTGAGTGTTTGATTTGTGTTCAGTCATTGTCTTTTAATGCTCTCATAGGTTTAAACACCAACACACCAGTGATCTACAAGGTGCCATTTTCTACAGCTGATAGGAGAAAAGTTCCATTTGGGGTGCAGAAACAGAGGAGGTCACTTATAGTATGTATTTCATAGCATCTTGATGAGTCCCTATTCCTGTGTTTCATAAGAACCTCCCTACCATTTTCTTGTAGCCTGGTCTTTCTGCCAAGCCTGAGTGTGGATGTGGGAAGGTCGACCTTGTTTTGGTGTATCACCTCTTTAGAGTAGTTTTTTTCCTAGATCTCTCTTTCTCCCTTTTCATCCCCCCCTTATTATATAGTTGTCTATATATATATATATATATATATATATATATATATATATATATATATATATACCTATATTTTTTCACTTGATGGAACAAACCACGATACATCAGAGGGAGCTAGCCCTTACCTAGAGACTTTCCCCTACAACTTTGCCAGTCCCACAAGTGAGAGGGGAGTTTCCATGTTGCGAGGAGAAGGTAGGAGTTTGACCTCCTTGCCCTGGGTGCAATTTCCTATGTTAACATGTGGTTAAAGATGAAATCTAATGAGAGATCAAGGAAAAAATGGACTTGGAAAATAAGTGACTTCAATGCTCAATAGATAAGCTAAATATGTGGGAGGATAAAGGGATAAAAAATGAACATGTTGTTGAAGAATTTCAAGAAAGCTATTGGAAAGATGTAACTCCTACTTATGAAAGTGTTCTTCCTTCTAATTATCCAAAAAAATCACTTCCCTATGAGCTTATTAGTGCATTTCTCTTTCCTAAATCCACTCACAAACCCTCCACCACCCCTCACAATCCATCTCCAATTCATAAACCTTCCCCTTCACCTCATATTCCATCACCTTCAGATGAGCCTATTCATCAACCTTCTATTTCACCCTTTATTTAAAAATAACCCATTTTAAGGGAAGCAAATGAGGAGGAAAAATCTCAAGCCATAGCTGCCCAAGAAGATGTCATGAGTGACTATGAACAAGAAATCACCATAGGGACTTCCTTTGATGAACACAAATAACACTCTACTTTCTTGAATGAAGAAAAACATATTAAAGATTCCCTTGTAGTTGTCCATGAGGAATGTGGAAAAGACTTAAAAAGGGAAGTATTTGAATAAGACTCCATATTTGATCATTAATTTTGGATGGCTATCTCAAGCATGAGGTTGAATGTGTTGTCAAATATGAAAGTGAAGACCAAGTCACTCCTCAAAAAGTTATAGTCCTATAAGAGTCTCATGAGGCCAAGATAGAAGGGTAGTCTTTGAACATAAATTAATACCTCAACCTAATTTTTATCTACCCTTAGATGCATTGGAGCAGGAATAACACTATTTTGATGACTTATAGTTCAAGAAGAGAAGATTGAAGAGGTGGTGGTCTTAGAAAACAAGGAAGATAAGGATGATTAGCAGCTGCAAATGAAGATCTTTCAAGAGCTCAAATATATTTGACAAGTTGAGGTTAAAATACATGAAAAGGTGAATAAAAAGTATTCCATGGAGGACAATGACCATGATTGGGTAGAATATGTAGAGTTCCTTGATGAGCTTGAATAAATTGCAGTTGAGAAGAAACCTAGTCTTATTAGGAACACCATGGAGATCAAGAAGGTATGTCTTGTTGAACCACCATTAGAGGTCATAGTTGAGGATAAATTATAAGGTTGAATTTGTTTGGATGTAAGAAGAGTTCATTTCCATAGTTAATCTATTTGGAGGTGGTTGTTTCTCATTTACCACCATTCCAATGAAGTTGGAAAACACCATGAAGAAGAGGGAGGCATCAATGCTAAGGATCAAAACGATACATGCCTCATTCATTCCTATATGTTATGAAGTAAGAGAGGTTTCAAACTTCCCTTTTAATCTAAGAGGAAGTGTTCATCTCAGGTTAGTTAGTGTTTACTTTAGTTAGTTTGGTTTTTTGTGTGTGTTCCATAAGTGATCATGAAGCACAAGTGTGTGTTGGTTTAGTATCTTGTCTTGTGTGTTGTTTCTTGTTAGTTTTCCATTATTTGATGTGTTTTCAAAGGAAATTTGTGTGACAAACCTATGTATAAGTGAATCTATATCAAAATGTATGGGATTTGGCAACTCGTCTTGGCATAACAAACATACCACCCTTGGGAAATCAACAAGAATATTGACCATTTTGACCACAAGTCAAACTGGGTCAACTCCCTATAGTCAAAACCTGATATGGGGATAGAACATAGTGTCAAAGGGTGTGTTTTGGTCTAATTTATGTCATTTTATTCCATTCTAATTTTAGTCATGATATACTTTAGTCTTATTTTCTTTAGAGTCATCTAGGGGGTTGGACCATCATGGCATGTCACATAAGAATGAATAGATCAGTTTGCTTATGCATTTTAAAAGTATGATTATAAAACCTTTAAGGAAAAAAATAATACATGGACATAATTATTTTATTTCCAAGATCATCCTCTAAAAATTTCATGTCTTGATGAGCTTGCTATCTCAAGATATAAGCATTTGAAGTTGGACTAATAGAGATAGACATGCACAGGGACGTTAAGTTTAGGCCTCATGAAATGACCATTTGGATTCAAATGATCCTAAGGTTTAATATAGGGTTAAAAATTGGTAATATATTAGGTGTTTGGATCAGATCTAATGGCATGTGGTTGAAGGTGATGTTAGTGGGTCTAAAAGATCTGATGGTGTGTATTTGATCATGCAGATAAGATCTAATGGTGAGCACGAGGTCAAAATATCCTGATTCAACGCAATGGTGACATGTGTCATAATAAAAAAAAAACTAAAAAAATATCAATGGCTTATGTTTGATCATAGGTACTAAGATCCAATGATGCACATTGAGTCAAAGGACCTTGAGATCGAACACAAAGTTACTAAGTGGAAAAATGTCATTCAACCAAGCTAAGATCAATGACACACATTGAGTCATGTAGATAATATCCAATGGTATGTGTTGAGTAAAATATTCAAAGAATAATAATAAATCATGAAATGCTACCAAATGTCAAGATCTTAGATGCCTAGGTCATAGATCAATGGCCAACTTCAAAAGTCAAATCGAAGAGACTCTAGAGGAGATTGACAAAGAAATTTTAATTAGATTCCAGATGGACAAGATGAGGCTATTTATCCAAATAACAACAAGAATATTTTAAAATGGAATGAGTGATGTTTCAATGGAATAACACATAGGCATACATATAGGATCAAATAATTCTCTATCAAATCAAGCCATTCAATCTCATATGCCACCATGAAAGCTCAATCGAGATCCAAGATAAATAATTATTGTCAGATGCAAAGATTTGAGGTCTATAAGACTAATAAATGACTATAGATGGTAAATACATGTGTATATAGGATAAATTGTAGTTAGGATAACATATTATGACTATCATAGCATGTTTCAATCTCCCTTGGATAGTACATATGTGTTAACTCTCTCCAATTTAGTTTCAAATGATTGAGAGATGATCTATGATGAAAGGCAGTTTCTTGTGCATAGGAAAAGGAGTTATATGCCACATTTCCAGAGTTCAATGTTTTAAGATCCATTTATCCCATTAGATCTTGCATGGTATATTTTTTAATTCATCTTCCTACATGTGTAACTCCTCCTATCCACTAGACATATGTTCTAGTGACATTTGAACTTCATTCTTTTCTCCTCTCTCTAAAATTCTATAAGTAGCTACCATTTTGTCCTTTGTAGGATAATACCAGACCATGTGTGGAAAATCCCTACTAGAATGATTTCATATTTTGGATTTGAATATTAATGCAAATCTAGTTTTAAGTTCTTGAACATTTGTCTAAGTGTGAAATTGATGTATGGTGATGTAAAGTGATAATTCTTGATCCTTTCTTCCTTTATCCTTTCATGTTTGTGTAAGATTTCCTATTCAAATAGGTCATATAGAGTGTAGTCAAGTGTGTTAGGATATTTTCAAGTGTATGATTATCCTTGGAATGTTCAATCTTCCCTATGGTTCATTTACCTTGTGTTGCTTCCTAAATCTCACTTCTATATTGAAACACTCATGTTAGAAACCTTCTAGGACTTAGAAGCTAGTTTGTATGCCTTGATTATTAGTAGATGAAATATGATGGTCATGTGGAAAACATCTTGGTGTATCACCCGCTTAGAGTACGTTTATTTCATGAAAATTTCTAACTTTTTTCCCCATAATCAAACATTAGCATAGGTGAAAGAACTTCAAGATACATTTAGGTAACTAGCCCTTAAATCTAGAGGCTCACTTCCACTATAGGTATACCCACATACCTCGAAGTGTTCTCATGTTTCCAAAATATGGAAGAGGATTGAACACCATATTCCAGGGTGCAATATTTGGTGACAACAAACTCCTCATTCCTCAACCACCCCTTGTTAACAAAGTGATTAAACATTTTCAAAATGAACCTCTTACACCTCAAATTGCCAATATAGACATAGGAGGTATCACACCTACCATTAGTTACAATGGATCAACTAATCCCACCTACATTTAAAAACATTTGGTAATCTCTATAAATATTGGGTCTAGTTAAATACTTTTGTTGCTACCAAGCTATTATTGAAAACCCTCTCTAGAGATGTTTTAGATTGGTATAATCAACTTAAGTCCAATTTTATCACTAACTTGGAAGATATAATTAACTATCTAGTACAAGAGTTTCAAACTAGTGACCTCCCTGAGAATACCTTGGCTCATTTTATCAATTGCAACCAACTTGAAATTGAAACTGCACAAGCTTTCATCAAATGGTGGAAGACCTTATCTAATAAGTGTGATCATAACATAGAGGATGATAATCTCTTTCATCTATCCACTAACACTCTTTATCCCAAGTTGAAGTATCGAGTTAGGACACTCTCTCCATGAACTTTATAAGAGGCCCTTGACCAAGGCAAATGCCAAGATTTTCTCATGTATTAATTTGAGCCATCCCAATCTCCCATGGGCACTCATATGCTCATAAAAATAATAATCACACTAATGATTTTTTTGTCACCAAATCCTATGATACCATTCATAATATTCAATCCATTTCTCCCAACCCTATTATAGATCAAGCTTCCCATTTAAACAACACCCCTAATCCTCAATTTTCTCAAATAAACAACATAAATGTTCACAAGCCATTATCCTTAGAAAAAATCCAAAAGCATCTACTAATGCCTCTCCCATGAGAGCTTGACCCTACTCACCCTATGAAATAATGGTATGATCCAAATAGATTTTGTTGGTTTCATACAAGTTGGGGTCACTGTAATGAGACTTGTAGACAATTACGTAACTTAGCCATGGATTTCCTCCTTGGTCTGACTTTTGATCATGATTCATTCATTTTTAAAATCTCATAAAACACAAAATAAAAATCAATCTTCAAACCAGGCTAATGTTCATCTAGTCATCTATAAAGACCCTTTCCTAATCATCAAGATAATAATGACAAGCCTACTCCTTCCACCAACAACGTTGAAAGCCTTATAGACTAAAATCCTAAAGATAATGTGGTAAATATGACTAATATGTGAACATTATTTTATTTCATTGATTCTCATCCTACACACATGCACCAAACATCTTAAACTTTTTGTGTTATCCAAGATTCCTCCCCATCTCACCTAATAGGTTTGGGGCAATAGGACTTTATCTCTTTTCAAGAACCAATTCTAATACCTGCATTGGATAACCCTCTCATACTATTTATACAAATCCCCCAACCTCTCCACCCATCAAAACATTCTTCAACCTTCTAGTAGCATCTTTTCAAACCAATCACAAGACAAACCTAAATTAACTACCCCATCATCTAAAGACAATCAACTTATTTATCCCCAAACTAAACCAACCATGTCTTATCAACACAATTTTGAATCCACCTTTATTCATCCTTCCTAGAATCTCCAACATTATGCACCTCTCTCTAGCATTCCACCCTTGGGTTATGATGAATGGGACCCTATCATATAACTTACCAATATCCCATCTCAAATACCCTTTCTTGAACTCATGAAAACTTCTCCATATCATTGCAACCTCCTAATGCAATAATTATTCGATATGAACATCCCTCAATCTCCCCTAGCAAGATGTGAATCTACCTTATCTAAGTTAGAAGATAGTATCTTGTAAAAATGTGAAGATATGTTTATAAACATTGATGAAATAATTGACACTTCTCTTTCTTTCAAATTTTCTATTGCTTATATGATCCCAGATGAGATTATGATTCATGCAATTGATCCTCCACTCTTTATAAATGTTCAAAATGGTTATATCCAAGTCAAGTATGTTTTGATTGATGAGGGTTTAGGTACTTGTGTTTCCTCCCTCAACTTCATAAAACTCATGGATATTCTGAGTGCAATATTAAATCTAAATGTAACACATGTCAAGGTTATGATCAAATGCAAATGCCTCTTTTAGGTTGTCTGTGGATCCATATTACCATCCCACCTATCATTGTTTGATTGAAGGTTATGATATTTAACTTTCCCCTTTCCTAAAATATCTTACTTGGTGGGCTTTAGACTCATCACATGAGGGATGTCACCTCCTCTGCCTACCAATGTCTCAAATTTCCCCATAATGGTGCTATCTATAGGATTCAAGGAGACACCAACACTTAGAATTTTGAAAAACTCCAAGAATGCATTATATTCAAAATTCCAACCCTTGAACCCTTGCCACATGTTCCATTCTAGGAATCTCAACATTTTAATTTTCCCATCAACTCAACTTGAGGTTATCATGGTCACCCCAAAAACATTGAGAATATACCACCTAACCTTTTAGACTCTAATGACAATGAACCAGAGAAGATCAACCTCAAGATAAAAACTTTAGACCTCTCTCCTCATCTCATTTCCCAGATTCCACCATCCTTGAAGCTACATTCCCAACAACCACCTATTGATGATATACCTATGGTATTAACTAAAACTCAACATTCTATTCATCACACCAATTCTGATGAAAATATCATACCTACCTACACTATTTACCTTCATATATTAGATTATAATGATGGTTATACTTTAGAAGATCCATTTCTAGGAGGTCTTGTTTAGGTTAGAGATGCTAAGATCCTTTGTTATTATTCTTCTTTTTGTTCTTCGTATTGTATTTTGTCCTATATAGTTTCTAATTCTATTTTTATTCCTCTTGTTTGTAGGGTAGAGATGGAGTGTTCAAATGGTACACCTCCAATTTTTATAAATCCTCTTAGGAGCATGCTTATACATCATGCTATGATTGGTACCTATCAATTCACTAGATACAAGGATCCCTATAGCTTACTTCCCTTAGAGATGCTTGCTACTGCTCTTAATCCCTCTACATGTCCTACTCCTCCCATATCTAATCCTATTTCTTCTTTAGACAAGCCTAGCCTAGTCTCTACAAACCCTAATTCCATTTGGTGATGGCCTTCTTCTTTTATTTTAACTTTATCCCTTACCTACCCAATGGGCTGATCAGCCTTACTATGACATTCATAGAGTTGTCAATCATTAAACTAGAGACTACCAATTTTACTAGCCTTCTCTAGATCCTATTTTTACTCCTATTAGTAGAGCTAAAAATTCTATTAATAAGCATATATGTTGCTTCCATGACACACATCATCATTCTTCCACCCATTGTCAAAGGATTCAATAATATATCGACACCTTCCACCGTACCCTTCTTGATCCCAAAGATAAATCTATACCTCCTCCCAAGTTATTACCTGGGTATATTCCTAAATATGGAGAGGTATATTATTTTTGACACCTATGCAGTACCTATAAAACCAATCATTACCGCATCCTCTAGAAGCATCTTCATGATCACCTCATGACCATTCTTACACCCATTAATCCCCCTCCCATATATTTTCCACATAATAAGGCTCACCCTTCTTCACATGTGGCTCCCACTCTACCTATTTTTCCTTATTCACCTATGGCTCTTGTACCAACTATATCTTCTCCAACACCTATGGTCCTTTCTCCATTTATGGTACTTGTTTCTTATCCCACAATTCTTATTCTAGCTTATATTCCCCTTTTTGAGTATTCTACACATGAGGGCCCTCATGAGCATGATTCTCTAACTATACCTACATTTTATGTAGAGGAGATTTGGTGAGAAGTCTTTTCATAAATTTCCTTGAGGATCGATGAGACTTGCTACAATTACAATCTAACTTCATAGAGACATATCAGATGTTATGGCTAATATTTGTGGATAGATTTATTATTATTATTGAACACAACATGGTGTTCCTTCACTTTCATCTTCATTATGATTTTTGATTGGACTTATGATCCAATTTTATTTATATTTTATATCATTTGAATTTGCACCAAATTTTTCTTCACTTATCTATCTTCCATGGATCTTTATATTTCATATTTTATGTTGTATATTGTTTCATTTATTTCATATTCTCTTATGATTTATTTTTATGCTTTCCATCATTATATGATTATATTCATTGGTTCATTTATTTTTCATGGATGTCTTTTTCTTTTCTCATTATTATTTTCTACCTTATCTCATCCAACATGGATAATTATTGTGACTTGGTTATACAAACCTGGATTCCCTTAGTAATCCTTCTTTACCATGTGATCAGTTATAAAATAAGTCATCTCATTGTAATTATCTATATTACTAGTCCACTTTAGATCTCCCTTTATTTCCTTATTTCCTTTCACAAACTAAGCATACACATGGTTGAAACTTAAGATAACATACTGGTTCATAGGTAAACCTAAGTATTTTAGTCAGTCATGTTTTTGGTTACTTAGCTTCATTTAGCCAAAGTCTAAAGCTCATTCATGTGTATCACTTTTATCCCTAATATTGGTTATTCCAAATCCATATGGAGGAAGAATCTTAAAATCCATAAAATTATAAAATCCAAATCATTTAAACAAATGACAATGATATAAAAGGCAACATACAAATTTCAAAAGTCAAATCACATTAAAAGACGTGATTCAAATCACTTATCCTTCTTTATAATTGAATCTCAAACTCCACAGTTGCTCTCATGATAGATTCAGGGTCCATTAGGGTGTGGTATGTGGGTAGATTGGAAAATAAGAATAAAAAAATATTTTAGTGTAACCTACTTTCTCACACAAGTACCCAATCTTCGTAGTAAACCGATGACTCTGTAAGGGGTCCTGAGGAACGAGGAACACATTATGGGGAGATGGTCCATTTTAATTCTCTTGTTAATACAAAAAACATGAGTTGATATTAGTATCTCAGTTATTTCCATATACATATTTGTGGTTATTGTGAATAGGTATCTTTTGTATATTGATGGGCACTAGACACTTAATGTCTTTTCTATGTACCTAGTGTGCCTCATATT